>VDFB02000015.1:345659057-345725406 GCA_007258455.2 Sequoia sempervirens
TATTCGATCGGGGAATTACAGGAATCCAGAGACTCTTCTGCAATCTAAATTCTCTACTTCAGCTGACATTTGGTCTTTTGCATGCATTGCTTTTGAACTTGCCACAGGTAATTTCTTGTTTAATCCTAGGAGTAGCCGCAGCTATGACATAGTTGAAGATCACCTGGCCTTGATGACAGAGCTCCTTGGTGAGATGCCGAAGACAGTTGCTCTGGGTGGCAAGCTTTGTTCCAAATATTTTGACAAGGATGGTCATCTAAAAGGCCATAGGAACTTACAGCCATATTCATTGGTCGATGTGCTTAGAAATAAATATGGCTTTGCTGAAAACGATGCCAATGATTTCAGTGATTTTCTTGTTCCCCTCTTACACTTTGAACCAGATAAACGATCCACTGCAAGTCAAGCCTTCCTTCACCCCTGGCTTAATACTGGACAAACCAGAAAAGCAGACATCATTTTGAATCGAAATACATGGTGACCTTGCTAAGCAATTTTTTTTTGTTCAATGTCAAGCTGTCAAACTCACATGTGAAGTCATATCAATCTAGACCATCCAGAAAAGTGATGAGAATGCTAAAAAAAAAGGCAAACAGCTATTTATGGGAGCATGCTAATTATGAATTGTGTATTTAGGAATATTATTTGATCATAAGAGACATTGATATGGATTTTTTATTTTAAGTTTCATTTGTTAATTATTTAGTATTTTATGTTTGTTTGTTTGAATTTTCTTAAATTAATTTTGTGATAAAGATATTTGAAATATGATCGAGTGTATTCGTGGAATCAAGTCTACTTTATGCTTTTATGTGGTGCTTCACAATTTATTTTTAAATTTTGTTGCTAAAGGAATATTATAATGGTTGTGTGTGGCATTGATGTTAAATCCACACAAATTCAAATTGTTGTTAGGCCACTAGACTTATGGACTTTGTGCCCTTATTGGACCTCATGTTTGTGAGCTTAGACTATTATTTGATAGGGGATGATCCCCTCATTTTAACTCCCACATAGTTAATTCTTAGATTTGGGTGAGGGTTCCTTATCCCCTCATTAATCTATTAAATAAAATATAGCCAAGCCACCATTATGGACATTCTAATCTACAAACAAGAAGATTAAAATGATACATATAAAATCACTTCTACCATCATCAACCCTATGACTGGAGACACACTTATGTCCTATAGGACATACCACTTGCGTAGATTGTTGGCTTTGTGTACTTTTATAGTAACTTCCTAATAGGTCACTGATGATGCTTCAATAATCCATTAGAGGTATCTCATATTGGGAGGCTTATACTAGTATATTAAATAAGTATTTTTGACCATATCTAGGGTTGATGCTTCATTATTGACTCACCTTTTGAGTGTTTTGACACTCTCACAATGTTAGGTGTTGGATAACACTTTCTTATTACACACAACAATTGCCATTTCATTTGAGTCCAAACTCAAAAATATTACAAAAGCACCTTCATGGAATTTCCCATTTATTATTCAAATTGACTCCATTGACAAATTTAATGATGCACTTAATGCAAATAACATATATAAATTTAGTTTCATGGACTCCTCTAATGGTAGCTTCATAGGATGTTAGTCATGATGCTAGAATAATTTTGTAGTCACCTTAAGTTGGTTTGGTTGTACTAGTAAACTTAAATTTGAGAAATATTGACCATCTAGGGTATGTGCTTCATCATAAAACTAAACATTGAGTGCTTCTAGAAATCTCATGACATCATCAAAATATTCTCTTATCACACACAACACTTGCCCCATTATCTAAATTTACAATCCTAATAATACTGTCAATTGTCATCATGGACCTCCCCATATGCTCAAAAGAAAATTATAACAATAAATATAACCAATATTAGCATCAATAACTATGACTAGATGCAATGATTTCATAGATGCAAGTAACTTCAAATATTCGAGTAGTTTCCAGAATTTATTTAGTGGTAAATTTCTATAGGTCAATTATGATGCTTGATTAGTCCCTTAGAAGCATTTCAAGTTTGTAGGGTGGTAATGGTACCCTAAATGTGGAATCTTGGCCCACCTGTTAATTTTGGCACTAATGTGAGGAATATTCCATGCATACACCTTGAATGCTAAAGAAATTACAAACACAAGCTTGATATAAATGTAAACAATCTATGCTCATAAAGTGAAAACAAGATACAAGTTAATTTCCTATATTAACTGTTTGAGGAGAGAAATGCAAGGTGTTAGGTCTATAAAAAATTCAACAATATCAGTGCATGTAAATCAACAATTAGAAATAAGAGAGAATGATAGAGGAAGAAGAAATGAACCACATAAAGGAGAGATGGGGAAAACCCTTTCAAGTAAACATACCAATCTCCAAAGTAGTGAATGAGCATATCTATTTGAATTAAATATTAGGCTCATAATCTTGACATGGAAATCAATATACTAGTCCTCTAGATGAAAATTAGTAGCATAAACCCTACATTGAAAATTCATGTTTATCCAATCTCAATTCAAGCACCCAAATATTTAGGCAATAACTGACATAAGAAACCATAAATGGTTTTGGGAAACCATGTGCCAAGACCATGAGAAAAATATGGAATCCAACCTCATGACACAGATTGCAATGCCCCTCCTCCATGATGGGTCAAGAAAACATGAATAAAATATTCCCTTACATGGCATAAAGCTACCCATCAAACTTGGGAACCTAGTTTGGTCATATTGCACCTTTTCAAAAATAATTTGTTGCATCTATCAAATAGTGTCATAATTTGGTAAAAATTCTTATTCCACTTTGTAACCTACCTCTTACATAATAGAATGTCTCATGCATTTACAATGTCAAAGATGCTCTTACACATCTTACATGATATTATGCTCTTACATATTCTTACATAAATCATACCAAGGGATCCATATGACATAATGATCCATTCATAAGTGGATCACCTTTTGTTAGAGTAATAAGCTATTTCACTTAATTAATTACATCATATTGGTTAATTAATTAAGTCACTTATCACTTTAGTTACTTAGGCTAAACTTAGGCACATTAATATATTTATTAATTATTAATTGTGCACACTAGGGTTTTGCCTTTTAGGGTTTCCTTTAGGGTTTCTTGATCTCCTTCATAAGGATTAATCTCATTGTAATTTATGAATTCTTGAATAATATCAATTTGCGCATCTTCATGCAAAACTCTTGCTTTTTTCTATTTTTCTCTTCTGTGGAAAACTTTTCTGGTTTGCATGTCTGATCTTGGTTTCTAACATGGTATCAGATCCTTGATATGCAACCCCTTCTTATATTTTTGAGAAAAATTAAGTGGAGAGTAGTTTGGGGTCCCTTGAGGGTTTCATGCCTTGAGCCTATTTCTGGCTATGGCTGCAAGATTTTCTTGAGTTTGTCTCTCTATTGGGTTCTCTTGCATGGTCACTTTCGGTGCATGTTGGAGGAAATTTGAGCTCATTTTTGAGTCCAGGGCTATCGAAAAAGTCAGGATCAACTTTTGTTTTGCCTAAACCTGACATTTTATGCCAAAGTTATGAGGGTTTGAAGATTTTACAGATCTGGGAGTTGCGAAGCTTCTGGTGCATTTTTAGGCAAATCGGACCTTGCCATCAGATCCAGAGTGTCCGAGAGACGAAAATCAATATATAACTCACTTATATTCAGTGTCGGCTATTCATGAGGAATTTTTTTTTACCCAGCAAGTCGTACGACCCGCTAGGTACAGGTTACGATTTGCAGAATTAAAAAAAAATCAATTTTTTTTTTTGCATGTATATTGATTCATCGGGCTTTATAAAAAAGATTTTGGGCTTTTTAAATATATGGTGGTGTTTTTAATTAAATGGGGGTTGATTTTTTCAAATTTTACGGTTTTTATTATCATTGGTACCTTTGTACCATTGTCTACATCTTTCCACATACCTGCTCTATACCGCTGACCACCCTTTGGTCTTTCTACCGACTGGTTGTTAATCCTCCTGCCAATGTTTTTCATTTCTTCGCCGACCCCTCTCTCTGGTGCCCTTATCTTCTCTGGAGGCCGCTTCAACCCCAACCACTATTTCTTCTGAGCCCGATCGTCTATCTTTGGTCATCGTCGACCCTTAGCACCCAGTCCTTGATCCTATTGTCAGCCCCGGGGGGCTCATCGCCAACCAGTGGCGTCAGGAGTGGCTTCACCTCTGCTTAACCCACCCGTTGCTCACCTGGCGGCAAATTTCTGTTTTGCTTTAGCAGTGCTCACGATCATATGGTGGACCAAGGGCCAGAGAAAAAGGAGCTTAACTTTTGCACTCGTTTAGCCTGTGTAGTCCCTGATTTTCCCCCATACAGGCCTTTTTTTCATTTTGGCATAACTTTTGACCCCGGAGGCAAAATTTTTGAAACGAGATATCGTTGGAAAGTTGGCGAGCCCAATTTTCTGATGGAGTAGTTTTTTTTTAGATATTTTGCTGTTTGGTGGGATTTTTTGCCTGTTGAAGTCAGATGTTCAAATTTCGCTTCAAAGGGAATATCTTTTGACTTGCTTATCCTTTTTTCACCATTCTCGCGGCGTTGGAAAGATGGTTCAGTCCTCTACACATATTTGAGGTCCATTTTTATTAGGGAGGTATATGTGAACTATGGTTTTTGCATGCACTCATTCTTGTTTTCTTGCACTAGGTTTACTTTTTCTCTCTCATTTATGCATGTTTTGCATTATCTCCTTTTACAATCATGGGTTATTGTAATAAATGAACTGATATAAAGTTCCATCAGGGGGGTTTCTTGCATAATAATCTAATTAGAGTGTATTTTCACTTTGATCTCCATCTTGATTTTTGATGACAACTCACATGGGTTGTATCTAGTTTTGTAGTTTCTTTTGGCCATATCTTGCTCATAGCTTGACACATATCAGATTCACATCGGTTCACACTTCATATTGAGAGCCTATGCTTATTGATCTGCATTTGGTCACATCTCATTTTGAGGGCCAATAAATTTATGGTTAATGTTCTAGAACCTTCATGGTAATTTTCCTATGGATCAGTTTTAGTCATAGTTTGGCATCGACATCGAGATTCACATGGCTTCCAGATTCTTTCATTATATAATTCCCTCTTATAGGGGGCATCATTTTATCTACTGTTGCTTCACAGATTCCAGGGTTGTTCCAGTTTGTGAGTTTTCCAGTGTTATGTGGCATCGGGTCTATTGTTGCATTATTATGATTCCACCTGAGTTCTTTAGTGACTCTCATTTGTTTTCTTGTAAACAAAAGTATCTTTCCTTGCTTTCCGGTTTCAGGTTCCAGTGTTACTCCATAGTGTTCTTCTAGTGCTTCTTTACAACACGTCATCACATTGTAGGGGGGTTTTGTCCCATTGGGTTTTCCTTCTCTACCTCAGTCAGTACATTTGTAAATGGGTACCTGATTAGGCCTTGTTGTCAAGACCCATCTTTGCTTTCATGCATCTTTTACTTAGTGTTTTAGCTACTTCCTAATTTCATCTTAAGGGGGGGTGTTAAAGTAATAAGTTATTTCACTTAATTAATTACATCATATTGGTTAATTAATTAAGTCACTTATCACTTTAGTTACTTAAGCTAAACTTAGGCACATTAATAATTATTTATTAATTATTAATTGTGCACACTAGGGTTTTTCCTTTTGGGGTTTCCTTTAGGGTTTCTTGATCTCCTTCATAAGGATTGATCTCATTGTAATTTATGAATTCCTAAATAATATCAATTTGCACATCTTCATGCAAAGCTCTTGTTTTTTTCTATTTTTCTCTTATGTGGGAAGACTTTTCTAGTTTGCATGTCTGATCTTGGTTTCTAACGCCTTTTTCTATGGGGGAAAATAATATATTACAAATTAATAAATATATTAGTTAACTTGAGCATTAGTGCTTGCAAGGTGTTGAACACACATAATCCCAATAACTATCATATTAACATCACACAAAATATTCTTGATACATTGATAATAAGGTTTATGACCACACAATTATCTCTAAATATTCATGGTCTTATGATAGAAAATATCTAATCAAGGAATGTGTATGGAAATGGGGGACCAAAAGGGTGTAAAAAAGTTGGCACTTTTTTCCCAAAATTAGTAAAAAAGACCTTGGATGAGAAATTGAAGATAGTCATGCTCAAAATTTGAAGATGCAAAAAGAACAAGATTCATGATGCTTGGAATCTAGTTTCTAAACTATCACTTTAAAAAAAAAAGTGGAGAATAAGAGGTTCAAATACAAGGATCACGTAAAGTGATCATATTTTTGTAAAAGAATATAACATAGGGTCTAGTGTGCTCCCCCAAAATTATTTATTTATTATTTCACAAATCACTAAGGTGGAATATTAGCTAATGCAATATAATTTGCCTATTTTTTTACAGTTTTTTTTTTTTGATTCGTAAATATAATTATATTGATAACTAAAAAGCTATTACATTTCAATCCAAATACTGTTGAATTATCAGAAACTAGCCCTAGATCCCTCCACGAACCTACCCATAACCAGACACAACCAACTAAAACCAAACAGACCAGAAGCCAAACCCACATTTTTCCAAGCACCCCATACATGTATATCAAGCCGAACAACCCCAAAGCCATCTACAGACACCATTAAAGACTAAACAATAAAACATGACACCGTAAACCTAGAAAGACCAGTTACTCTTCCATCAAAATTTCATCTGCAAGCAAGAATTCCCTAAAGAGATTGCACCAATCTACTCCTCCTAATGGCTCTAGGAACAAATGGTGCTTTAAGAAAGGCAACCCGCAATGCACTTGGTTACGATGCCTATGCAGTGCCTTGCCTTTGATGTCTAGGATAAAAGGATATCACTTGACCCTAATTCCAGGAAGAAGAACTTGATGCAAGTCATGAGGCTGAGAGATCCCCACTCCCAGTTCTACAAAATTCACCACATTCATAGCTCTCTCCAATAGACTTTCCCAAACCAACTTTTGAGCCATAAGCAACACCATTGCTTTCGACACCTCCAAGTCAAACAACACAACAAGAAACTAAGTTGCAATATATGCATTCATTCTCCAACACTCCTCTGAATTCATAAATTCCTCCCCCAAAAGCAATTTTTCCACCCCCAAAACCAACTCATCCTAGTCCTTGAACACTAATTTCAGCTGTGCATGCCTAATCCTCTTGTAGAAAGCCCATAGCTTTCTAGCAGATGGTAGACAAATTGGAGTCTCTGTCATTTTTGGTGATGAAAATGTGGAGCGTATAGATTATTAAAGGCAGGTAGTACACCCATCACTTGTGTGTCCATCCCATCAACTTCAAAATCCCTCCCCACATCGTCCTTCAACATGACAAACCATTAATGTAGCCGAACAAAATTGTTTTGGACTCCCACCAGCTTCCCTTCATTTAACACCCTCTGCCGCCACCCTACATCACTGTGCCAGTCTTTCCTATGTTGTTGGCCACATACCACGACAACACTAATTCCGAAGCCACCCACTTGGCAGTTGCGGTACAATTCTTTAATTAGTATTTAAATTTTTACTAATTTTAAAGTGGACCCATCCTAAAAAATAAAAAAGTTGAGTGTGTTGGACACCATAATTTGTTTGAAGGCTAATTGATTTTTTTTTAATGTCTATATAATATAGTGTAGAATGTAAAAATATAATTTATTTCAACTTTGGATGAATGGATAAAAAATCACACTAAAAATACTATTCATAGGTTTTTGGAAAAATAAAAAAGACACCAACAAAAGAAATTGAATATTAAAACCTTAAAAATGTACAAAACATTACATGGTTAGAAAGGTAAGAGAGCTTGACATTCTTGTGGTATTTTTTCAAATTAAAATAAAAAGATATGCAAACCCAATGGAGAGCAACTTGATATTTAGAACTATTTTTCTATATTTTGTAGAAAATAGGTTTTTGGGTGTTGAAATGTAAATCCAGTCATTTGGTTTGGATGCCCAAGGAAAATTCAACATTGAGTTAGCAATATCCAAGCCAAGTTATAGCACAAATGCTTTATAATGTACTTGCACTATATACTATGAACACATTTCTTTGCATCTAATAAATAAAAAATCATCGAAAAGCTTGTGCATCCTATGATTTTGGACCCAAACTCTTTGTTATAGTTTTCAAACTACACATTCTCCAACATTCAAAAAAAAAAATTCATGGTTTTGAGAAACTGTAATTATTATTTGAATAACCTATCATATGTTCTTCTATTGATGTATAAGATTGAAATTGCATGTTTTTAAATTGAATTTGATACTATCAATAGTTACTTTTATTTTTTGAATAATTTATTTTCATGTTTTGAAGAATTTGAAATATTATTTTAATGTTTTATATTTGAATTTGATAGTTGTCAACCAATTTTTTCATTATTTTGACCAATTATATTAGAATTATATAGATTTTAATATCATACAAAAGAATTTGACAAAAAGCTCAAACATTAGAGGAGCATGAAGCCAAGAACAAATGAGACAACTTTATAAAATTAATAAATTAAATTCTAGAGCTAAAGTTATGTCCTCTTTTCTAACTCATTTTAATATTAAATAAATTCCTTGAACATTGATTGAATTTATTTAACAAAAAAGATGAGGCTAGTATAGTTAATTATAATTTGATATATCATGATGCCAATATGTTTAACCTTTCTCTATGTATCACATTGCATGCCCTTATCTAACCATACATTCTATTGTTAGAGCTATAATCTAGATAGAGATGGTGATTTTCCTATGAGCATATAGTTTGGTAAATAATTTGTTAAAGTCTTGATCTCAAACTCAAGGATCTCCTTGGACACATGATCCTATTGCAAAGTTATCAGTATTTATAAAACTTGTCACACAACACTATGGTAAAAATAGTGAAAATTTATTTTTAACCATTAAAATAATATTTTATCCATGTTGCATTATGACACTATCTATTTTTCTCTCCTTTCTTTTAGGAATATTTGTCATGTTAGTTGCTCCTATATATTGTTTTAACATGCATTTTATTATATGAAATTCATATAAAAACTCCAACACAAATATCTTTCCTCTCATCTCATCAACTTCTTGTAACTTTTTTTCTTCCCTTAAAATGAAATAATATTCAAGGTAATGTGTACTTGTATAGCTTTTCTTCTTTTATGGATTTCAATGCATATGAAATCTAAGTTTCTTGTAAGAAATTCCCTTAAATATAGATGATCAAGTAAACATAATTTCTGTCTTTAATAGTATGTAAATTTATTTCTTTTCAAGATTAGCGATGAGAAGGAAAATGTGAATGAAGTGGATAATACTTATTTTTTCCTTCTTTCAAACAAAATGCTCATGGGAAGTTCACTAGGCTTCAAGAATTTATGGATGATGTTCTTAAATTTTTTTTGAGTCCTAATATAATTAAAATTCCTCTTATTCATCCATTAGATACTTTTAAATCACTTCCTAACCCATCTAGTGAAGAAGAACTTGATAATGCCTCTTTAATTGAGGTTAAACCTATTAAAATCCTTCAATTTTTGCAAAAATTAAGGGTAATCAATATGATAAACATTAAAAAATCATGAAAATATGGTTTAATAGGTGTGTAACTCTATAGAGCTTTACAACTTGGTAGTTTAGTCCCCATATGGGACAAGAATAAGGCTAAGATAGGTTTTCATTACAAGTTTAAGAAACTATGGAGTGGGCCTTGATCACCATATCTTGAGAAGAAAAAATAATTTAATTATTTGACATGTTTGGTTTCACCTTTCTAATTATAATTAATTATATGTACCTATTATCACTACCTAAACTAAAAAACTAGAGAAATATAACCAATTATTTTATTCAAAATAATAAACTACAAGTCACTAAGGTGAATTTATCACTTTAAAAAATAAATTAATATTTCAACACCCCCTTAAGGTTTACATTTCACATAACAAAACATGTTAGTCACAATAAATAAATACATATTATTTAGAATATTTTCTTTAAGAAAATAATTCCTTATCCAAGTGGAGCTCCATCAAGGTACCTTGTAACCCTTAGAAGGGTGTAGCTCTTGAGCTAAATTATTAAGTGCATAGATTACCACTTCCTCAAACTAAAATATTATAGGCCTCCCAAATTATTAGACAATAATCCATGTTGACCTACATTCAAAATGCTCCATCAAGTTATCTCATGACTGATAGAAGGGTGTAATTTCCCAAATCTACAAACTCCAAAACTATTTGGGTAAAAATCCATATTGAATTTACATGAGATCCCTTCCTATTTAAAAAAAGTGTAAACTTCACAATAAATGCATTCTTCAATATCATCATTATTAAAAATGAAAGAATATGTGCTTCTTATACAAAGCATCATCTCTAACATAAGAAAATTGCTCAAGTTAATGATAATTCTCTAGCCTCTAATGCCTCTAGCCTCCAATTTGTATTTGTTACACTTTATTCACATAAGGTTGCATGTGTGACTCTTTGGAAGTCACATTAATTTCAAAATCGATGGCTCCAAAAATACAAGCATAGGATGACAAGATAAAAAACATCATTTCAAGAAGTTGGGCTCAACCAATAATACACCCATTTACAAAGTGTTACTAAAAATTCCACCAATACATAAAAATACTAGATTTCCTCATATCTTCTAATTCAATGTATAATAAAAAGTAAATCCTTTTAATGCTCTTCACCTTATGTAAACTTAAATATATATGTCTCCCTTATTTCTTACAAACTCCACACTTCAATTTTTATAGGAAATTTAAATATCTTAATCCTTCTTCCTATTAATCATCTCCCCCATGATACTATATACACTTATTCCCTTAGAAAAGTCTTCCAAAATATTACCATAATTTTTTTTCCTTTTACATTGGAAATGATAAAAGTAATGGTAATGATTGGATAGAAAATACATAATATCACGTGTAGCATACCTTGTGCCAAATGGCCCACTAAATAGTTTTTTTGATAGAAAATACATAACATCACATGTAGCGTACCTTGTGCCATATGGCCCACAATATAGTTTATAATATTTGATAAAAAATACGTAGTATCACATATAGCATACCTTGTCCCAAATGGCCCACCATATAGTTTTATGAAATCTCACTTAGGACAACAACAACCTAGGAAAAAGAGGCCCATAGAAATGCATTCAACATTGATCATGATTTTAGATAAGAACTAATGCATGCTTCTTTTTCTAATGTAAATTCTCTTCAAAGAGTTTACAAAGTGTCTATTTCTTCAAGAACAATGCCATTGTTTACAAAAGGATTTCAAAATGGTTTTGTTGTAGAGAGAATGCATTGACATAGAGAGATGGACATGTGTAAAGAAGAGAGAAGAAAGGGAAAATGAAGCATTATCCTACATCACCATTCACATATATTTTCATAAATGCTACCCTTTCAATGGTTGTTACCCTATCATCAATATTGAGTGGGTTTTGTTACCATATTGGATAATCAAAGAACATCTAGATTTGCATAGTAAAAATAAATAATGATTATTCGAGTTGATTTTCAATTTATCACAATTGACTTTTATAAATCATTTTCAACATAACTTCGAGAACTACTAATTTGTGAGAATATAGCTAATTATTTAAATAACAATAATAAACTACAAACTTGTAACTTAGGTGACTTTATTGCAATACATAAACAATAATATTTTAATAGAGATAATGAACACACTAGATGTGTCAATTTATGAACTCTTACTCACTAAATGTTATGTGACATCAACACTATTCATTAGTGTTGTTCCCTAAGCTAAGTGCCTTCGACATTTTGATTTATCAATTCTTCACATTAATTTGTTTTAATTAATCATACTTTATTATTATATTTGTTTATATAATCTAAATTAATCCGTATGAAATGCTTTTACACTTACAATCTTAAATAATTTTTTTGAAAACAAATCTCTATTTTAAAGATCTAATAATTTAATATTTGTATTCATTGTATTTGACAATTTTATATAAAACTCTCCTATTTATAAATATAATTAACCCACAATAATATAAACCATATTATCTACATTTAAACGTAAATATTAATTAAAATTTAAAACCTACGCACATAACATATTGAATGCACATTTAACCATGAATATTAATTAATTAAAATTCAATAGAAATTGTAAGTGTCCATTTATTGATGTTTACAGTCAAAATGTTCATCCAGTATGCCATCATAAAGAGTCTTTTATGGAATGATCGATGAATCTTACTTACATATCGAATGTTTGTCATAAATAGAGATATTGGGATGCCTAAACTTCTAATATGTTCATTCCATATGAGTGGACAATGACAAATTTAACTAAGTAAAACTAGATTCAAATTAGTGCTCTTAGAGATGAAGTCAAATGTTAACAACTATTTATGATTATTCCATGCTTGCAATCCCATCATGATTAAAGTATGTAGGCAGAAGAAATCTTAAGCATAAAACATGACAATTGTGGAATCAGCCAATTCAAACAGGTAATATATGCACTGTGTACCATCTGTGAACTGTTAATTTAAAGCACCAAATTATTAAGATTCTTATTAGAATAATCACAACTTATTGCCTATAACCAGCAAACGAATGAAAATGACAATAAATATTTAAGATCTCTGCGCATGATTGTTCTGCATTTAAATTCATTTTTTTATCCACAAGTTCTCATACGTTGCTAAAGTAATCCAAGAATCTATGTTCATAACTCTAGTTACTCTTGTATGACAGAAATTTCACAAGAAACAGGGCACAAATAGTAATTATGGTGATGAACTTTAGCTGTTAATAAGCCATATGGTAGATATTGATGTACATAAATAGTAGCAGGAGACTTCATACATCCATGAAAATATTTCAGCGTCCTCCCATAAACTATTGCTTGGCTTCTTGCTTCGCAAATTCTTACAACATTTCTTGATTTATCCAGATTGATATAACTGCACATCACTTTGACATATTGACATTAAATGGCAACATTTTCTTTATGCTTTCACATTCTTTCTGATTAAACTGTTGTATTCTTTTCTGGAGTAACCTCATCACTTTCCTGGGTTTGGGCGGATGATGATGATGATGATGATGATTGAAGGAGGAGAGGCACACCATTAAGCCAGGGGTGAAGAATGGCTTGCATTGCAGTGGGTCGTTCTTCCGGTACAAAATCCAAGAGAGGAACAAGAAAATCGCTAAAATCAATTGCATCCTTTTGAGCAAACCCAAATTTATCTCGGAGCAAATTGATCAATGGCCGAGATTGTAAATTCTTATATCCTTTTAGATTACCATTTTTGTCGAAAAGATCTTTTGAAAGCTTACCACCCAGAGCAATTGTCTTGGGCATTGGACCAAGGAGCTCCGTCATTAATTTCAGGTGATTTTGAATCCTGTCCTGCGTGGTCAGCCCGTGAGGATCAAACAAGGAAACACCCGTGGCAAGTTCAAAGGCAATGCATGCAACGGACCATATATCTGCCGGAGTAGAGTATGGAGATTGCAGAAGAGTCTCTGGACACTTGAAACGAAGTGTTTGAATATGTCTTGTGAATTGATTCGTGATAAAGCAAGCATTACCCAGATCAGCTATCTTGCACTTAAGATCAAGGGATGCCATTGATTTCTGCTTCTCAGAAGGGCTGTTTAAAGGGTTTAAGTCCAAGTCATCAAACAAGCTCTTGAAACTGCGCGATGGCTTTGTTTGCACATCTTGGGCTTCTACACCCGATTTCTCCTCTTCATCATTAGCTGCATTCCCACAATCTTGAGCTACTAGATTTCCCTTCTCTTTCAATCTTATATGCTGATTTCCTGTCAACTCCTCATTTGCAACCTTCCGATTATTTGATGAAGAAGAAGAGCTTGTAGCAATGGCGGATTTATGTTTGTTAGATGGAAGTATAAATGGAACACCAAACCTGGGATCTTTTTCGGGGTCAATGGTGGATGGCAAAAGAATGTTTAAAGGTTTGAGATCCGTGTGAATAATAGAAAGTCGCCTATGTAAAAAGTCAAGTCCTCGCAAGACATGGAAGCAAATGTCCTTTACCATGTCCAATGGAATGCCCTTCCCACTATAATGATTGAGAAGAGTACTCAAATCGTCTCCTAAAAGCTCGAGAACCAAGCAAACATGATTCCCGTGTGGTCCAGTGTGTATGAAGTCATCAAGCAATTTAACCACAAATTCTTTGTTCTTTGGATCAGCTTGTGCTATTGCTTTGAGGATTTCAATCTCACGATTGGCCACTTGTTTAAAAACAGGTGCACTCTTTATTATCTTGAGGGCCACATATTTCTCGATTTGGGTGTCCCAGGCGAGCCAAACAGTGGAGAAAGCGCCACATCCCAGCTGGGATTGTACTACATAGCGCCCTCTATCTAAGAGATCACCTCTACCAACAGGGTGGTGATTTGCGGAGGTCCCCTCTGTTAATCTGCTGTCCATTCCTTCTGCTTCGTTTTCCCTCCTTCTGCAATGCCTACAGACAAGATCTCTTTACATTGGACTTCTTTCTCGCTGCCCATAGACAAGAATTGCCTATTCGAGAACAGAATTCTTCCTATTAGAGGGCCACCCAAGGTTTCCAGCCAACGCATTATATTTTCAGTTACAGCAAATTTTACCGTTGTGGGGCTACTATAATTCTCTCTCCCTCTTTTTTTCCAACTGTTTCTGTTCAAAATTCAAGGTCAAACCCAGTGGTGAGTTGATGTATGATTTGCTTATTATTTGTATAGTTTAAAATACAGCTAATTAAATTAATAGTGGACTCATGGTCCACTATTTATGGTGTGCAGTTCTTCAAACATGAGCGAGTTCTCTATACATGAGCTAAAGCAAGCCAAACACTAGTAGGTTCATAAACGATTCTAAATGAAGGGTTGGAGTTGAGTACTTCTAAGGGGTGAAATTCTTATTACAAAGCTTTTCGATCCATCTTCTTATGGATAGAAGTGGGTCTCTTCATAAACAATATTTATTTGTTTTTTTTTACATATTTATGAAAATTATTTGGTGGATTACTTCAAAAATATTGACATTATTAAATTATAAGAATGAATATGTATACTATATTAAATTAACAAACATACAATTACTCATTAATGATTATCTTTTTCTTATCATGGAAAAACTACTTTGAAAGTACTTAAATATTTAATTATCTCTGTTTTTATCTTCTAATTCTTCTTATCTCATGTTTATAATGAATAGTTGAATTTTACAATATTTATCATATTCTATGCAAATTTAAAACATGTTTTACAACCATTTACAATATCTTTTGACAAACCAAGGGCTAGAAACATTTTTGAAGCCCTCCAAATAAATAAATTACAAAGATGTAGAAATATTTAAAAAATAGTTTTTTTCTATTTCTTAAAATTAACCATACAGATGACATCCAAATGCTTCTATATCACTATGAGATCACTTTACTTGTCTGTGTTTCATTTCCTTTCTCAAGAAAATCCAAAATTTGTTTCTTACCTTAATTTTATGCTCCTTCTGCATTGATAATGTCTTTCTTTATACTTGATCGTTGTGTTCTTTCCATTTGTTCCTTAACCTTAAGTTAAATTTATATAATTTTTCTATAGAATTGGATGCTTTAATCACCTCATTATCTTTGCTTACATTCTCATCTTTCTTATCAAAATCTACACATCAAGTGAACCATAAGGTAAATACCCCAAACACATCTCAAGTGGTGAATTATTAGTAAAAGAATGGAAAACTTTATTATAATAATGTTGAATGGAGGGAAGTGACTCATCCATCTTCTATTATACCTTAATGACAAGATGTACCAAGGTCACATTGACAACTTCTATTTGACAATCTACTTGTGCATGAAATATTTTTCTTTTCTTTAGCTCAATATATATCATGATCAATAATGTAAAAACCAACAAACCTCATGTAGCTATATAAAATTATGGACATACAAAGTCTAAAGTATACCCAAATATTGTTTAAAAGGATTTCAATTTCTTATTTCCCTATGTATTCTTTTTATAAGTAGTTAGAATACACAATTTACTAATCTTGTCAACTACTACAAATATGTAATTATAAAAACTGATAAGATCGTCAAAATGAATGTCTATACCAGTGGGCCATGTAAGATAAATAATGTTATGCTCGTACCTATGAGATTAATGAAAACACAAAGTATGTAAGGAAATAGGTAAATGGAATGAAGAACTAACTTGCAATATGGAGTACATATAGAGTAACATCCATCAAAAAACTAGTGGTTCCTAAAAAGAACATGTAACTAATTAATTTAGATCTAGCTAAAGAAAACACATAGCTAGCTAAAAATAGAATGTTCCTAAGAATAGGCATGTAGCTCCTTATCCATCATAAGGAAGCTCCACCAACAAGTTAAGGTGATTTTTAATCCTATCATGCTTGTTGTCACCTTAAGGATTGAAAAAGAAATCATATGTGGCAAGTTCAAAGGCAGTGGATGCAAAAAAACATATATCTAGTGAAATAGAATATGGATATTGTAAAAGAGTCTCTGGACACTTGTAAAATTTCTTTAAAAAAATCTTGATTTATCCAAATTGAGGTAACTACACATCACTTTGATAGATTGACATTAATTGGCAACAATTTTTTTATGCTTTCACATTCTTCCTTTTTAGACTACTATATTCCTTTCTGGAGTAGCTTCATCACTCTCCTAGGTTTGGGAAAATCATGATGATGATGGGTGAAGAAGGAAAGGTACACCATCAAGCCACAAGTGAAGAATGACTTGCATTGCAGTGGGTCACTTTTTTGGTACAAAATATAAGAGAAGAACAAGAAAATTTCTAAAAGCATCTGCATCCTTTTTGGTAAACCCAATTTTCTTTCTGAGCTCATTGATTAATGCATGAAATTACATAATTTCCTATAGTCTTGTAGATAATCATTTTTTTGGAAAGAGTTAAAAGAAATCCTTCTACCTAGGGAATTTTTCTTGGGGATGACAACTAAGAGCTCCATCATTAAGCCCAAGTGACTTTTGACCCTTTCATGCTTGTTTTCCTCTTGAGTATTAAACAAGATATTGAACTTGTGGGAAGTTTAAAGGAAATACACATGCAACCAACCATATAATACTGGAGTAGAGTAAAGAGATTGCAAAAGAGTTTCTAGACTCTTGTAACCAATTTTTACAATATTTTTTTATTTATCCAAATTGAGATAACTACACATCACTTTGATAGATTGACATTAAATGACAACATTTTATTTATTCTTTCATATTCTTCTTGATTAAATTGTATTATTTTTTGGAGTAACCTCATCACTTTCCTGGGTTTTGAAAATGATGATGATGATGGTTGAAGAAGGCAAGACACACCATTAAACCACATGTGAACAATTACTTACATTTTAGTGGGTCACTTTTTCGATACAAAATCTAAAAGAAGAACAAAAAAATCACTAAAATCATTTGTATCTTTTTTGATAATCCCAAATTTCTTTATGAACATATTGACATTTTGATTTATCAATTCTTAACTTTAGTTAATTTTAATTAATCATACTTTTTTCTTATATTTATTTATATAATCTAGATTAATCTATATTCAATATTTTTACACTTACAATTTTAAATGAAAATTTAAAAACAAATCTTTATTTTGAAAATCTAATAATTTAATATTTATACTCATTATTCTTAACAATTTTATATAAAACTCTCTTATTTATAAATATAATTAATCCACTATATAACTATTAAACACATTATCTATGTATAAATATAAATATTAATTAAAATTTAAAACCTAAACACACAACATATTGAATTCACATTTAATCATGAATATTAATTAATTAAAATTCAATAGAAATTTTAAATGTTTATTTATTGATCTTTACAATCAAATGGTCATCTAGTATGCCATCATAAAGAGCCTTTTATGGAATGACCCCTAAATATTTCTTTCATATCGAACGTTTGTCATATAAATAGAGATACTGGGATGCCTGAACTTCTAATGTTCATTCCATATGAGTGGACAAATGACAAATTTAACTAAGTAAAACCAGATTCAAATTAATGCTCTCAGAGATGAAGTCAAATGTTAACAACTATTTATTACTATTATTCCATGGTTGCATTCCCATCATAACTAAAGTATGTAGGCAGAAGAAATCTTAAGCATTAAACATGACAATTGTGGAATCAGCCAATTCAAACATGTAATATATGCATTGTGTACCACCTGTGACCAGTTAATTTAAAGCACCAAACTATTGAGATTATTTTTAGAATAATCAGAACTTATTGCCTTTAACCAGCAAACGAATGAAATGACATTTGATATTTAGTATCTTTGTTCATGGTTGAACTATTCAACCTGGAAAAAGCTTCTGCATTTAAATTCATTTTTTCATCCACAAATTCTCATACGTTGCTACAGTAATCCAAGAATCTATGTTCATAACTCTAGTTTCTCCTGTATGACAGAAATTTCACAAGAAACAGGACACAAAAAGTCATTATGGTGATGAAGACTAAAAATGATCAAGCGAATAACTACTATTGTTAATATCAAAGTCATATGGTAAATATTGATATACAGAAATAGTAACAGGAGACTTCATACATCCATGGAAATATTTTAGCATCCTGCCATAAACTATTGCTTGGGTTCTTGCTTCACAAATTCTTACAACATTGCTTGATTTATCCAGATTGAGATAACTGCACATCACTTCGACATATTGACATTAAATGGCAACATTTTCTTTATGCTTTCATATTCTTTCTGATTGAACTGTTGTATTCTTTTCTGGAGTAACCTCATCACTTTCCTGGGTTTGGGCAGATGATGACGATGGTGGTGGTTGAAGAAGGCGAGGCACACTATTAAGCCACGGGTGAAGAAGGGCTTGCATTGCAGTAGGTCGTTCTTCCGGTACAAAATTTAAGAGAGGAACAAGAAAATCGCAAAAATCAATTGCATCCTTTTGGGCAAACCCAAATCTTTCTCGGAGCAAATTAATTAATGGCCGAGATTGTAACTTTTTATACCCTTTTAGATTACCATTTATGTCGAAAAACTCTTCTGAAAACTTACCACCTAGAGCAATTGTCTTGGGTATCACGCCAAGGAGCTCCGTCATTAATTTCAGGTGATTTTGATACCTGTCCTGCCTGCTCTTCCCGCGAGGATTAAACAAGTAATTACCTGTTGCAAGTTCAAAGGCAATGCATGCAACAGACCATATATCTGCTGGAGTAGAATATGGAGATTGCAGAAGAGTCTCTGGACACTTGTAAGGAACTCCTTGAATATAAGTCGTGGATTGATTCGTGATAAAGCAAGCATCACCTAGATCAGCTATCTTGCACTTCAGATCAAGGGATGCCATTAATTTCTGCTTCTCAGAAGGGCTTTTTTTCCTGACTTCTTTATTTTTCTTTAAAGGGTAACTTCCGTCCGAGCCATCAAACAAGCTCTTGAAACTGCGGGGTGGCTTTGCTTGCACACCCGATTTCTCCTCTTCGTCACTAGCTGCATTCCCACAATCTTGAGCTACTAATTTTCCCTTCTGTTTCAATCTTATATGCTGATTTCCTGTCAACTCCTCATTTGTAGCCTTCCGATTATTTGATGAAGAAGAAAAGCTTGTAGCAATAGCGGATTTATGTTCGTTAGATAGAAGTATAGATGGAACACCAAACCTGGGATCTTTTTCGGGGTCAATGACGGATGGCAAAAGAATGTTTGAAGGTTTGAGATCTGCGTGAATAATTGAAAGTTTCTCATGCAAATAGTCAAGTCCTCGCAAGACATGAAAACAAATTTCCTTTACCATGTGCAATGGAATGCCCTTCCCACTATAGTGATCGAGAAGAGTCCTTAAATTGTCTCCTAAGAGCTCAAGAACCAAGCAAACATGATTCCCGTGTGGTCCACTGTGCTTGAAATCATCAAGCAATTTAACCACACATTGTTTGTTCTCTGGATCAGCTTCTGCTATTGCTTTGAGGATTTCAGTCTCATGATTAACATAAGGTGTTATCTTGAGGGCCACATATTTATCGATTTGGGTGTCCCAGGCAAGCCAAACAGTGGAGAAAATGCCCGAACCTACCTTGGATTGCAACACATAGCGCCTTCTATCACCTCTGCCAACAGGGTGGGATACTCCCCGAGTGTAATTTGCGGAGCTCCCCTCTGTTTCTTCAATCTTTTCAGGAGGAACCTCATCACTTTTCTGGGTTTGGGCGGATGATGATGATTGAAGAAGGCGGGGCACACCATTAAGCCAGGGGTGAAGAACGGCTTGCATTGCAGTGGGTCGTTCTGTCGGTACAAAATTTAAGAGAGGAACAAGAAAATCGCTAAAATCAATTGCATCCTTTTGGGGAAACCCAAATTTATCTCGGAGCAAATTGATCAATGGCCGAGATTGTAACTTCTTATACCCTTTTAGGTTACCATTTTTGTCGAAAAAATCTTTCGAAAACTTACCATCCAGAGCAATTGTCTTGGGTATCATGCCAAGGAGCTCCGTCATTAATTTCAGGTGATTTTGAATCCTTTCCTGCCTGTTCTTCCCGCGAGGATTAAACAAGAAATTACCTGTGGCAAGTTCAAAGGCAATGCATGCAACAGACCATATATCTGCTGGAGTAGAATATGGAAATTGCAGAAGAGTCTCTGGACACTTGTAAGGAATTCCTTGAATATGAGTCATGGATTGATTCGTGATAAAGCAAGCATCACCTAGATCAGCTATCTTGCACTTCAGATCAAGGGATGCCATTAATTTCTGCTTCTCAGAAGGGCTTTTTTTCCTGACTTCTTTATTTTTCTTTAAAGGGTAACTTCCGTCCGAGCCATCAAACAAGCTCTTGAAACTGCGGGGTGGCTTTGCTTGCACACCCGATTTCTCCTCTTCGTCACTAGCTGCATTCCCACAATCTTGAGCTACTAATTTTCCCTTCTGTTTCAATCTTATATGCTGATTTCCTGTCAACTCCTCATTTGTAGCCTTCCGATTATTTGATGAAGAAGAAAAGCTTGTAGCAATGGCGGATTTATGTTCGTTAGATGGAAGTATAGATGGAACACCAAACCTGGGATCTTTTTCGGGGTCAATGACGGATGGCAAAAGAATGTTTGAAGGTTTGAGATCTGCGTGAATAATTGAAAGTTTCCCATGCAAATAGTCAAGTCCTCGCAAGACATGAAAACAAATTTCCTTTACCATGTGCAATGGAATGCCCTTCCCACTATAGTGATCGAGAAGAGTCCTTAAATTGTCTCCTAAGAGCTCAAGAACCAAGCAAACATGATTCCCTTGTGGTCCACTCTCTGTGAAGTCATCAAGCAATTTAATCACACATTGTTTGTCCTCTGGATCGGCTTGTGCTATTGCTTTGAGGATTTCAATCTCATGATCGGCCACTTCTTTTAAACGAGGTCCGCTCTTTATTATCTTCAGGGCCACATATTTCTCGATTTGAGTGTCCCAGGCAAGCCAAACAGCGGATAAAGGGCCCGAACCCAGCTTGGATTGCAACACATAGCGCCTTCTATCACCTCTACCAACAGCATGGAATACTCCTGGAGTGTAATTTGCGGAGCTCCCCTCTGTTTTTCTGCTGTCCATTCCTTGTGCTTCTTTTTTCGTTCTTGTGCATGCATGCAATGCCTCCAGACAAGATCTTTTCACTTTGGACTCCTTTCTCGGTGCCCATAGACAAGAGTTGCCTATAAGAGAACAAAATTCTTCCTATTAGAGGACCACTGAAGGTTTCCAGCCAACGCATTATATTTTCAGTTACAGCAAATTTTACCGTTGTGGGGCTACTATAATTCTCAATTTTTTTTCAACTGTTTGTCTTCAAAATTCAAGATCAAACCCAGTGGCGATTTGGTGTAAGATTCGCCTATTATTTGTATACCTTTAAATACGACTAATGAAATCAATAGTGGACTGGTGTGCAGTTCTTTAAAGATGAGCGAGTTCTGTATAGATGGGCTGAAGCATGCCAAACACTAGTAGTATACATCTTTAGTAAACGATTCTAAATGAAAGGTCACAATAGTTGAGTAATTCTAAGAGATGAAATTCTTATTTGTTTCATGATTTTTTTTTTCTTTCAAAAATCTTCATGTTTATAATAATTATATTATGTTTACACATTTATGAAGACTATTTTAGGGATTATTTGTAAAATATTGACATTATTATTTTATAAGAATGAATATGCATATCATACTAAATTGACAAACAACATATAAGGCAAAAGCTAATCTTCCTGTAAAAACACATGTCTTAGACATGATAACATAATGCCCCATCTTCCATATGATGGCATCATTATGAGAGAAGACAGAGAAACAAACATTTAGTTGTGTGTTAATGGATGAACATTTAGGCACTTGTGGTTTCGAGAGTTGTCACTTGTCCCGTATGCAAAAAAAAATGTGGCACATGGGAATATTTTAAAATTATTTGTTGTGAGAGCCACAAAAGCCCAAAATGTCACCATTTTTGACATTCATAATGTTGCTAAAAGCTAGGGAGCTTGAAAGGGAGTTGCACAAATTTATAGGATGAAGCCAAGCGGCCATTCTCGCTACGAAAAAACATGACATGTGGGAAACTAGCTACCAGATATGTATATTTGCCAAAAATATATGTTGTTTTGTCATTCTGTCTAGGGATTGTGAAGAATTGAACAAATATTCATTATGAAAAAGGGGTATTCATTGATATTTGGAGGGGTTTCCAAGGGTTTTCCTTGTGAAAACGGGCTTTCATTTGATATTCAAAGTTGTTTATGTGCTTTTTTGTTGAAGGTTTTTAAATTTGACTTTTTCAATGTCACACCAAAACTATTTTAGGAAGTCAAATGAAATAACTCAAAACCCACTGTGTTATCCAACCTATAATTATTTTCTGCAATTAAAATAGTTCTAAGATAATGTTTGGAGAAACCAAAAACAACACCATTTTCGTAAGCTTCATTGGAAGCTGGGGAGATCAAAAGGGAGTTGCAGGCATTTGGAAGGAGAAGCAGAGCGACTATTCTCCCTTCCAAAATGTATGTCAGGTGTGGGAAACTAGCTAGGTGGTATGTATATCTACTAGAAATATATGTTGTTTTACAATCCTTCCTAGGGATTGTGAAGAATTGAATTGGTATCCATTGTGAAAAGGGGTTTCCATTTTGTTTGACTGTGTAGAGGGTTTTACAACAACAAGTGGGTTGCAGGTTTCATAAATCATCTACTCACAACCCACTATGTTTTCCAACCTGCAATTATTTTGTGCATTTATTTTCAATCATATGAAGAAATTGAAATGCAATTTTAGTCTAGCTAAGACTTGTTATAAATTTGGAAGGTTTCTTTCATTACATTGCTACTGTGTAAATATCAAAATGTTTTCAATACATTCATACTATGAATAAAATGAGAGGTTGGAAAACACTGGGCGTTATAAAACCTACAACCCACATACTATTTTAAAACCCTAAACACATAACAATCCAATTGGTTAGTCACCCCTTACCTTAATTCTCTCTAGGTTATGATTACCTTGAAAACCTTTTGTTTTGTAAAAAATAAGCATATAATAAAATTGGAAAACATTGGGTGTTATAAAACCCCCAACCCACATACTATTGTAAAGCCATAAACACATAACAACTCAATTGATTAGTCACCCCTTACCTCAATTTGGTTAGTTCTATGTATCCCCCACTTGCAAATCCTCCCCCTACTCTCCACCCTTTAGCTTTGAACATGCAAAATGAAATAACTAACAACCCACATTGTGTTTCCAACCTAAAAATTATATTTTGCATTTATTCTTTAATCATATTGAATCAAAAAGAAAATGGGATGGAAAATTCCCACTCCTATTCTCTCTAGGTCACTCAATAATATCCTAGGAACCCTGATTGTATTGACTATCAACCTTAAAGGTAAGTTAATTCTCAATAGGGAAGACCTGGGAGGGAGTTCTTTCAACTTAAAGGGGTTCACCACCAAGCAAAAGCTTAGAAAAGATACTTTAACATTCAACCTACAAAACCTAGTAATGTAGGCTAAACGAAGGATGCAAATGATAAAATTATGCAATAGGAAGTTAGGATGTGTGTACTTGGGAAGTCTAGAAATGCAACAAGGATTTTGGAAATGCAAAAAAATTGTCAAAAAGTGCTATGGAGGACTAAGACGCCCTAACTATTGTCTTAGTCCCACTATTGTTTTTCAGGGAAGATGCGAAATCTACAGATGTTAAAGTTCGATCTAGAAGAATTTCTATAAAATAAATTCAGGAGGACTAAGATGCCCTAGGTGGCAATTTAGCCCCATCTTTAATTTTTGAAATCTCCAAATGTGGTCCTGAGGCTCAAGATCTACACTTCCTTCCTCTTGGATCTTAGGTTCTGAAACTTCTAGATTTGGTTTGTAGGTGAGTTTTTGTGAAAATGACAACTTTGCAATGCAATTTTGCAACTTTGCAGCTCAAATGATCTTCAAGTCTTCAACCTAAATCTGTAAAGACGAACAAGAAAGAGAGGAAAGACTTGTTGATTGTTAGTAAATGGGGGTTTTCCCTTGTCAAACCCCTTGTTGGTAATTAAACCTTGAAATGAAATGGAAGAATGAAGGGAAATGATGAATGAATAACATGCAATGTCACAACTCACCAAACCCTTGTAATAAGGTGCTACAAATATGCTTGAAATGGCTATAATGGATGTGGTTCTTGACTCTTGCTTGAAGGATGTTGGTCTTGCATAAAAAACTTGCTTAAATCATAAACCCTACATCACAAATGTGAGCACAATAACAAACATGATACAACAATCTCTTCAATATGATGCTTAACTCTTGATGATGGCTCCAAATGCTTGATGAATTTCTCTTGAATGCTCAAATAATTGAATGCTTTGGATTCTTGTTAGATTGCTCGATATCTTGCTAGGTGAAAATATGAGAGAAGGAACCTTGTATTTATACTTATTTATGCTCGATATCCCAAAATTACACCACAACAAGCCAACATATTAATTCATTAATTAAAGGAGGATAAATCCCACCAAAATTTAAAATTAAATCCTAAAAATGCCTCATGTGGGACTAAGACATCCTAGGTTGCGTCTTAGTCTCCAGGCATGAAACTCGGGGCACAAACTACAAAAAGGGGCCACTTTAAGGCACATTTTAAATTAGGGTCCCAAGACCTTTGGGGGACAAAGACACGCTAGGTGGTGTCTTAGTCCCGACCAAAAAATTAGGGACATAGCTAGAATCATTAAATTATCATTTATCATTTGATGTTTGTTGGGATTATCAAGAAAAAGATATAATTCATTAAGATTGTGGATAAAAATAGGACCAATTAAGACATAAATAGGGATAAATAAAGCAAGGTGGGCCCAAACAAGTGTGAAAATGCAAGGGTATGCATTTTCCTACACTACATTTAGCCCCCACTTTAGTGAGGGGGTGAACTTGCTTCAAACTCACACTAAAGTAGCCAACCACACAATCAAGAGGGGTTCAAATGTACAAATGTTAGTAAGATAGGGTGACAATAATCAAGAGGGTGGCCAAGCCGTCAAGATCAAGGTCCTATGGCAAACCAACATAGGCACAAAGGAACATGTGTGCGAATGATATATGAAGCCATAACCAAATCATAAACATACACCATGAAAGAAAGGAAATGAAAAAGAAAAAAAAAAGTGCAATGTATCAATCTTTGACTAGACATCCAACGCACTGTGGATCGGGTCTAGGCTGTTTGTCCAAGAGAGGTTTACAAGTGGAACGTGTTGTCCACTATTCAAACAAAACACATGCTTACAAGGGCTAGTGAAGCTAGGTGTCCACTAGGTGATCCCCAAGAGGTCCATATCAAAGACATACCCCCATGACTATGATAAGGAAAAAAAGAAAAATGCATGCTAACTAGGGGTAGTGAAGCTAGGTGTCCACTAGGTGAGCCCTGAGGAACCATATCAAAGCCATACCTCCATGACTTTGATAAGGTACAAAAGGAAAAATGCAACACGAGAGGGATGTTCAAAGGGATTTTTATTAGTTCATGTGAGGTCTCTTCTTAAGGAACACCGTGCTTAATGTCTCCAAGAGAAGATAAATACAAGCTCTCATCTTAGGTAACATTGTACTTAATGTTTCCAAGAGAGGACAAGTGCAAGATCTCATCTTGGGGAACATTGCACTTAATGTTTCCAAGAGAGGACAAGCGCAAGATCTCATTTTTGGGAACATTGTACTTAATGTTTCCAAGAGAGGACAAGGAAATATCATGCTCTTAGAGGAAATTAAACCCAATGACACCACCAAGAAAAGGACACATTGCAAGAAAGAAGAAAGTCACACAAGGAACATGAAAAAAAATTCCAAAACAATGCCAATGTATGCACCAAATTTAAAGAAATTGCTAACACCATGTTGTGAGAAATTACTTTAAAGTAGCCAAAACATGAATGAGGAAAAGAAAAGAGGGTTGCCTCGCAGAAACACATAAGTGATCTATGGATTCGGGGTTAGTATCTTTTCCTCGTAGAAACACATAAGTGATCTATGGATTCAGGGTTAGTATCTGTCTTTGTTGTATTGATATTAGAGAGCTCAAAACTTTCATCATTCCCCAAATACACATAGAACTAGAAGAATCACACAAAGAGAGCGAAAAAAAATGAAAAACCTTTTGGGTCAACATGGAAGAAACCTGAATGTCTCAATGCCTTCCATCATCCCCAAAAGGAAAACACAAGATAAAAATGAAAGGAAAAGAAAAGATAATAAAAAATATTTTGGGTCAACATGGAAGAGACATAGGGTGTCTTGACACCTTATGTCATCCCCAAAAGGAAAATACAACAAAAATGAAATAGAAAATGAAAAGATAATGAAAAATATTTTGGGTCGACATGGCAGAGACATAGGGTGTCTTGATGCCTTGCATCATCCCTAAAAGGAAAACACAAGAAAAAAATGAAAAGATAATGAATTTTTTTTTTGGGTCAACATGGAAGAGACATAGTGTGTCTCGTTGCCTTGTGTTATCTCCAAAAGGAAAAAACAAGACAAAAATGAAAATGAAAGGTAAAGACCAATGAAAATGAAAAAATGTTACAACATATAGAAGAATGAAGGTACAAATAGAGGAATGCACATATAGATGAAACATCAAACAAAACATCACAAGAGATCACATTATGCACACGCAAAACACAAAATAAAATGAAAAAGAAATAATGCAAAAGACTAGTACTGCATAGGCGATTCAACCTAAATCATGTTGTCCACTTCCCAATCTTAGTTTGTATGAGCGAAAGGTAGATAATTAGCCTAAGGGACAACAACAAAGGAATTACTAGGACAAGGCTAGCTACTTCTTACCTTCACTGAGTTCAAGACAAGAATGAGCTGAGGTAAGTGATGGGGAAAATCATGTAATGGTGAGAATATAGTATTCTACAACTATTACATGACAAGGACAAAGGATATGTTATTTGATCACTGGATAGCAAGTATTTTTATCGAAGTGACATTTACTCAATATGATCTTGAATGCACAACACTCATTAGTACTATGTCCAAGAGTCCTGTGGTATCAACAAAGTGGAACTTTTGCATCTTTAGGATATAGTATTAAATCCTATCTTTCTTTGGTGGAAATAGTATAAGTCCTTGGTTGAGAAGGATTTGTAATTTTCTTTCACTTTTAGGTGGCAGATGAGGGGGTTGGAGTTTTTGTAATTCATAAGGTCTTTTGTGTTTACTAGATTCACCAACTTCTCAGATTGAACGTGGAGGAGGACCTAAGGTGATCCTATCATCCTTGTCATTGATATTAGTCATTGGTTGCTCTTTAGGAAGAAGGAAATTCATGTCAGGAGGAGAATCTAAGATCACCGTACCATCACTACAAAGCCTTAGGTATTCTTTAGGAGGTCCAATGTTGCGAGGGGGATCTTGATATCCTAACCATTTTGTGTTTTCATTAGTTGATATTTGCTCTAGAACTTGGTGAATGTTATGTTCACTTGTTGTATCACATCCTTGTTTTCTCAAGATTGTGAATCCTTTTCCATATGTTTCTTCTAGATTGATTGGACTGTTTGTTACTTTGTTAACATAAAATGGTTGAGCATTTTCATGTGTAGAGGAATTAGGTTCACCTATTGTAAAGAACTTAGGTTCAAATTTTGTCTTAGTTTTGGGATGTAAGTAACCAAACATCTCAAGAGGTGGTATTGTAGGGGGATTTGGTTGTTTCATGGATGGATAAAATGATACATTGGATTCAAGGTTATTAAGGTAGTCATTTAGGAACTTATTCATGCTATCATCTTCTTCTCCTATGATGTCAACATCATGAGGAGGACATGCTTTAGGAGTTGTGTGAGCATGAATAAGTTTGATTTTGTTATGGCCATTTCGAATGGAAAAAGTTGACATATCTACCAAATATTTCAAAGACATCCAAAGCTTTCCAACCCACATATCCATGATGCAAGGTTGAAGAAATATACTTGAAATGAAAGTAACAACAATTATTCAAACTGTAATAGAAAACTAAAAGCAACAAACAAAAGCACATACGAGAAATTTCAAACCCTGCAATTTGGAAAGTCAAAGTCAATAAGGACTAAGACACCAATAAGGGTGTCTTGGTTCTATTGGTGAGATTTTAAGGTTCCAGAGATTGGAACATATAATAAACAACAGAGAGAGGGATTTGAGCCAGAAACCCTGAGAGGGACTAAAATACCAAGAAAGGTGTTTTAGTCCTAGCAGAGGTTTTTGTTAGAAAAGCAACAAATTTTGTATTTTTTACAATGTTCATAGGTTAACTATTCAGGGAGTTGATGCTTTAGAAATATAAAAATGTGCAAATGAATGCAAGAAAATATAACTAGTGAAAAGTAATTGAATTCAATTTTTTTAATTTTGAATGCAATAACAATGTTGCTAAATGAAATTAGGATGATGAACAATTCAATTTTTAGTTTTTCAATGAGATAAAAAGATGCAAGAAAGCAAAAATGCAACCTATATGCACTTTCACTAATACAATTATGAGAAATGCTAGATACACTTTCACTAAATATTAGAAATACTAGATGCACTTTCACTAATGCAAGATGCAATTCAATAATGATTGGAAGTTATATCTAGAACTTTAATGGACTCCAAATTAGAAAATGAAT
Source organism: Sequoia sempervirens (assembly GCA_007258455.2). Lineage (NCBI taxonomy): Eukaryota > Viridiplantae > Streptophyta > Pinopsida > Cupressales > Cupressaceae > Sequoia > Sequoia sempervirens. Next base: position 345,688,350 of record VDFB02000015.1, read on the forward strand.
GCTAAAGACGTCGGGTTAACAAAAATGAGCCATAAAGAAAATGGGAAAATGGGATGGAAAACACCCACTCCTATTATCGCTAGGTCACTCAATAATGTCCTACAAACCTTAATTGGATTGACTATCAACCTTCAAGGTGAGTCAATTCTCAACAAGGAAGACCTAGGAGGGAGTTCTTTCAACTTAAATGTGTTCACCAACAAGCAACAGTTTGGAAAAGACACTTTAACATTCAGCCTACAAAACCTAGTAATGTAAGCTAAATGAAGGATGCATATGATGAAATTATGCAATAGGAAGTTAGGACATGTGTGTGCCTGGGAAAATTGGAAATGCAACAAGGATTCTAGAAATGAAAAAATGCTGTCAAAATTTTCTATGGATGACTAAAATACCCTTACTGTTGTCCTATTCCAGCTACTATTTTTTAGGGAAAATGTAGAATCTTCAGATGTTGGAACTGGATCTAGAAGAATTTCTACAAAATAACTTTAGGATGACTAAGACGCCCTAGGTGGAAACTTAGTCCCGTATTGAATTTCTGAAATCTGTAAATGTGGCCCTGTGGCTCAAGATTTGCACTTCCTTCTTCTTAGATCTCAGGTTTTGAAACTTCTAGATTTGGTCTATAGGTGATTTTTTGTGAAGATTTCAACTTTGCAATGCAACTTTTCAACTCTGCAAGTTTTCAACTTTGCAACTTTGTAACTTTGCACTTCAAATGATATTCAAGTCTTCAACCTAAATCTATAAACACAAATAAGCAAGAGAGGAAAAACTTGTTGATTGTTAGTAAATGGGGGTTTTCCTTGGTCAAACTGCTTGTTGGTAATTAAACCTTGAAATGAAATGGAAGAATGAAGGGATATAATAAATGGACAACATGCAATTTTACGACTCACCATTTGAACCTTGTAATAAGGTGTTGCAAATATGCTTGAAATGGTTGCAATGAATTTTGTTCTTGACTCTTGCTTGAAGGATATTGATCTTGCATAAAATAGTTGCTTGAATCATAAACCCTACATCACAAATGCTAGCACAATAACAAAAATGATGCAACAATCTCCTTGATATGATGCTTGAATCTTGATGATGGCTCCAAATGCTTGATGAATTGCTCCTGAATGCTTGAATAATCAAATGCTTGGATGTTTGTTAGATTGCTAGATATATTGCTAGGTGAAAATATGAGAGAAGGAACCTTGTATTTATACTTAACTATGCCTAATATCTCAAAATTACACCACAACAAGACAACATATGAATTCATTAATTAAAGGAGGCTAAATGTCACCAAAATTTGAAATTAAAACCTAAAAATACCTCAAGGGGGACTAAGACGCCCTCAAGTGGGACTAAGAGGCCCTTAAGGGGGACTAAGATGCCCTAGGTGGCGTCTTAGTCCCAAGGCATGAAACTTAGGGCACAAACTCAAAAAAGGGGTCACTTTAAGGCACATTTGAAATTAGGGTCCCAAGACCTTTGGGGGATAAAGACGCCCTAGGTGGCATCTTAGTCCCGACCCAAAAATTTGGGACACACAACTAGAATCATTAAATTATCATTTATCATTTAATGTTTGTCGGCATTAGCCAGGAAAAAGATATAATTCATTAAGCTTGTGGATGCAAAATAGGACCAATTAAGACATAAATAGGGATAAATAAATCAAGGCGGGCCCAAACAAGTGTGAAAATGCAAGGGTATGCATATTCCTACACTAGATTTAGCCATCACTTTAGTGAGAGGATGAACTTGCTTCAAACTCACATGAAAGTAGCCAACCACACAATCAAGAGGGGTTTCAATGTACAAATGTTAGTAAGATAGGATGACAATAATCAAGAGGGTGGCCAAACCCCTAGGATTAAGATCCTATCACAAACCAACATAGGAACAAAGGAACATGAATGTGAATGATATATAAATCCATAACTAGATCACAAACATACACCATCAAAGACAGGAAAGGAAAAAGAAAAAAGAAAAATGCAACAGATCAAGCTTCGAGTAGTCGTAAAATGCATTATGGACCAGGTCTAGGCTATTTTTCCAAGAGAGGTTTACAAGTGGAATGTGTTATCCATTATGCAAACAAAGCACATTCTTACAAGGGCTAGTGAAAATAGATGTCCACTAGGTGAGCCCCAAGAGGTCCATATCAAATACATACCCCCATGACTATGATAAGGAAAAAATGAAAAATGCACACTCACAAGGGCTAGTGAAGTTAGGTGTTCACTAAGTTAGCCCTAAGGAACCATATCAAATCCATACCTCAATGAATTTAATAAGGTACACAAGGAAAAATGCAACAAGATAGGGATGTTCAAAGGTATTTTTCTTAGTTCATGTGATTTATCTTCTGAGGGAACATCATGCTTAATGCCTCCAAGAGAAGATAAATACAATGTCTCATCTTGGGGAACATTGTACTTAATGTTTCCAAGAGAGAAGTACAAGCTCTCATCTTGGGGAACATTGTACTTAATGTTTCCAAGAGAGGACAAGTGCAAGATCTCATCTAGGGGAACATTGTACTTAATTTTTCCAAGAGAGGACAAGAAAATAACATACTCTCAGATGAAATAAAATACAATGAAACCACCAAGAAAAGGATGCATTGCAAGAAGGAAGAAAGTCACATGAGGAACATGAAAATGAATGCCAATGAAATCATGCCAAAACAATGCTAATGTATGCCCCCACTTAAAATTTTTTTTCTAACACCATGCTGTGAGAAATTACTTTAAAGTATCCAAAACATAAAAGAGGAAAGGGAAAGAGGGTTTCCCCTCAAAAACACATAAGGGATCTATGGATTTAGGGTCAGTATATCTCTTTGTTGTAATGATTTTAGAGAGCTCAAAATTTCATCATTTCCAAAATACACATAGAACTAGAAGAATGATAAAAAGAGATTGAAAAAAAATGAAAAACCTTTTGGGTCAATATGGAAGAAACTTGAATTTCTCAAAGCCTCGCATCATTCCCAAAAGGAAAACAAAAGATAAAAATGAAATGAAAAGAAAAGATAATGAAAATTATTTTGGGTTGAAACATGGAAGAGAAATAGGGTGTCTTAACACCTTGTTTCATCCCCGAAAGGAAAACACAAGACTAAAATGAAATGGAAAATGAATAGATAATGAAAAAATTTCTGGGTCAACATGGAAGAGACATAGGGTGTCTCAACACCTTGTCATCCTGAAAAGGAAAACAAAAGATAAAAATGAAATGGAAAATGAAAAGATAATGAAAAATATTTTGGGTCAACATGGAAGAGACATAGGGTTTGTCAACACCTTGTGTCATCCCCAAAAGGAAAACACAAGAAAAAAATGAAATGAAAATGAAAATGAAAGGTAAAGACAAAATAATAGGAAAAATGATTATGACATATAGAAGAATAAAGGTACAAATAGAGGAATGCACATAGATAGGAAACATCAAACAAAACATCATAGGGGATCCCATTATGCACATGCAATCACACAAAAGAAAATGAAAAAGAAATAATGCAAAAGACTAGTAATGGGCGAGTGAACCTAAACCATGTCGTCTGCCTCCCAATCTCAGTTTGTTTAAGCAGAAGGTAGATAACGAGCCTAAGGGATAGCGACAAAGGTATTACTAGGACAATGGTATCTACTTCTTTCCGCCACTGAGTTCAAGACAAGAATGAATTGATGTAAGTGATGGAAAAGATCATCTAATAGTGAGAATAGAGTATTCTATAACTATTACATGACAAGAAGGATGAAGGATATGCTATTTGATCACTGGATAAAAAAGTATCCTTGTTGAAGTGATATTTACTCAATATGATCTTGAATGCATGACACTCATCAATATTATGTCCAAGAGTTCTGTGGTATTGAAAAAGTGGAACTTTTGCATCTTTAGGATATAGTAATATCCTATCTTTCTCTGGTGGCAATAGTGTAAGTCCTTGGTTGAGAAGAATTTGTAATTTTCTTTCACTTTCAAGTGGCAGATGAGGGGGTTGGAGTTTTTGTAATTTGTAAGGTCTTTTGCATTTTCTAGATTCACCAACTTCTTGGATTGAATGTGGAGGAGGAGAACCTAAGGTGATTCTATCATCCTTGTCATTGTTATTAGTCATTGGTTGTTCTTTAGGAAGAAGGACATTCATGTCAGGAGGAGAGTCTAAGATCACCGTACCATCACTACGAAGCCTTAGGTATTCTTTAGGAGGTCTTACGTTGTGAGGGGGATCTTGATATCCTAACCATTTTGTGTTTTCATTAGTTGATATTTGCTCTAGAACTTGGTGAATGTTATGTAAACTTGTTGTATCACATCCTTTTTTGCTCAAGATTGTGAATCCTTTTCCATATGTTTCTTCTAGACTGATTGGACTATCTGATACTTTTTTTATCATAAAATGGTTGAGCATTTTCATGTGTAGAGGAATTAGGTTCACCTATTGTAAAGAACTTAGGTTCAAATTTTGTCTTAGTTTCGGGATGTAAGTAACCAAACATCTCAAGAGGTGGTATTGTAGGGGGATTTGGTTGTTTCATGGATGGGTAAAAGGATGCATTGGCTTCAAGGTTATTAAGGCAATCATTTAGGAAATTATTCATGTTGTCATCATATTCTCTTATGATTTCAACATCATGAGGAGGACATGCATTAGGAGTTGTGTGAGCATGAGTAAGTTTGATTTCGTTATGGTCATTGCCAAAGGAACAACTTGACACATCTACCAAATATTTCAAAGAAATCCAAAGCTTTCCAAAGAACATATCCATGATGCAAGATTAAAAAAATATAATTGAAATGAAAGAAACAACAATTATGTAATCTGTAATAGAAAACTTAAAGCAAAAAATAGAAGCATAGAAGAGCAATTTCAAACCATGAAAACTGGAAAGTCAAAGTCAACAAGGACTAAGATGCTAGTAAGGGCATATTGGTCCTATTGGTGAGATTTTGAGGTTCCAAAGACTGGAATAGACAACAAACAACAAAGAGAGGGATCTGAGTTAGAAGCCTTGTGAGGGACTAAGACACTAGGAAGGGAATTTTAGTCCTAGCAAAGGTTTTTATAAGAAAAACAAATTTTTTTGGATTGTTTACAATGTTCACATGTTTCCTATTTAGGGAGTTAATGTTTTAGAAAAAAAAAATGCAAATGGATGCAAGAAAAATTAACTAGTGAAAAATAATTGAATGCAATTTTTTCAATTTTGAATATAATAACAATGTTCCTAAATGCAATTAGGATGATGAACAATTCACTTTTCAGTTTTTCAAGGAGATAAAATTATGCAAGAAAGAAAAATGCAACCTATATGCACTTTGACTAATGCAAATATGAGAAACACTGGATGTACTTTCACTAAATATTAGAAACCCTAGATGCACTTGAATCATTAATGCAATATGAAATGCAAGAATTATTGTAACTTAGATATATGAATTTAATGGACTCCAAATCAGAAAATGAATGCTGAAGACATTAGGTTCACCAAAATGAACCGTAAAGAAAATGGGATGGAAAATGACCACTCCTATTCTCTATAGGTCACTTAATAATGTCTTAGGAATCCTAATTAGATTGACTATCAACCTTAAAGGTGAGTCAATTATCAACAAGGAGGACCTAGGAGAGAGTTATTTAAACTTAAAGTGGTTCACCACCAAGAAAAAGCTTGGAAAAGACACTTTAACATTCAACCTACAAAACCTAGTAATGTAAGCTAAATAAAGGATGAAAATTATGAAATTATGTAACAAGAAGTTAGAATGTGTGTACCTGGGAAAATTGGAAATGCAACAAGGATTTTGGAAATGAAAAAATGTTGTCAAAAAGTGCTATGGAAGACTAATATGCCCTTACTATTGTCTTAGTCTTGCTACTATTTTTCAGGGAAGATGCAAAATCTTCGGATGTTGAAACTAGATCTAGAAGAATTTTTGTAAAATAACATTAGGAGGACTAAGATGTCCTAGGTGGTTACTTAGTGTTGGAATAATGTGCCTCAATCTCACAGGCTGAAACTTTTGGAAGAGCAAAGTCAGTGTGACATTCTTGTTGTCTGGCCGACTAGCAGTTGGTAACCTTATGGAATTCTCAGGTCGCCAAGACCTTGTTTCTGTCTTACCAATTGGAGCTATTGCTATCACATGTTGGTCGCTGTGAAATTTTCTATCTCTTACTACCCAAGCTGATCTCTTACCGACGAGCTAGTGTCTAGTGGTTGTCAGGGAGACTTGTGGTGACAAAAGTCTTCGGGGAGAGATTTGAATGCTCAGTATGACTCATACCGATATGAGATGTCTCACCAAAAATGTTACACTTGGAGTTATCGGAGAGAGGATTGAAGGCTTGGTATGTATGAAGTCTTATTGATATGGAAAGTCTCACCGATGGTTATACTCTTGAAGTCATCGGGGTAACATAAGGGTTTAGCAAGAACTCTTGGCGATAGATGTTTGTCTCATCGATGCTATGACTGTTGTCGATAAGACTCCTGGCGAAGGGTGATCTCAGTATGATTTGAAGACTTCAGTATTACCTCTCAGCGATAGTGGTAATTCTACCCGATGGTTGTTCATTTCGTTATGACTTGAAGGCTCAGTGTGATCTCTTGGAGAGTAGCGATAGTCTCACCGAAGAGAATATTGATGTCTATGTGACTTGCAAACTTCAGTATGATCTCTTGGTGAATAGCGGTAGTCTTGTCGATGGAAATGCTAAGGTTGATGCAACTTGTGAGCTCAGTGTAACCTCTTGCCGATGGAGACGACTCTTGGTGATAACTACGATCAGGCTTTGTGGCATCATAGAGACACGGTTAGTGTCTCACTGACATGCAAATACATTTTTAATGCCTTTGACCAAGTGATGACTATCCTATGTGGTGATTCTTTGACCAATCAGAGAAGTCGAATGGGAACCATTGGAAGTTAGTCTATTATGGTTGTTCTATGAGGAAGTTTGACAGATAGGGACAACGTGGATATACTCTAGAATTGCAGATGATGTTCAGTTCGATGTTCAGTTGGTTCAATGGTTGGAGGATCAGTTGGATGAATAGTTCGATGAGTGATCAGTGTGAATTCTATTATGAGAGAATTGTAACTTGAATGTTCTATACTAGGTTGATCATTGTGGATGTTGTTGTAAATTGACATTAGAGAGTGAAGCCCATACTCTGTATGTAATTTCATTACTGTAATACAAAGGGGTTTTTCTTGGTGTGGTGGGTTTTTCTCCCATAAGGGTTTTCCCACATAAATCTGGTTTTCATATGTGTATGTTAATTTCTCTTTTTTTGTTATTGCTTTGAAGTGTATCTTAATTGGACTGTAATTGAAAATTTACAAGCACCTCTGCATTCTTCCATGAGGTTTTGACGTTAGGAGAGTTGTTTCCACACCTTAGCTTTCCTTACAAGTGGTATTAGAGCCTGGCCAGTTGTGTTATCCTTGTGGGTACGTTGGGTTTTTTGTGTCAATTCTGTTCAGTGGGAGTCTTGTAGAAGTTTGTTAATTTGAATTACAGGTTAAGATGGAAAGCACATTAGGAAATATTGAAATTAAGAAATTCAATGGCAACAATTTTGAGTTGTGGAAACTCAAAATGGAAGATCTGTTGGTTGATCGTGATCTGTGGCTTGCTGTGTTTGGAACGAAGCCTACAGGAATGAAGTAAGAGGATTGGGACCTTGCAGATAGAAAATCTAAGGGGCTGATAAGGCTTTGTTTAGCAGACTCTGTTCTTCTGAATGTTCATGAAGAAAAGACTACATCTTCCTTGTGGAAAAGATTGGCATCTATTTATCAGGGCAAGTCCTTGGTGAATAAATTTTTCTTAAGGAAGAAGCTTTACTCTTTGAGAATGCAGGAGGGAGGATCTATTGCTGATCATTTGAACACATTCAACATCTTGATTGCATAGTTAACATTTGTGGGTGTGAAGATTGAAGATGAAGATCACTGTATGTTGTTATTATGTTCTTTGCTAGATTCTTGGGATCACCTAGTGCTGCCTATTGGGAGTGCGACATCCACTTTTAAGATGAAAGATGTTGGTGCTTCTTTGTTATCAGAAGAGATGAGAAGAAAATATTCTGAGATGGTGAAGGAGGCTCTTGCTGTTAGAGGAAAATCGAAAGAAAAAGGAAATAAGGACAAGAAATCCAAATCAAAATCAGAGGGGAGATCAAAGTCTCCTGGCAAGAAGTCCAAGGTGAAGTGCTAGAATTGTGTGCAACCTAGTCATGTCCAAAAGGATTGTAAAGAGGAGAAAAAGAAGAAGAAGTATTCTTCTGAAAATGATTCTTCTCAGAGTGATGCAAATACCTTCATTGCAGCCTTGGCTACGCAGGCATCGGATGATGTATGGTTGATTGATTATGGAGCATCTTTCCACATGACATCTCATAGAGACCGGTTCATGAAGTATGAAAAATACGATGGTGGAAAGGTGTATTTCGCAAGCGATTCATCTTTGGAAATTCTTGGCCGTGGAAGAGTTAGAATTCAATTCCTTGATGGAAGAGTGAAGGGTGTTAGAACTGTAAAAATCTGATATTTTCATAGGTTTTCCATTCATATTTTTCCAAATAAGTTCCATCTTGAACACTTTCTGCCCATATTTTGCCATATTTCCCCTTTGATTCCATCATGTCATGCATTTTTCACATTCTAGTCTGTATCGGTGTGACAATTTCTTGGTCTCCCCGATCCGTTTTTCTGCTTGCAAACGTCTATTGCCTATCGACAAGATGTTTCTATTGTCATGGCGATTGGCTTTCATCTACTTGCAGTTATCGGCATAACTTTCACATGGTTTTGGCGACCGGAGGAATCATATATCGGCAAGAGTTTGGGCGTCAATGTAATGATATAACGAACTTGCTTTGTCTTACTGATTTGCTCGTATGGATCTACTTCAGCCAGAGTCATAGTTTTCGACATTGGGTCTTCGCGAGACCTTATTGTCTCACCAACCGGCCGTGGGGAATAGACTTATCGGTGAGAGATTATCTTCGATGCAATGTCATGGTGAAGCTGCCTTGTCTTGCCAATCGATATGATGGATGAGCTTTTCCGCAAGAGCTACAATATCAATATAAGCCATAACAAACCTATTGGGTCTTGCTGACTATGACTTATGAAAGACTTTCAGCGAGAGGTTGGAATTCTCTTGGTGAACAAGTGTGAGCTCGGTTGTTTCAGTATGATACAAAGTAATCTACAAGATTTCTCGCCGATAGTGGGAAGTTACAACGACATATATGGGACAGATGGACTCATTGGTAGGATAACCCTTATGTCACAATGACTCAAGATGAATGAAGGAACTTTCGGTGAAACATGTTTTTCTCTGCGGGAGGTCTTACCGATGTCAGAATGTTATGGCAACTGTGAACGAAGCAAAGGAGGAACATCGGTGAGAGAAGTCTTTGTGTCTCACCGATTGGAAATAACATAACATATGGGGCTCTCAGTGAAACATAATGTATGTTGTATGACATCTCACTGTCAGCAGAAGGTCATGGCGAAACACATAGGGGACAAAAGGATGCTTCTTGACTTCGGCATAGTGAACAAATGGTCACAGCGAAAGCAAATAAGGAATAGAAAGACCAAAGGAATGATTAGCGATTGAATTTCCTTCGACATAACTGCTAGGTTGTCATGGCGACTAATTCACTGTTGATTAATAAAGTTCAAATGCTGTGGGCTGACACATGTGAATGTTAAAATACTGTTGCAGGCTGACTTGATTGGAGCTTGAATTCTGTGGGGGTCCGACATGGATTTTCAATATGTTTTTTTTTCCTGATGCTGGTGTATAAATATGCACCCCGATTGTAATTGAGAGATCATCAGATTTTAGATTAGAAGCAGTAGGTAGAGATGGATGCAGTAGAATAATTTTTCATGTCAGAGACTATGTTGCATGTTTTCAAATGGTTATTTCAATGAAAGTCAGTTGATGTGGCAAGTTATTTCTGGTGTCAATTGTCTGTTGATTTTATTGAAAGTATTGCTAAGCTATCTCCAAGTTGATTCTTTTTGGTTATTTAAATTGATGTAACAAGTTTACTTTCAGTTTATCAGTGCACATTTGTTGTTTCTATGTGATTAATTAACTGGTTCTCTCAAGGAGAGATTAAATCCTGTTGGTTGATCACAGTAATCAGGAAGATTCATCTGGATTATTAAAGTAGAGCTTAGTAGTTATAATCTTGCATGTTTGTACAAGTTGTAAACATATCATATGCCAACAATTTGAGTTTCTACCAGAATAATTTTCCCATTTCTGTTTCATTCGACTCTGCATACCCAATAAGGAGCTAGTCTCTACATTTCATCATTTTGAATTCATTCAGTTTCTTTACATCTATTAATTGAACACTTTAGGTTTTAGATTAGAAGATTGCTTTTGCTATTGCTATCAAGTTCGGTTTTATTTGTTCACTCCCATCTACCATTGTGGACAAATCATTGTGCGAGAAAGATAGTCATAAGTCAAGTCTGCTTCATTCAGATAGGTACACCCACCTAGGTTTGGCAACACCTAAAGAGTAGAAGGTTGAGTTCTCTTGACCTTGTCTGTTGCCTTGAAATGTATCAAGAGATTGGAAGCCTCTTGAGGCACCCCACCTACATTTTTGAGAGCTAACAAATTGGTGACTCCGCTGGGGAATACATCATAAAATTCGGTTGAAGACCATCATATAGAGTCATTGAAGAAGAAGTTGTAATTTGAGAGGATTCAGAAAGAGTGATTCCACTGGGAGAAGATCAAAAAAGAATCATTTTCCTACTTTTGGAAAAGTATGTGGCAACTCTGAAAAGGTTTGATGAAGAATGGAATTTGCATATGGAACGAATGAATACACAAATGCAGGTAGGCATTGGATGCCTCTAGTGCTTGATTGTACAATTGGAAATTCTCACAATGGAGGCAATGCATATCACGCACAATAGAATATGTACTCACCATAACCACCTCATGGTTAGTAGTATGTGCCACAACATTTTGCACTGCACAATGGTCCAATGTACTAGTATCAGTACCCACCTATCCCTCCCCATCTATGTAGAACAATGATCAAGCAATTTGACCTGACAGGGTTTCAACTGTACCCTTACCCGATGGATATGAATTGGAGAAGCCTTGTCCCTAAGTTTATAGGGAATAATGCAATCACTACTGAGAATCATTTATGGAGTTTCAATGCTTTCCTCCAAAGTTTGGATATACCATATGAGGATCTACATATGAGGCTATTTATGATGTCACTCATTGAAGATGCTAGGGATTGGTTCGACAACCTACCAGTAGGTTCTATTAAATCTCTCCAAGGATTTCAGGATTGATTTCTCGAGAAATATGGAGGTCTATCTACACCAAATTGGGCTTCCCATGGGTTATTGGAGATTCAAGAAAATCAGAACCTGTAGAGGCATGTATACCATAATCAACACTTTGAAGCAGAAGAGGATGAGTATACTCAAAGCCAAGACACCATCACAGATTCAGGATGCAGATTTTCCCCCTTTGATGCATTTCTTGACATAAGGATGTATGAAGGAGAGGATTTGGCTTCTCTGTACAACAAAATGACAGATATTTGTATGTAGATACCTTCTCATTGTAGGCCAACAAGGGCCATGTTTGTTGAACAGTTTGTAAGAGCATGAGAACCTGAATCAGCCTATTGGTTTAAGTCATCAATATAGCTGGCATGTGATCACGTGAATAAGTTCATTGATGCCATGGAGAAGAAAAGGTATGAGAACACTATCAGTATTGATTCCAATGATTTTATTTCTGATGAGTATAGAGGAATTGATCAAACAATGCATCCAATAGAAGATGAGATATGTGCAAGTCAGTATGATTCTTGTGATAGCTTGCATAATGAAGATGAAGGCACAAGATATCTCTCTTGCATAACAAATTATGACAGGGAAAGCAGTGTGTGTTATATGATGGATCCAGTGGGTATTTAAATTGTGAAGATGCACCTACGGATTTTGATCTACAATCAAGGGATTCTAGTAGCCCTTTTGGAAATCAGGATGAAACATACTCAAATGAAGAGGATAGTACATCAACATATGAAGAGAATAGCTATAATTGTCATGTTGATGAATTGAAAAAAGAAATGGAAGGGGATTGTGTATCATGTTATAGTGATGAAGAGCTTAAGGAACTTGTGGGTTACAATTTACAGCAAGGTGATTCTTGCAGTTCTTGTGGTGATCAAGAGGAAGAAGTAATGGACAATGTGTGTCCATTTGGCAGTGAACAAATAGTACCTCCAACTGCAGTTGAAAGCTACGAAGACACATTCGATGAAAAAGAGGTTTGTACATTTGAAAGTGGTTTTCAAAATTTTTTAAGCCCATTGTATGATGAGAGTTAAAGGAGGATCAAATGATGTTTTGCAAAGGTATGCCCAAGAATGAATTTAAAATATTTTTAGATACACCTGATGTTGAGCAAAAGGAATTTTTAAATAAACAAAGTGATGTGTCAAGTTATGGAACAAATGACTATGTTGGTAAGGTTTCTAATTTTTCATTCTCTGATGGTCCTGGGCCTATTTTTGATGATGAAAAAAGTGATGAGTATGACTGTAATAATGAAAATGTGGAAACTTGTTTACTCAGCAGTGCACAAATTTCAGATTTGCTAACACTTGAATATCAGAAATGTGTGCACAAAGATGATACTGAAGTTTTGTGTCCAGCTTACTTTTGTTTTGGCAGTGAAGGATATTTGTACGATGATTCTTATGACTCTTAGTGCATTTCTCGAGTTGATGGTGAAGCCTTTGAAGTTGATCAAAAGTCTGTTCGAGATGAGGTATGTGATTTTAAAATTTCTAACTCATGTGGAGAAGATATTTGTCTGCATACCAAGGATGATAGAATTCCAGCATTGATTGATTCATATATACGTGATATTGATGATGTAAGTCATATTCAAGTATTGTCTCCAAATGAAGATTTGAGGGAGGTGCAAAAGGTTTCAGATTTGTTTCTTCTAGATAGTGTTGATATGACAAAACCTTTTGATTCTCAAGAGAAGCACTCTGATGGTAAATTTTTAATACAGCTGAGAGAGTGTCACACAATTCACAACAGTGAGAAAGATAATGAGGAATTTCGCATTGAGTATGCATATATTTTTTATGTTGAAGATAACAAAAGTTTGTTCCATGATGACAAATAATTTGAATTGTTGAATGATGTAGGGATTTTGGGCCAAACCGAGCTTGATGATACTCTAAGAACTTGTAATAACAGCGACAGGAAAGATTGCATGAGTATCTTCAAGAAGAATTTGATGAACTCGACACAAAACTAGGTGTTTGATAGGGGAAAGCTTGGTTTGAGTTTTAGATTGTAACAACTCAGGACAGGTGAAATTAAAACACAAAGGATTAAGGGTTGCCAGTGCATGGACAACTCTTGCCTATCCTCTCTAAATTTCTTTTCCATGCACAGTAGTTTAGGGTTTTGGTTCACCTCCATCTTGCATTCATTTTACTTTCATTCCATCATGTTTTTTGTCCATTTCCATTTTTCTCATTTTGAGTTTGGTCTACTCAACCGAAGATTTTGGATCCTTGCAATGATCTGACTATCATTCATCCCCATACGGAGCCACTGTTAGAACTGTAAAAATCTGATATGTTCATAGGTTTTCCATTCATATTTTTCCAAATAAGTTCCATCTTGAACACTTTCTGCCCATATTTTACCATATTCCCCATTTGATTCCATCGTGTCATGCATTTTTCACATTCTAGTCTGTATTAGCATGACAATTTATGGGTCTCCCCAATCTGTTTTTCTGCTTGCAAATGTCTGTTGCCTATCAGAAAGATGTTTCTATTGTCACGGCGATTGGCTTTCATCTACTGGCAATTATCGGCATAGCTTTCATGTGGTTTTGGCAACAGGAGGATACATATATCGACAAGAGTTTGGATGTCGATGTAATGTTATAACGAACTTGCTTTGTCTTACCGATTTGCTCGTATGGATCTACTTCGGCCAGAGTCATAGTTTTCAACATTGGGTCTTGGTGAGACCTTATTGTCTCACCGACTGGTCGTGGGGAATAGACTTATCAGTGAGAGATTATCTTTGATGTAATGTCATGGTGAAACTCCCTTGTCTTGCCGATCGATATGATGGATGAGCTTTTCAGCAAGAGTTACAATATCAATATAAGCCATAACAAACCTGTTGGGTCTTGCTGACTATGTCTTATGAACGGCTTTTGGCGAGAGGTTGGCATTCTCTTCGCGAACAGGTGTGAGCTCGATTGTTTCAGTATGGCACAAAGTAATCTACAAGATGTCTCGCCGATAGTGGGAAGTTACAGCGACATATATGGGATGGATGGACTTGTCGGCAGGATAACCCTTATGTCATAGCGACTCAAGTTGAATGAAGGAAATTTCGGTGAAACATGGTTTGCTCTGCAGGAGGTCTTTCCGATGTTAGAATGTTACGGCAACTATGAATAAAGCAAAGGAGGCACATCGGTGAGAGAAGTCTTTGTGTCTCACTGATTAGAAATAACATAACATATGGGGCTCTCGGTGAAACATAATGTATGTTGTATGACATCTCACCATCGGCAGAAGGTCATGGCGAAACACATAGGGGATAAAAGGATGCTTCTTGACTTTGGCATAGCGAAAAAATGGTCACGGAAAAAGCGAATAAGGAATAGAAAGACCAAAGGAACGATTAGCGATTGAATTTCCTTCGGCATAACTGCTAGGTTGTCATAGCGACTGATTCACTGTTGATTAATAAAGTTCAAATGCTGTGGGCCGACACATGTGAATTTTAAAATACCATTGTAGGCTAACTTGATTGGAGCTTGAATTTTGTGGGGGGCTAATATGGATTTTCAATATGTTTTATTTTCTTGACATTGGTGTATAAATATGCACCCCAATTGTAATTGAGAGATCATCAGATTTTAGATTAGAAGCAGTAGGTAGAGATGGATGCAGTAGAATAATTTTTCATGTCAGAGAATATGTTGCATGTTTTCAAATGGCGATTTCAATGAAAGTCTGTTGATGTGGCAAGTTATTTCTGGTGTCAATTGTCTGTTGATTTTATTGAAAGTATTGCTAAGCTGTCTCCAAGTTGATTCTTTCTGGTTATTTAAATTGATGTAACAAGTTTACTTTCAATTTATCAGTGCACATTTGATGTTTTTGTGTGATTAATTAACTGGTTCTCTCAAGGAGAGATTAAATCCTTTTGGTTGATCACAATAATCAGGAAGATTCATTTGGATGATTAAAGTAGAGCTTAGTAGTTATAATCTTGCATGTTTATACAAGTTGTAAGCAGATCATATGCCAACAATTTGAGTTTCTGCAAGAATAAGTTGCCCATTTCTGTTTCATTCAACTCTGCATACCCAATAAGGCATTGGTCTCTGCATTTCATCATTTTGAATTCATTCAATTTCTTTACATCTATTAATTGAATACTTTAGGTTTTAGATTAGAAGATTGCTTTTGCTATTGCTATCAAGTTCGGTTTCATTTGTTCACTCCCATATGCCATTGTGGACAAATCATTGTGCAAGAAAGATAATCATAAGTCAAGTCTACTTCATTCAGATTGGTACACCCGCCTAGGTTTGGCAACACCTGAAGAGTAGAAGGTTGGGTTCTCTTGACCTTGTCTGTTGCCCTGAAACGTATCAAGAGATTGGCAACCTCTTGAGGCATCCTGCCTATGTTTTTGAGAGCTAACAAAGGGAATCAATGATGTAATGCATATACCAGGTCTGGCTCAAAATCTACTTTCTGTTAGTAAGCTAAATGATATTGGAGTGCAAGTCACGTTCTCTGGAAATGGCTGGAAGATGACTAGAGGCTCAATGGTGCTAGCAAGGGATGCTTGTATTGGTACCTTGTATAAGCTACATGCACATGCTGTACAATGCAATGGTGTCTCTGCAAAGTCACAAAAAACTACTCATGGAGAAAAGAAGGAAAATGTTCCTAGTGGTGTAAACTCTATGGAAGTTAAACTTCTAGCAGAAAAGACTATGCTCTGGCATCATAGGCTATTCCACAATGGTGAGAAAGGTCTAAAAACCTGGTTGAGGGGTTTGATGATTGTAACCTCGAATTTGAATTCTGTGAACATTGTATATATGGAAAACAACACTATGTTTCATTTTATTCCAGTCCTCACAAATCTTCTGGTTTGCTTGATTATATTCATTATGATGTTTTTGGTCTAGTGAGTGTTCCTTCTTTGTCTAAGTCAAGGTACTATGTATCATTTATTGATGATTATTCAAGAAGAGCATTTGTCTATTTTTTGAAAAGTAAATTAGAAGTGTTCAGTTGGTTTAAGGAATTTAAGAACCTTGTAGAAAATCAGACTGGAAGAAAAATAAAATGTTTAAGGACTGATAATGGCGGTGAATTTTGTTCTGATGAGTTCGAGAGGTATTGTAAAGATCATGGGATTAAAATACATAAAACTACACCTTATACTCCGCAACAAACTGGACATTAAAATAATTTTTTTTAACTAAATCTTCACTTTCGGGCACCTATAGCAGCTAAACCATGAGGAATTTGAAGATGATGCAAACTAGAGTTTCATGAAATTTTTTCTGTGGATTCTAAATATATTTTTTTCAAAATTTTGGAATCAGATTGCACTTCTTTTTCCATCTCCCTTGAAAACTAGTTTTTTTCAAAAAACAACATTTTTAAAAAGTGACGCTCATTGTATAATGCATAACCTTTTTTCCCTAAAGGATAAAATTCCAATTCTTTCGAATTTAGATTTGTAACTCTAATATCTAGTGCTTCCACTTTTTACATAGTTTTTCTTTAATCAAGTTTTTAAGTCAAACCAATTACAATTCAGACATAGCGTGATCATATAATGTATAAATATTTTTGTATGTATCGAAATTAAATTTTTATTTTTTTGTTGGATCAAGGACTTCAATATCTAGTGCATTCATATTTTTCAAGTTTTTTTTTGATAATTTTCTATTTTTCCACATGTGCAAAACAAAGAGCTTGATTTTTGGTGAAAAAACTACATTCACAAGAAATAAAAAATAAATATAATAATCAAATTAAATATTATTAAAATTATAATTTTTTGGAAACTTATAATAAGGACTAAAAACTTAAAAAAATAAAATTTAAATTAATTCATTTGATCCCCCAAAAGGTAAATCAAAAGTGGTTTTTTATTAACATTTTGCTAGGTGTAAAGGAGACTCCGTTATAGATATGGTTTAAAACTAGTAGGGTTCTATCCAAGGGGGCTTGGTCTAAGGTGGTTTGATCAAACCCTCTTCAATTGGAATCCTTTAAATAGAACATTTCAAGGCTTAAATCATTATATTCTCTAAAATTATGTGATTTCAACAAAAAATAGGATCTCCCAGAAATTGTAAACCACTATTGTGGTAGCACCCAGGAGCAACAGGACAGTGATGGAAAGAGCATGAAGTATGCTGAGCAGTGCTGGCTTGGAGGAGAAGTTATGGGCTGAGGCAATTGCTACATCATGTTACTTGATAAACCATTCTCCTAATTCCGCTCTTGTTGAGAAAAAATCTTTGGAAGCATGGTCTGGTTAGAAGCCCTCTTTAAGACATATTGGTGTTTTTGGCTGTGAGGCATATGCATATGTGCCGAATGAGAAAAGATATAAACTAGAGAACAAGGCTGTCAAATGTATTTTTATTGGTTATAGTGCTGGCATAAAAGGATACAAGCTTTGAAATCCTGATATGGAGAAGGTTCTATACAACATAAGTGTTATCTTTCGTGAGCTAAAGCCTTCTACCTTTGATCTACAGTCAGAGACAAAATCAAAAAACAAAAAGGATGTAGTTGAAATTCCTCCGACACCAGATAAAGAGGAATTGAAAATTCAAAATGAACCTGAAACTGAGGAGAGCTCAAACAGTTCTGAGAGTTCTGAAGAAGAACAACAACCTCAGCCTCAATAATTGAGGAGGTCAACTCATGAAAGAAAGCAACCTGATAGGTATGGGTTTTCTTTGATAGATTCTACTTGTGCCTATGCTTTAATTTCTAGCACTAATGAGCCTAGGACTATGAAAGAGGCATTTAGAATGTCTGATTCAAACTCTTGGTTGGAAGCCATGAATGAAGAAATGGCATCATTAGAAAAGAATGATACCTAGAGTTTGGTGCCCTTGCCTAAAGGTAGAAAAGTTGATGGTTGTAAATGGGTATTTAAAAAGAAAATAGGTCTGGATGGCAGTGTGGAAAAGTACAAGGTGAGGTTGGTTGTGAAGGGTTATTCCTAGGTAGAGGGAATTGATTATGGGGAAATTTTTTCTCCTGTAGCTAAGCTAACATCCATTAGATTTATTTTGTCACTTGCAGCAGTGTATGAATTAGAGGTTGAACAGATGGATGTGAAGACAACATTTCTTTAGGGTAATCTTGAAGAAGAAATCTATATGTCCCAGCCTGAGCACTTTGTGGAGAAAGGTAAAGAAAAACTAGTTTGCAAATTGAAAAAATCTCTGTATGGATTAAAGCAATCTCCTAGAATGTGGTACCAAAAGTTTGACACTTTTGTTTTGTCATTGGGATTTGTAAGATCAAAATCTGATCATTGTGTGTATTACAAAGTTGAAAGTGATCAAGTCCTTATTATTTCTCTCTGTGTTGATGATATGTTGTTCATAGGCAATTGTAGTAAGTTAATTTTTTTTTTATCTTAAGTCTCAGTTGTCTGCAAAGTTCAAAATGAAAGATCTTGGTCTAGCAAGGTATATTTTGGGAATGGAAATAACCAAGGAGAGGAATAGTATAAAAATTTGGCTCAGTCAGAGTAAGTATATCAAGACTGTTCTAGAGAGATTTTGTATGAATGATTGCAAGTAGCTAGTTGTTCCAGTTTTGTAGGAAACGAAGCTATTTGTTGAGGACTGTCCAAAATCTCCTACTGAGATGGAGAACATGACCAGTGTGCCTTATGCTAGTGTAGTTGGCAGTCTAATGTATGCGATTGTCTGTACAAGTCCAAACATTGCCTAAGTAGTGGGAGTTCTTAGTCGGTTTATGGAAAATCATGGAAGGACACATTGGGATGTTGTGAAAAGAGTATTTAGATATTTGAAGGGCACTTCAGAATATGCTCTAGGTTACCATGGGAACTTGGTTGAATCATAGAGGACTCTCAACATTCGAGGCTATGTGGATTCTAATTGGGTAGGGGACATTGACAATAGAAGATCCACCAGTAGATACATTTTCATGATGAATGGTGGTGCAGTGAGTTGGATGAGTAAGCCGTAGGCTGTAGTCACTTTGTCCACTACAGAGGTAGAATACATGGCAACAACACATGCCTGTAAAGAAGCATGTTGGTTAAAACATTTGTGTTCTAACATTGGTTTTGATGTAGGGCAAATAACAATTTACTGTGATAGTTAGAGTGCTATTTGTTTGGCAAAGAATCCTACTTTCCATGCCAAGATGAAACATACAAATGTACAATATCATTTTGTATGAGATATGGTGGAGGATGGAAAGGTCTTTTTAGA
Organism: Sequoia sempervirens; assembly: GCA_007258455.2. Lineage (NCBI taxonomy): Eukaryota > Viridiplantae > Streptophyta > Pinopsida > Cupressales > Cupressaceae > Sequoia > Sequoia sempervirens. Next base: position 345,707,965 of record VDFB02000015.1, read on the forward strand.
AAAAGTGGATACTCTGGAGAATGTTACAGATGCATTGACGAAGCCCGCAAGCACAAAAAAATTCAGGTGGTGTGCCAGTTCGATTGGCCTCAGTGCCCATGAATTTTAATAGCTTTGTTATGCTTTGGAGGTTCCTGTGTGATCTTCATCAAGTGGGAGATTGTTGGAATAATGTGCCTCAATCTCATAGGCTGAAACCTTTGGAAGAGCAAAGTTGGTGTGACATTCCTGTTGTTTGGCTGACTAGCAGTTGGTAACCTTGTGGAATTCTTAGGTCACCAAGACCTTGTTTCTGTCTTACCGATTGGAGCTATCACTGTGACATGTTGGTCACTGTGAAAGTTTCTATCTCTTACCACCTGAGTTGATATCTTACCGATGAGTTGGTGTCTAGTGGTTGTCGAGGAGACTTGTGGTGACAAAAGTCTTCAAGGAGAGATTTGAATGCTCGGTATGACTCATACCAATATGAGATGTCTCACCAACAGTGTTACACTCAAAGTCATCAGAGAGAGGATTGAAAACTTGGAATGAAGTCTTATCGATATGGAAAGTCTTGCCGATGGTTATACTTTTGAAGTCATCGGGGTAACATAAGGGTTTCGGTAAGAACTCTTGGCGACAAATGTTTGTCTCGCTGATGCTATGATTGTTGTCGGTAAGACTCTTAGCGAAGGATGATCTTGGTATGATTTGAATACTTTGGTATTACCTCTCAGCGATAGCGGTAAGTATTCCTGATGGTTGTTCCTTTCGGTATGACTTGAAGTCTCGGTGTGATCTCTTGGAGAGTAGTGATAGTCTCACCGAAGAGAATATTGATGTCTATGTGACTTGCGAACTTTGGTATGATCTCTTGGTGAATAGTGGTAGTCTTGCCGATGGAAATGCTGAGGTTGATGCAACTTGTGAGCTTAGTGTAACATCTTGCTGATGGAGACGACTCTTGGCGATAACTACGATCAGGCTTTGTGGCATCGGAGAGACATGGTTAGTGTCTCACTGACATGCGAATACATTTTTAATGCCTTTGACCAAGTGATGACTATCCTATGTGGTGATTCTTTGACCAATCAGAGAAGTCGAATGGGAACCATTGGAAGTTAGTCTGTTGTGGTTGTTCTGTGAGGAAGTTTGACAGATAGGGACAACATGGATATACTCTGGAATTGCAGATGATGTTCAGTTCGATGTTCAGTTGGTTCAATGGTTGGACGATCAGTTGGATGAATAGTTCGATGAGTGATCAGTGTGAATTCTATTATGAGAGCATTGTAGCTTGAATGTTCTGTACTAGGTTGATCATTGTGGATGTTGTTGTAAATTGACATCAAAGAGTGAAGCCCGTACTTTGTATGTAATTTCATTACTGTAATGCAAAGGGGTTTTTCTTGGTGTGGTGGGTTTTTCTCCCATAAGGGTTTTCCCACGTAAATCTAGTGTTCAATTGTATATGTTAATTTCTTTGTTTCTGTTATTTCTTTCAAGTGTATCTTAATTGGATTGTAATTGAAAATTTACAAGCACCTTTGCATTCTTCCATGAGGTTTTGATTTTAGGAGAGTTGTTTCCGCACCTTAGCTTTCCTTACACTTAGTCTTGTCTTGAATTTTTGAAATCTATGAATGTGGTCCTGAGGCTCAAGATATGCACTTCCTTCTTCTTGGATCTTAGGTTCTGAAACTTTCGGATTTGGTCTATAGGTGAGTTTTTGTGAAGATGACAACTTTATAATGCAACTTTTCAACTTTGCACTTCAAATGATCTTCAATTCTTCAACCTAAATTGGCAAACAAAAATAAGCAAGAGAGGGAAAACTTGTTGATTATTAGAAAATGGGGGTAAATGCCTTGGTCAAATTGTTTGTTGGTAATGAAACCTTGAAATGAAATAGAAGAATGAAGGGAAATGATGAATGGACAACATGCAATGTTACAAATTACTAGGGCACGTGCATGGAGATGGGTAGCTAATTTATGGAAAATTTACTTTTTCATCCCAAAATAGTGAAAATGCGAGTGCGTTATAGTAAGACGTGCTCGTGTTATGGCTTGGTAATGAATGAACCTAGGATCAATCATTACCAAGACATAACACAAGTGTGTTATAACATGCTCACATTATGGTTTAAATTTCAAAAAACGTACGCATTTTGAGTTCAAAGAATTTTCATTTTTTGGGAGAAAAAAAATTCCAAAATGTGAGTGCATTATAATGTGCTCACGTTTTGGTCTACATTGAAATTTTTTCTTCTCTTTTTCTTGTCTCTTTCTTCTTGTTATCTTTCAAGGAAACTATATACATGAAATCAACATTTAAGTATAAGTTGACATTTACATATGGACATTTACTTTCTTATACTTTAAGTTATATTTCATGTATATAGTTTTAGGATGTTTGAGAGTGGTTTTGGATCTCTAGGAGTTATAATGAAAATTCTAGTTTTTGGAAGATCTCAAAAAATTTAGACTTAATCAAATTTCATTAATCAACATGTCAAATTTCATTAATCAGCAAGTTGTATCATCTTTCTCTCTCTATCTCACTCATTCTTTATCCCTTATGCTCTATACCTCTCTCACACTCTCTCCTTCCCTCTATACTTCTATCTATCTAACCTCTCTCTCCCTCCTTTCCTCCTTCCCTCCTTCCCTCTCTAATTTTCTTTATTTCCCCTTCTTTTTCTCTCTTCCTTCCTCCCAACCACCTTCCCTCTCTACTTCACTCTATCTAACCTATCCCTCTCTACTCTCTCTCTCTCCCTCCTCCTCTCTCTCTCTCTTCCTTCATCCCAACCACCTTCCATCTCTACTTATCTCTATCTAACATATACCTCTCTTCCTATCTCTCACCCTCCCTCCTCTCTCTCTCAATCTCTCTACCTTCCTCCTTCCCTCCTCTCTCTCATTCACACTTCTCTCTCCGACTATCCCTCCCTCCTCCCCTCTCTACTTCTCTCTATCTCTCTCCCTCCCTCCCTCCCTTCTCTATCTCTCTTTCCATACATACTTCTCTCTACCTCTCTCCATCTCTACCTCTCCCTCCCTCATTCCATCTTACTCTCCCTCCCTCTCTCTTAATCTCCCAACCTTCCTCCTATTTTTTTTCTCTCCCTCTCCCCTCTCTCTCTTTGGTTGAGGATTTATGGTTTAGAGTTTAGGGTTTAGGCTTTAGGCTTTACGGTTTATGGATTAGGCTTTATATCCAACCCCCTCTCTCTCCCCCTCTCTCTTAGGTCTATCCATCCTTCTATCCCTCCCACTCCATATCTCTCTTAGGTATATCTGTCACTCCCTCTCTCTCTCCCTCTCACTCCCTTAGATACCTCTCTGTCTTAGGTCTCTCCATCGTATATCCCCTCTCCCTCTCTTAGGTCTCTCCCTCCAACCCTAATGAGAGATCTCTCTCTCTCTCTCTCTCTCTCTCTCTCTCTCTCTCTTAGGTCTCTCCCTCCCCCCTTCCCCTCTTCTCAAGTATATCCTTCCCACCCTAACTATAAAACACACACACTCTCTATGTCTCTATCTAAGGTCTCTCCCTCACCCCCCCTCTCTCTCCCTCTCCCACTCCCTCTCTCCTATGTATCTCCCTCCCACCCCCTCTCCCTCTCTCAAGTGTCTCCCTCCCACCCTGACTAGAGAATCTCTCTCTCTCTCTCTTCCTCTCAACCCCTATATCTTAGGTCTCTCTCTACCACCCCCTCTCCCTCTCCTAGCCTTTCTCCCTCTCTCAAGTCTCTCCCTCCCACCCTAACTAGAGAAATATCTCTCTCTCTCTCTTAAGTATCTCTCTCCCACCATAACTAGAGAACTCTCTCTCTCTCCCTCCTATCTCCCTCTTCACCTCTCCCTCTCTCCCCCTCTCTCAGGTCTATCCCTCCCACCCCCTCCCTCTCTCTTAGGTCTATGCCTCCCAACCTCTCCCCTTCTCTCAAATCTCTCCCTCCTAACCCCCTCTCTCTCAATTCTTTCCTTCCCACCCCCTCCCCATCTCTCAAGTCTATCCCTCCCATGCTAACTAGATAACACACACACACTCTCTCTCTCTAGTCTCTCCCTCACACCCCCTCACTCTCTCTCCATCTCCATCTCTCTCCCACTCCCTATCTATCCCTCTCCCTCTCTCCCTCCCACCCCCTCTCCATATCCTAGGTCTCTTCCTCCCACCCTAACTAGAGAACTCTCTCTCTCTCTCCCCTATCTCTTAGGTCTCTCTCTCCCACCCCCTGTCCCTCTCCCAAGTCTCTCTCTCCACCCTAACTAGAGAAATCTCTCTCTCTCTCTCCTAGGTCTCCCTCTCCCACCCCCTCTCACTCCCAACCTAACTACAAAACTCTCTCTCTCTCTCTCTCCTGTTTCCTCCCTGTCTCTCTCCGTCTCACCTCTCTTCGGCTCTGTCCATCCACCCCTCCACCCTCTCAGGTGTCTCCCTCCAACCTAGGTGTATAGCTCTCTCTCTCTCTCTTGGGTTGTCTCTCCCACCCCTCTCCTCTCCGTCCATCCACCTAGGGGACTCTCTCTCTCTCTCTCTCTCTCTCTCTCTCTCTCTCTCTCTCTCTCTCTCCCCGGGTCCTCCCTCCCCCCTCTGCTCCCAGCCTGACTTTTGAGACTATCTTTGTGTCTCTCTCCTCTTTCCTTCCCCCTCTCTCTCCATCTCCACCTCTCTTTTGGCTCACATCCTCCCTTCCCTCTCAATTATTCCCTCCACCTAAGTAGATATACTCTCTCTTTCCCATGCCTGCCACCACTCCCTCTCTCTCCCTCTCTCCCATTCCCTCCACGGCCACCACCTGGTCTGTCTCCTCTCCCTGTGGGCCGTCTCATCTCCTGCCTTGTGCCCTCCACAGGGTCACCCTCCACCTGCTGGTCATTCTCCACCATTACCCCTCTCCTCTCTCAGTCTCTCTCTCTGCCATAACTCACTCACTCACTCCAATCCTTCTGTCTCTCCCTCATCCTTAACCCTTAAACCTCTGCCTCCTCTCCTCCTCTCTCTCCCCTCCTCTCTCTCTCTCTCTCCAGACTCTCCCTCCCACCACCCCTTCCCTCTCTCAAGTCTCTCTCTCTCACTCACTCACTCCTTCTGTATCTCTCTCCCTCTACCCTTAACCCTTAAATCCTTAAACCCTCTACCATTTACCCTCTATCTCTCTCCCACTCCCTCACTCTCTCTACCAAGTATCTCCCTCCTACCCCCTCTCCCCCTCTCAAGTATCTCTCTCACTCACTCAATCCTTCTATCTCTCTCCCCTCTACCCTTAACCATTAACCCTTAAACCCTATACCATCTATCTCTCTCCCACTCCCTTCCTCTCTCTCTCTTCAAGTCTCTCCATGCTACCCCCATATCCCTCTCTCAAGTCTCTCTCTCCCCTCTCCCCTAGCTTGTGAATTCGGTGAAATTGGAAATGTAGTGCCCTGTTTGAAAAAAAATGGGTACAAGAAATGGGGTCTCCTGATGATGTAAATCACCAGGAGACCCAATTTCTCAAACCCATTCTTTCAAAAAGGCCAAGTTAGGTTTCCAATTACACCTGATTTGGTAAGTTAGTGGGCCCTCTACCCTCCATCTCTCTCACACTCATCCCTCTCTCTATCTTTTTCTCTCTCTCAAGTATCTACCTCCCACTCCCTCTTCCTCTCTTAGGTCTCTCTCTCTCTCACTCCCTCTATCTCTCTCCCCTCTACCCTTAATCCTAAATCCTAAACCCTTAACCCTTAAACCCAAAACCCTTAAACCTTGTCCCTTCTCACTCTCTATAAAGAGTATTTCCACTTACCCCTCTCCCTCTCTCTCAGAGTCTCTCTCTCACTCACTCCTCCTGTCTCTCCCCTCTGCCCATGGCACTTCTCTACAGTCTGCACCCTCTGCTTCTCTTACTCCATCCCACTCTCTTTCTCTCAGGTCTCTCCTTCCTGCCCCCTCTCTCCCTCTCTCAAGTCTCTCTCTCTCTCCTCCTCCCTGTCTGCCTCCCTCTCTGCCTTCAACCCTTAAGCCCTTAGAGCCCTCTACCTAGCTTGCCAGTGGGTGGGGTGGGAGATCTAGTGGCCTATTGTGAAAAAATGGGTCGAGGGAAATGGGGTTTCCCTGGTGATTTACATCACTAGGAGACCCCATTTCTTGGATCCCGGCCCTCAAGCAATTAGGTTGCCAATTTCCTTTGGTGCCAAGCCTGAGGCCTCACCCAGCTTGCCAATTTGCAATTGAAATTAACCTTGTCGAACTGTTTGAAAAATGGGTCGATAAATGGAAGTCTCTTGGTGATTTACATCATTGGGAGACCCCATTTCTTAAACTCATTTTTTCAAATATGCCGGGCAAGTTAGGTTACCAGTTTCATTGAATTGATAAGCTAGTGGGCCCACTGACTTACCAATTCAGTGAAATTGGCAATGTAGTGGCCAGTTTGAAAAAATGGGTCCAAGGAATAGGGTCTCTCGGTGATTTACATCACTGGGAGAACCCATTTCTCAAACCCATTTTTCTCGACAAACCAAATTAGGTTTCAATTTCACCTATTAATTGTGGCAGGTGGTGGGCCCTCTGCCACCTCTACCCTTCCCTCTCCCATTCCTCCTCTCTGCAGTATATATGTCTTTTGTCTCTCTCCAGGTCTCTGCCTCCCACTCACTCTCCTCTCTAGGATTATGCTTCTCACTCCTCCTCTGTCTCTCTCACCTCTGCCCTTGGCTTCCCTAGGCCTAAATCCCTAGCCCTTAAGCCTAAACCCTTAAACCCACTCTACTCTTAGCCTCTGCCCTCTACCTCTGTATCAAATTGTCTCCCTCCTCACTACCTCTCCCTCTCTCAAGTCTCTCTCTCATTCGCTCCTATCTCTCTCCCCTCTACCCTTAATTGTCTACTGTCTACTCTCAACCCTTAAACCCTTAAACCCTCTATCCTCTACCTTCTATCTCTCTCCCATTGCCTCCCTCTCTCTCTTTCTCTTAATTCTCTCCCTCCTATCCCCTCTCCCTCTCTCAAGTCTCTCTCACTTTCTCCTTCCATCTCTCTCCCCTCTCCCCTTAACCATCTATCCTCTACCCTTAACCCTTAAACCCTTAAACCCTCTACCCTAGCTCGCCAATTTCATGAAATTGGGAATGTAGTGGCTTGTTTGAAAAAAATGGTTCAAGAAATGGGGTCTCTTGGTGATTTACATCCCTAAGAAACCCCATTTCTTGGACCCATTTTTTCAAATAGGCAAGTTAGGTTTCCAATTTCACTGAATTGCCAAGCTAGTGGGTCAGCTTATGAGATTTGGTGAGAGTGGAAACCTCTTGCCCTAGAAAAATGGGTCCAGGAATGGGGTCTCCTAGTGATTTTCATCACCAGGAGGCCCCATTTCTTGGACCCATTTTTTGAAATGGGGAAATTTAGGTTGCCAATTTCACCGAATTGGCAAGCTAGTGGGCCCACTGGTTTCCCAATTTGGTACATCAAAATTGGCAATATAGTGGCCTATTTGAAAAAATGGGTCCAAGAAATGGGGTCTCTCTGTGATGTAAATCATCAGGAGACCTCATTTCTCGAACCCATTTTTTCAAACAGGCCAAGTTAGGTTGCCAATTTCACCGAATTGGCAAGCTAGTGGGCCCTCTACCCTCTACTCTTAACCCTCTACCCTCTATCTATTTCCCACTCACTCCCTCTCTTTCTCTCTCTCTATCTCTTAATTATCTACCTCCCACCCCCTCTCCCTCTCTTAGGTCTCTCTCTCTCTCTCTCACTCCCTCTATCTCTCTCCCCTCTACCCTTAACCATAAACTCTAAACCCTTAACCCTTAAACCTGAACCCCTTAAACTCAAAACCCTATAATTTTAACCCTCTACCCTCTATCTCTCTTGTAAGGAAATTGATAGTGCATAAACACCTTCCTAATGCAAAATACTTAGGAGAGAAGTGAAAAAAATCATACATTTAGCAAATTGCACACATTTGAGATGCACATTCACAACACAACAAGACAAAAAAAAATATCACACAAAGATAACACTAGATATACAAGGGAAAACCCTTACAGGAGAAAAACCCACCACACCAAGTAAAGTCACTTTGTATGGCAGTAAATAAATTACATATAGAGTTATAGACTTCACTCTCAGATGTTAACTCACAACAACATCACCTTGGTCAACCTATAGACACACATATAGTTCCTTTCACTATTTCAATGAGCTCATATGACATACAATGAATTCTAACTACCAGCCAACAACCATTAGGGTTTCATTTAATTTATGGTCCTTTGCCAACAGACTTCCTCTATCTCAAGCCACACATAGTGCCAACAACATGCATTGAGTTTCCCAACATTAAATTTCAGTTACAGAGAATATAAATATATTTGCACTCTGTCAACCCTCGAGTGAAATCATGTAGTAAATGCAAACATATCACTAACAGGAAATACAAATTTTGGCCAATGATTGTTGATTTACAACAACGATGTAAAATAAAAAAATGAAAGCATGCCATGTGTCGACACATCACTCATCCAATGCATTTGACTATCACACCAAATTGTCGGTTGTTCCTTGTGATCTCCACCAAGATACACATACATTGCTTATGCAATTCTGGAGAATCAAGATGAGAATCTACAATATTTGCAACAAGTCTCCCAGAAAAGACTTAAATATTTAACTCCCAACCTCCAAGTTTGCACTGTCCTCCATTGGTTGGCGTGCACCTCAACAATCAACCAAGTTTGAGCTCATTCATTGCACTACTACTCAACTACTAGTAGGCTCCCACGATATGGAAATAACCACACTACCACATGTCAGTTAGAGGGCTTCTACAGTATGGTGGTATATTGCGCCACTGCTAGCCATCCAGAAGACTCCCATGATATGGTAGTATAGATCACACTACCGCACCTCAGTTAGAGGGTTTACCTGGTATGGCGGTATACACTGCACTACTACTAAACTATTATGAGGCTCTAGCGATATGGTGGTATACCATGCTACTTCACCTCAGTTACAAACACCTAGCAGTATAGTAGTATAAGCATGAGAGTAACACTTATGCCATTTTGAACTGATTGGTGACAAAAGTAGGGTTGAACTAGTGAGTTTTAGACACATTTTCTCAACAATTTTCCACTTGACGAATAACTCACTAAACCCTCTAGAGCATTCAGAAACTGCTGAGATTCATGGGCCCCAAGGCCCATTGAACTAGCACAACACTTGTACTTGTTTGTGCTCACTGGTTTCATTAATGCATCTGCAACATTTTCCAAAGTATCCAATTTTTCTAAATAGACCTTTCCATCCTCCACCATATCTCGTACAAAGTGATACTACACATCAATATGTTTTGTCCTGGCATGGAAAGTGGTATTTTTTGCCAAATAAATAACACTCTAACTATCACAACAAATCGTAATCTTCCTTACATTAAACCCAATATCAACTCACAATCTCCTAAGCCAAATGGCTTCCTTATAGGAGTGTGTAGCTGCCATGTATTCTGCCTCTGTAGTGGACAAAGCGACTACAACCTACTGCTTACTCATCCAACTAATTGCACCACAATTAACCATGAAAATATATCCACTGGTGGATCTTCTGCTATCAATGTCCCCTGTCCAATCAGAATCCACATAACCACAAATGCGAAGAGTCCTTTGTGATCTTGCTGAGTTTCCATGATAACATAGAGAAAACTCTAAGGCACCCTTCAAATATCTGAAAACCCTCTTCACAACATCCCAATGCGGCCTTCCTGGGCTAGCCATAAATCGACTAAGAACTCCCACTGCTCGGGAAATGTCTGGCCTATTACAAACCATTACGTACATTAAACTACCAACAACACTTGCATATAATACCCTAGTCATGTCCTCCATCTCAGAAGAAGACTTTGGAAAGTTTTCAACAAATAGCTTCATTCCTTGCAACACTGGAACAACTAGTTTCTTGCAATCAATCATTCCAAATCTCTCCAAGACAGTATTGATATACTTACTCTGGCTGAGCCAAATCTTTCTACTTCCTCTATCCATTTGTATTTCCATCCCCAGAATATACCTTGCTGCACCGAGATCTTTCATTTTGAACTTTGTAGACAATTGAGCCTTAAGATCAAAAATCATAGTCTTACTATTTCTTATGAACAACATATCATCCATGTATAGGGTAATAATAAATACATGAGCATTTTTAGTTTTGTAATATACATAATGATCGGATTTTGATTTCACAAATCCCAATGACAACACAAAGGTGTCAAACTTTTGGTAGCACATTCTAGGTGATTGCTTCAAACCATACAGAGATTTCTTTAACTTGCAAACCAGGCTTTCTTTACCTTTTTCAATGAAGTGCTTAGGCTAGGACATATAAATTTCTTCTTCCAACTCTCCATCAAGAAATGTTGTCTTCACATCCATCTGATTGATCTCTAAGTCATATGTTGCTGTAAGTGACAAAATAAATCTGATAGATGCCAACTTAGCTACAAGAGAGAATATTTCTCCATAATCAATTCCCTCCACTTGGGAATAACCTTTCGTGACCAGCTAATCTTTATAATTTTCAACACTGCCATCCAGATCAGTCTTCTTCTTAAATACCCATTTACAGCCAATAGGCTTTTTCCCTTCAGGAAAAGGTACCAAATCCCATGTTTCATTCTTCTCTAATGATTCCATTTCTTCATTCATGGCTTCCAACCAGGAATTTGCATCGGACATATTAATTGCCTCTTTCATAGTCCTAGGCCCATCAGTGCTAGTAATCGAAGCTTAGGAACAGTTTGAATCCAACATAGAAAATTAGTACCTACCAGGTTGACGCTTTTCACATGTAGACCTCACAAGTTGAGGCTGAGATTGTGGTTCTTCTTCTTCAAAACTCTTAGAGCTACTAGAACTCTCCTCAATTTCAAGTACACTTTGTAGTTCCTCTTTTTCTAGAGTTCGAGGAATTTCAAATACATCATTCTTCTTTTCCTTTTTATCCATCTCTAACTGTGGATTAGCTACTGAAGGCTTCAACTCACAAAATATTACACTTCTATTGTACAAAACCTTCTCAGTAATAGGATTCCAAAGCTTGTATCCTTTCACACCAATGCCATATCCAATGAAGATAAATTTAACAACCTTGTTCCCTAACTTTGATCTTTTCTCATTTGGCACATATGCAAATGCCTCATAGCCAAAGACATGAATATGTCTTAGAGATGGCTTCTTACCAGACCATACTTCTAAAGGTGTTTTGTCAACAAGAGGTGAACAAGGTGAATGATTTATCAAGTAACATGTTGTAGTCACAGCCTCAGCCCAAAACTTCTGCTCTAGACCAACACTACTCAACATACTTCTTGCTCTTTTAATCAGTGTCCTATTTAACCTTTCAGCAACTCCATTTTGTTGTGGAGTATAAGGTGTAGTTTTATGCCTTTTAATCCCATGGTCTTTACAATACCTTTCAAAATCTATAGAATAGAACTCACTGCCATTATCTGTCCTCAAGCATTCAATTTTCCTTCCATTTTGATTCCCTACCAAGTTTTTAAACTCTTTAAACTAACTGAACACTTATGATTTACTCTTAAGAAAGTACACAAATTCCCTTCTCGAATAATCATCAATAAAGGAAGCATAATATATGGAATTAAATAACAAAGGAACATTCATTGGACCAAATACATTAGAATGAACATAATCCAATACACCAAAATATTTATGAGGAATGGAATAAAATGAAACACGATGTTGCTTTCCATAAACACAGTGTTCATAGAAATCAAACTCAAGGTTACAATCAATGAGCCCTTCAACAAGATTTTTATTTTTCAAGGTTTTTAAACCTTTATCACCTATGTGACCGAGTCTATGGTGCAACAACATGGTCTTCTCTACTGAGAGTTTCACCTCCAAGGAATTTGCACCTAGAGGAGCTTAATTCTCCTTCTCTACACAAGCAGGTTTTCTTGACTTTATAGAGACATTATTACATTGAACAGGACATGCATCCAGCTAGTACAGAGTGCCTATGTGTACACCCTTAGCCAACACCATTGCACCTCTAGTCATCTTACAACTTCCACTTGAGAAATAAAATTTCACGCCAACATCATTCAGCTTACTGATTGAAAGTAGGTTACGAGCCAAACTTGGTATGTGTAGTACATCACTAATCCCTTTGATTCTTCTATACGAGAATTGGATTTTGACTCTTCCATGGCCAACAATCTCTAGAGATCAATCACTTCCAGGTATACCTTTCCACCATCATACTTTTCATACTTAGTGAACTAATCTCTGTGAGATGTCATCTAAAAAGATGCACCTGAGTCAATCATCCATACATCATCTGATCCCTGAGTCGCCAAGGCTGCAATTAAGGCATCTGCATCACTCTAAGAAGAGTCATAGTCAGAAGAGTTATTCTTCTTATTTTTTCCTCCTCCTTACAATCCTTTAGGATATGACCAGACTACCCATAGTTCTAGCATTTCACCTTGGACTTCTTACCAAGAGACTTTGATCTCCCTTCAGATTTGGATTTAGACTTCATGTCCTTCTTGCCTCTCTCCTTTGATCTTCCCCAAATAGCAAGAGCCTCCTTGGCCATCTCAGAAGACTTCCTTCACATTTCTTCTGACAACAACGAGGAAACCACGTCTTCCATCTTGAAATTAGTAGTTGTATTTCCAATAGCCATTACCAGATGCTCCCAAGCATCAGGTAAGGAACATAACATAAGCATACAATGATCGTTCTCCTTTATCTTCATACCCACTGACACCAATTGTGCAACATTCATATTAAATGAATTTAGATGGTCTGCTACAAATGCACCTTCTTCCATCTTCAAGGAGTACAACTCCTTCCTCAAGAATAACTTATTCACTAGAGACTTTCCTTGATAAATGTCACCAAGTTTCTTCCATAATGAAGATACAGTTTTCTCCTCATGGATGTTTAGGAGTACAAAATCAACCAAATAAAGTCTTTTCAACCCTCTAGCTTTTTTATCTACGATGTACCAATCTTCTTGCTTCATACTTTGTGGCATAGTTCCAGACACAACAATCTAGGGGTCTCTATCCATTAACAAGTCGTCTTCCATTTTGAGTTTCCACAACTCAAAATTGCCACCATTGAACTTTTCAAGTTCTATTATGCTTGATGTACTTTCCATCTCAAACTGTAAAAAAAGTAATCAGTTCTTCCTTTGCAAGACTCCCATCAAATAAGATTAGCACAAAAAACCAGCCCTACTCACAAGGATAACACAACTAGCCAGGTTCTGATACCACTTGTAAGGAAAAAGATAGTGCAAAAACTCCTTCCTAATGCAAAATCCTTAAGAGAGAAGTGCAAAAAACCATAAATTTAGCAAGTTACACACATTTGAGATGCACATTCACAAAGAAATAAGACATAAAAAATATATCACACACGAAGATAACACTAGATATATGTGGGAAAACCCTTAAGGGAGAAAAACCCATCACACCAAGTAAAGTCACTTTGTATTACAGTAAATAAATTACATACAGAGTTACAAAATTCACTCTTAGATGTTAACTCATAGTAGCATCACCTTGGTCGACCTCCAGACACACATACAACTTGTCTCACTCATTGTTTCAATGCTCATATGAAATACCATGAATTCTAACTTGGTGCCAACAACCATTATGGTTTCATTTAATTTATGTTCCTTCGATGATGTAAGCTTCCTCCATCTCAGGCCACACATATTTCTAGTAGCATGCATCAAGCCGGCCAACATTAAATTTCAGTTACAAAGAATATAACTATATTCGTACTCTGTCAACCCCTGAGTCATATCATGCAGTAAATGAAAACATATAGCTAATATGAAATACAACTTTCAACCAATGATTGTTGATTTACAACAGTGATGTAAAATCAACAAATGAAATCATGCCATGTGTTGACACATCACTCATCCATCGCATTTGAATATTGCCCCAAACTATCAGCCATTCCTTGTGGTCTCCACCAAGACATGCGCACACCACTTGTGAAATTTTAGAGAATCAAGATGGGAATCTACAATATTCGCAACAAGTCTCTCAAAAAAGACTTAAATATTTTACTCCCAACCTCCAATTCAACACCATCCTCCACTGATTGACATACACCTCAATAGTCAACCAAGTCTCGGCTCATTAACCACACTATTGCTCGATTACTAGTAGGCTCCCATGGTATGGTGGTAACCAAACTATTGCACCTCAGTTAGAGGGCTTCCACGGTATGGCAGTATACAACGCCACCGCTAGCCATCTAGAAGACTCCCATGGTATGGCAATACACACCACACTACCACACCTCAGTTAGAGGGCTTCTGTGGTATGGAGATATACACTGCACTACTACTAGACTGTTATGAGGCTCCCATGGTATGGTGGTATACCATGCTACCACACCTCAGTTACAAACACTTAGCGATATAGCGGTACAAGAATGAGCGTAACACTTATGCCATGCTAAGTTGATTGGTGATAGAAGCAGGGTTATACCAATGAGTTTGAGACACATTTTTTAAACATCTCTCAATTCTCTCCCTCCTACCCCCTCTCCCTCTCTCACTCACTCACTCCTATCTTTCTCCCCTCTACCCTTAACACTCTACCCTCTACCCTTAACCCTTAAACCCTTACACCCTCTACCCTTTATCTCTCTACCACTCCCTCCCTCTCTCTCTTTCTCTCAAGTCTCTCCCTCATACCCCCTCTCCCTCTCTTAAGTCTCTCTCTCTCACTCACTCAATCATTCCTTCTCTCTCTCCCCTCTACCCTAGCTTGCCAATTTAGTGAAATTGGGAATGTAGAGGCCTATTTGAAAAATTGGGTCCTAGAAATGGCATCTCCTAGGTATGTGCAGGATCATGATGGGCTAGAAAGTGGTGATCTGATGGGTATGTGTAGGGTATGTGGTTGATGGCTTTTTACCCAAAAGGTGATGAAAGCGAAAAGGGTTTTAAGGAGATTCCTCCTTTCCACCAATATAAATTATGCTTTACTTTAGATTTAATAAAATTATTATTATTCATTTTGTATTTGAATTCGATAAAGTCCTAATTGATAGGTTGATTAAAAAACATATATAGCTTTCAAATGGTTTCACATTTTTTGAATCTAAAACATGCATAACATTCTATGCTTTGCATGCTATAAGATTAAAAAAAAATAAAAATTCATGAAGTTTTGACCAAGTTAAGGTGGTCAGACATACGAGTTTTTATATTTTTTAAAAGTTGTTATAAAAAATTCATAATTAATTATTTACTTGAAAAAAATTTATAAAAAAATATGCATCACATCGAGACATGAGTCCTCTACTTATATCTAAAATTTTATAAAAAAATATTATCATTTTATTGTGGTTAGGGTGGTCAGACAGACACCTACTTCCTATTTTTCCCTGAAATTGAAGTACTACTACATTGAAATTTCAAATTTTCACACAATAGTTTATTTTTAAAAAATAAACCTAGTAGTTTAGAAACTACATTCAATTTTCTACAGATTCTATTCATACATATTTTTGAAATAATATAGATAACTTTTTCAAAATTTTATGTCAAGTTTGCTAACTTTGATTTTTCTGAAATTTTCATCACTTAAGGGCTTGTTTTTCCCATGATGATCCTGCACATACCCTCTCGATGATTTACATCACTTGGAGACCCCATTTCTTGGATCATATTTTTCAAATAAGCAAGTTAGGTTGCCAATTTCATTGAATTTCCAAGCTAGTGGGCCCACTAGCTTGCCAATTAGGTGAAATGGGCAATGTACTGGCTTGTTTGAAAACATGGGTTTAAGAAATGGGGTCCCCTAGTGATATACATCATCGAGAGACCCATTTCTTGGACCCATTTTTTCAAACAGGGCAAGTTAGTTTGCCAATTTCATTGAATTGGCAAGCTAGTGGGCCCTTTGGCTTGCCAATTTAATTGGGAATGTGGTGGCCTGTTTGAAAAAATGGGTCCCAAAACAGGGTCTCCTAGTGATGTGCTGTAAATCACTAGGATGCCCCATTCTGAAAACCATTTTTTAAGCAGGAGGGCCAAGTGATGGAGAAGGAAGTGGGAGGAGATAGAGATATAGAATGGAGGTGAGAGAGAGAGAGTGTTAGAAAGGATTGATTGGAGCAAGAGGTGTATGTAGAAGAAGGAAGAGGAGTAGATAGAAAAGGAAATAGAGAGTGTAGGAGAGGGAGGGAGGTGAAGATGTATGAATAGAGAAAGGGATAGGGTTGAGGGATTAGGGTTGAGGGTATAGGGTATTGGGTAGAGAAGGTTTAGGGTTTAGGGTTAAAGGAGTTTAGGGTTGAAAGTTGAGGTTGTGAGGTTGAGGTTTCTCTCTTATAGGTTTAGGGTATATGGTTGAAGTATTAGGTTGAGTGTCAATGTATAGGAAGGAGTATAGAGACTGAGGGTTGAAGGTGAGGGTTGAGAGTGAGGGTTGAAGGTTGAGTATGAGAGTAGAGGAGTAGAGTTTAGGGTTTAGGAGTTTAAGGAGTTGAGGTTAAGGTTTAAGAGTTGAGGTAGAGGATTGAGGGAGTATAGGGAGTTGATGGATTAGGGTTGAGGGTTGAGGGTAGAGGGTTGAGGGTTAATGGTTTAAGGGGTGGGGAATTAAGGGTTAAAGGATTAAGGGTTTATGGTTGAGGGTTGAGGGTAGAGGGTTGAGGGTTTAGGGTATAAGTTTGAGGGTATATGGTTGAAGGATTAGGGTTTATGGTCCAATGTATAGGGTAGAGGGTATAGGGGTTGAGGGTTAAGGGTTTAAGTGTTTAGGGTTGAGGCATTAAGGGATGAGGGTTAAGAATTGAGGGTTGATGGTTTAATGTATAGGGTAGAGGGTTTAAGGGTTTATTATTTAATGGTTGAGGGTTGAGGGTTTAAGGTTGAGGGTAGAGGGTTGATGGTATAGGGTTGAGGGATTATGGTTGAAGGTCCATTGTATAGAGTTGAGGGTTGAGAATGAAACCATAAACCGTACACCCTCAATCCTCATCCCTATGCCCTATACCCTGAACCCTAAAAATTATCCCTAAACCCTTAACCCTATAATTAAATGCTAAACCATAAATTAAACCTAAAGTGTACCCTAAACCTTGAACCCTAAACCCTCAACCCTAAACTCAATACCCTCAACCCTATACCCAATATCCTAAACCCTAATCCCTATACCCTATACACTTAACCCTACACCCCCAACCTTGAACATTATACCTCAACCCTCAACCATATACCTTAAGCCATAAACCATACACCTTCAACCCTCATCCCTATACCCTATATCCTCAACCTTATAACCTAAGCCTTGAACATCATCCCTCAACCCTATACTTAAACCCTAAACCCTACATTCAACCTTGTACACTAAACCTTAAACCCCAAACCTCAATCCTAAACCCAATACCCTCAATCCTG
>VDFB02000015.1:345725506-345776911 GCA_007258455.2 Sequoia sempervirens
CCTTAAGGGGGACTAAGATGCCCTAGGTGGCGTCTTAGTCCCAAGGCATGAAACTTAGGGCACAAACTCAAAAAAGGGGTCACTTTAAGGCACATTTGAAATTAGGGTCCCAAGACCTTTGGGGGATAAAGACGCCCTAGGTGGCATCTTAGTCCCGACCCAAAAATTTGGGACACACAACTAGAATCATTAAATTATCATTTATCATTTAATGTTTGTCGGCATTAGCCAGGAAAAAGATATAATTCATTAAGCTTGTGGATGCAAAATAGGACCAATTAAGACATAAATAGGGATAAATAAATCAAGGCGGGCCCAAACAAGTGTGAAAATGCAAGGGTATGCATATTCCTACACTAGATTTAGCCATCACTTTAGTGAGAGGATGAACTTGCTTCAAACTCACATGAAAGTAGCCAACCACACAATCAAGAGGGGTTTCAATGTACAAATGTTAGTAAGATAGGATGACAATAATCAAGAGGGTGGCCAAACCCCTAGGATTAAGATCCTATCACAAACCAACATAGGAACAAAGGAACATGAATGTGAATGATATATAAATCCATAACTAGATCACAAACATACACCATCAAAGACAGGAAAGGAAAAAGAAAAAAGAAAAATGCAACAGATCAAGCTTCGAGTAGTCGTAAAATGCATTATGGACCAGGTCTAGGCTATTTTTCCAAGAGAGGTTTACAAGTGGAATGTGTTATCCATTATGCAAACAAAGCACATTCTTACAAGGGCTAGTGAAAATAGATGTCTACTAGGTGAGCCCCAAGAGGTCCATATCAAATACATACCCCCATGACTATGATAAGGAAAAAATGAAAAATGCACACTCACAAGGGCTAGTGAAGTTAGGTGTTCACTAAGTTAGCCCTAAGGAACCATATCAAATCCATACCTCCATGAATTTAATAAGGTACACAAGGAAAAATGCAAAAAGATAGGGATGTTCAAAGGTATTTTTCTTAGTTCATGTGATTTATCTTCTGAGGGAACATCATGCTTAATGCCTCCAAGAGAAGATAAATACAATGTCTCATCTTGGGGAACATTGTACTTAATGTTTCCAAGAGAGAAGTACAAGCTCTCATCTTGGGGAACATTGTACTTAATGTTTCCAAGAGAGGACAAGTGCAAGATCTCATCTAGGGGAACATTGTACTTAATTTTTCCAAGAGAGGACAAGAAAATAACATACTCTCAGATGAAATAAAATACAATGAAACCACCAAGAAAAGGATGCATTGCAAGAAGGAAGAAAGTCACATGAGGAACATGAAAATGAATGCCAATGAAATCATGCCAAAACAATGCTAATGTATGCCCCCACTTAAAAAAAATTTTCTAACACCATGCTGTGAGAAATTACTTTAAAGTATCCAAAACATAAAAGAGGAAAGGGAAAGAGGGTTTCCCCTCAAAAACACATAAGGGATCTATGGATTTAGGGTCAGTATATCTCTTTGTTGTAATGATTTTAGAGAGCTCAAAATTTCATCATTTCCAAAATACACATAGAACTAGAAGAATGATAAAAAGAGATTGAAAAAAAATGAAAAACCTTTTGGGTCAATATGGAAGAAACTTGAATTTCTCAAAGCCTCGCATCATTCCCAAAAGGAAAACAAAAGATAAAAATGAAATGAAAAGAAAAGATAATGAAAATTATTTTGGGTTGAAACATGG
This sequence comes from Sequoia sempervirens, assembly GCA_007258455.2. Classification (NCBI taxonomy): domain Eukaryota; kingdom Viridiplantae; phylum Streptophyta; class Pinopsida; order Cupressales; family Cupressaceae; genus Sequoia; species Sequoia sempervirens. Next base: position 345,727,208 of record VDFB02000015.1, read on the forward strand.
AAGAGAAATAGGGTGTCTTAACACCTTGTTTCATCCCCGAAAGGAAAACACAAGACTAAAATGAAATGGAAAATGAATAGATAATGAAAAAATTTCTGGGTCAACATGGAAGAGACATAGGGTGTCTCAACACCTTGTCATCCTGAAAAGGAAAACAAAAGATAAAAATGAAATGGAAAATGAAAAGATAATGAAAAATATTTTGGGTCAACATGGAAGAACTATAGGGTTTAATCAACACCGCTTATCATCAAAGCACAAAATAAATGAAATAAATTAAAAGAACTCATCTCGGGCATGGTGCAAACGCCGAAGAATAAAAGTTACAAATAAGAGGAATGCAGATGAGCTTATCAAAACGAAACATCATAGGGATCCATTGTACCTTCTAAATCACAAAAGAAAATGAAAAGAAATAATGCAAAGACTAGTAATGGTGAGACTACATCACTATAAATTGCCTCCCAATCGGTTGTTTAAGAGCGAAAGGTAGATAATTAGCCTAAGGGACAACAACAAAGGAATTACTAGGACAAGGCTAGCTACTTCTTACCTTCACTGAGTTCAAGACAAGAATGAGCTGAGGTAAGTGATGGGGAAAATCATGTAATGGTGAGAATATAGTATTCTACAACTATTACATGACAAGGACAAAGGATATGTTATTTGATCACTGGATAGCAAGTATTTTTATCGAAGTGACATTTACTCAATATGATCTTGAATGCACAACACTCATTAGTACTATGTCCAAGAGTCCTGTGGTATCAACAAAGTGGAACTTTTGCATCTTTAGGATATAGTATTAAATCCTATCTTTCTTTGGTGGAAATAGTATAAGTCCTTGGTTGAGAAGGATTTGTAATTTTCTTTCACTTTTAGGTGGCAGATGAGGGGGTTGGAGTTTTTGTAATTCATAAGGTCTTTTGTGTTTACTAGATTCACCAACTTCTCAGATTGAACGTGGAGGAGGACCTAAGGTGATCCTATCATCCTTGTCATTGATATTAGTCATTGGTTGCTCTTTAGGAAGAAGGAAATTCATGTCAGGAGGAGAATCTAAGATCACCGTACCATCACTACAAAGCCTTAGGTATTCTTTAGGAGGTCCAATGTTGCGAGGGGGATCTTGATATCCTAACCATTTTGTGTTTTCATTAGTTGATATTTGCTCTAGAACTTGGTGAATGTTATGTTCACTTGTTGTATCACATCCTTGTTTTCTCAAGATTGTGAATCCTTTTCCATATGTTTCTTCTAGATTGATTGGACTGTTTGTTACTTTGTTAACATAAAATGGTTGAGCATTTTCATGTGTAGAGGAATTAGGTTCACCTATTGTAAAGAACTTAGGTTCAAATTTTGTCTTAGTTTTGGGATGTAAGTAACCAAACATCTCAAGAGGTGGTATTGTAGGGGGATTTGGTTGTTTCATGGATGGATAAAAGGATGCATTAGATTCAAGGTTATTAAGGCAATCATTTAGGAAATTATTCATGTTGTCATCATCTTCTCCTATGATTTCAACATCATGAGGAGAGACATGCATTAGGAGTTGTGTGAGCATGAGTAAGTTTGATTTCGTTATGGTCATTACCAAGGAACAACTTGACACATCTACCAAATATTTCAAAGAAATCCAAAGCTTTCCAAAGAACATATCCATAATGCAAGATTGAAAAAATGCACTTGAAATGAAAGAAACAACAATTATGTAATCTGTAATAGAAAACTTAAAGCAAAAAATAGTAGCATAGAAGAGCAATTTCAAACCATGAAAACTGGAAAGTCAAAACAAGGACTAAGATGCTAGTAAGGGCATCTTGGTCTATTGGTGAGATTTTGAGGTTCCAAGGACTGGAATAGACAACAAACAACAAAGAGGATCTAGAAGCCTTGTGAGGGACTAAGACACTAGGAAGGAATTTTAGTCCTAGCAAAGGTTTTATAAGAATTTTTTTGGATTGTTTACAATGTTCACATGTTTCCTATTTAGGGAGTTAATGTTTTAGAAAAAAAAAAGTGCAAATGGATGCAAGAAAAATTAACTAGTGAAAAATAATTGAATGCAATTTTTTCAATTTTGAACATAATAACAATGTTCCTAAATGCAATTAGGATGATGAACAATTCACTTTTCAATTTTTCAAGGAGATAAATTATGCAAGAAAGAAAAATGTAACCTATATGCACTTTGACTAATGAAAATATGAGAAACACTAGATGTACTTTCACTAAATATTAGAAACCCTAGATGCACTTGAATCATTAATGCAATATGAAATGCAAGAATTATTGTAACTTAGATATATGAATTTAATGGACTCCAAATCAGAAAATGAATGTTGAACACATTAGGTTCACCAAAATGAACCGTAAAGAAAATGGGATGGAAAATGACCACTCCTATTCTCTATAGGTCACTTAATAATGTCTTAGGAATCCTAATTAGATTGAATATCAACCTTAAAGGTGAGTCAATTAACAACAAGGAGGACCTAGGAGGGAGTTATTTAAACTTAAAGTGGTTCACCACCAAGAAAAAGCTTGGAAAAGACACTTTAACATTCAACCTACAAAACCTAGTAATGTAAGCTAAATAAAGGATGAAAATTATGAAATTATGTAACAAGAAGTTAGAATGTGTGTACCTGGGAAAATTGGAAATGAAACAAGGATTTTGGAAATGAAAAAATGTTGTCAAAAAGTGCTATGGAAGACTAATATGCCCTTACTATTGTCTTAGTCTTGCTACTATTTTTCAGGGCAGATGCAAAATCTTCGGATGTTGAAACTAGATCTAGAAGAATTTTTGTAAAATAACATTAGGAGGACTAAGATGTCCTAGGTGGTTACTTAGTGTTGGAATAATGTGGCTCAATCTCACAGGCTGAAACTTTTGGAAGAGAAAAATTAGTGTGAAATTCTTGTTGTCTGGCCGACTAGCAGTTGGTAACCTTATGGAATTCTCAGGTCGCGAAGACCTTGTTTCTGTCTTATCGATTGGAGCTATTGCTATCACATGTTGGTCGCTGTGAAATTTTCTATCTTTTACTACCCGAGCTGATCTCTTACCAATGAGCTCGTGTCTAGTGGATGTCAGGGAGACTTGTGGCGACAGAAGTCTTCAGGGAGAGATTTGAATGCTCGGTATGACTCATACCGATATGAGATGTCTCACCAAAAATGTTACACTTTGAGTTATCAGAGAGAGGATTGAAGGCTTGGTATGAAGTCTTATCAATATGGAAATTCTCGCCGATGGTTATACTCTTGAAGTCATTGGGGTAACATAAGGGTTCAACAAGAACTCTTGGCGATAGATGTTTGTCTCGTCGATGCTATGACCATTGTCGGTAAGACTCCTGGCGAAGGATGATCTCGGTATGATTTGAAGACTTCAGTATTACCTCTCAGCGATAGCGGTAAGTCTTCCCGATGGTTGTTCATTTCGGTATGACTTGAAGGCTCGGTGTGATCTCTTGGAGAGTAGCGATAGTCTCACCGAAGAGAATATTGATGTCTATGTGACTTGCGAACTTCAGTATGATCTCTTGGTGAATAGCGGTAGTCTTGCCGATGGAAATGCTGAGGTCGATGCAACTTGTGAGCTCAGTGTAACCTCTTACCGATGGAGACGACTCTTGGCAATAACTACGATAAGGCTTTGTGGCATCATAGAGACACGGTTAGTGTCTCACTGACATGTGAATACATTTTTAATGCCTTTGACCAAGTGATGACTATCCTATGTGGTGATTCTTTGACCAATCAGAGAAGTCGAATGGGAACCATTGGAAGTTAGTCTATTGTGGTTGTTTTGTGAGGAAGTTTGACAGATAGGGACAACATGGATATACTCTAGAATTGCAAATGATGTTCAGTTCGATGTTCAGTTGGTTCAATGGTTGGACGATCAGTTGGATGAATAGTTCGATGAGTGATCAGTGTGAATTCTATTATGAGAGCATTGTAACTTGAATGTTCTATACTAGGTTGATCATTGTGGATGTTGTTGTAAATTGACATCAGAGAGTGAAGCCCATACTCTGTATGTAATTTCATTACTGTAATACAAAGGGGTTTTTCTTAGTGTGGTGGGTTTTTCTCCTGTAAGGGTTTTCCCACATAAATCTAGTTTTCATATGTGTATGTTAATTTCTCTTTTTTTGTTATTGCTTTGAAGTGTATCTTAATTGGACTATAATTTAAAATTTACAAGCACCTCTACATTCTTCCTTGAGGTCTTGATGTTATGAGAGTTGTTTTCGCACCTTAGCTTTCCTTACAAGTGGTATCAGAGCCTGGCCAGTTGTGTTATCCTTGTGGGTATGTTGGGTTTTTTGTGTCAATTCTGTTTAGTGGGAGTCTTGTAGAAATTTGTTAATTTGAATTACAGGTGAAGATGGAAAGCACATTAGGAAATATTGAAATTAAGAAATTCAATGGCAACAATTTTGAGTTGTGGAAACTCAAAATGGAAGATTTGTTGGTTGATTGTGATCTGTGGCTTGCTGTGTTTGGAACGAAGCCTACAGGAATGAAGTAAGAGGATTGGGACCTTGCAGATAGAAAATCTAAGGGGCTGATAAGGCTTTGTTTAGCAGACTCTGTTCTTTTGAATGTTAATGAAGAAAAGACTGCATCTTCCTTGTGGAAAAGATTGGCATCTATTTATCAGGGCAAGTCCTTGGTGAATGAATTTTTCTTAAGGAAGAAGCTGTACTCTTTGAGAATGCAGGAGGGAGGATCTATTGCTGATCATTTGAACACATTCAACATGTTGATTGCACAATTAAAATCTGTGGGTGTGAAGATTGAAGATGAAGATCACTATATGCTGTTATTATGTTCTTTGCCAGATTCTTGGGATCACCTAGTGCTGGCTATTGGGAGTGCGACATCCACTTTTAAGATGAAAGATGTTGGTGCTTCTTTGTTATCAGAAGAGATGAGAAGAAAATCTTCTGAGATGGTGAAGGAGGCTCTTGCTGTTAGAGGCAAATCGAAAGAAAAAGGAAAGGACAAGAAATCCAAATCCAAATCAGAGGGGAGATCAAAGTCTCATGGCAAGAAGTCCAAGGTGAAGTACTAGAATTGTGTGCAACCTAGTCATGTCCAAAATGATTGTAAAGAGGAGAAAAAGAAGAAGAAGAAGTATTCTTCTGAAAATGATTCTTCTTAGAGTGATGCAAATACCTTCATTGTAGCCTTGGCTACGGAGGCATCAGATGATGTATGGTTGATTGATTATGGAGCATCTTTCCACATGACATCTCATAGAGACCGGTTCACGAAGTATGAAAAATACGATGGTGGAAAGGTGTATTTCGCAAGCTATTCATCTTTGGAAATTGTTGGCCGTGGAAGAGTTAGAATTCAATTCCCTGATGGAAGAGTGAAGGGTGTTAGAACTGTAAAAATATGATATTTTCATAGGTTTTCCATTCATATTTTTCCAAATAAGTTCCATCTTGAACACTTTTTGCCCATATTTTTCCATATTTCCCCTTTGATTCCATCGTGTCATGCATTTTTCACATTCTAGTCTGTATTGGTGTGACAATTTCTTGGTCTCCCCGATCCGTTTTTCTACTTGCAAACGTCTGTTGCCTATCGACAAGACATTTCTATTGTCATGGCGATTGGCTTTCATCTACTTGTAGTTATCGGCATAGCTTTCACATGGTTTCGACGACCGGAGGATACATATATCGGTAAGAGTTTGGGCGTCGATGTAATGATATAACAAACTTGCTTTGTCTTACTGATTTTCTCGTATGGATCTACTTCGGCCAGAGTCATAGTTTTCGACATTGGGTCTTGGCGAGACCTTATTGTCTCACTAACCGGCCATGGGGAATAGACTTATCGGTGAGAGATTATCTTCGATGCAATGTCATGGCGAAGCTTCCTTGTCTTGCCGACCGATATGATGGATGAGCTTTTCCGCAAGAGTTACAATATCAATATAAGCCATAACGAACCTGTTGGGTCTTACCGACTATGACTTATAAAGGACTTTCGGTGAGAGGTTGGAATTCTCTTGGCGAACAGGTGTGAGCTCGGTTGTTTCGGTATGACACAAAGTAATCTACAAGATGTCTCGCTTATAGTGGGAAGTTACAATGACATATATGGGATGGATGGACTCATCGGTAGGATAACCCTTATGTCACAACGACTTAAGATGAATGAAGGAACTTTCGGTGAAACATGTTTTGCTCTACGGGAGGTCTTGCCGATGTCAGAATGTTACGGTGACTGTGAATGAAGCAAAGGAGGAACATCGGTGAGAGAAGTCTTTGTGTCTCACCGATTGGAAATAACATAACATATGGGGCTCTCAGTGAAACATAATGTATGCTGTATGACATCTCACTGTCAGCAGAAGGTCATGGCGAAACACATAGGGGACAAAAGGATGCTTCCTGACTTTGGCATAGTGAACAAATGGTCACAGCGAAAGCGAATAAGGAATAGAAAGACCAAAGGAACAATTAGTGATTGAATTTCCTTCAGCATAACTGCTGGGTTGTCATGGCGACTGATTCATTGTTGATTAATAAAGTTCAAATGTTGTGGGCCGACACATGTGAATGTTAAAATATCGTTGCAGGCTGACTTGATTGGAGCTTGAATTTTGTGGGGGGCTGACATGGATTTTCAATATGTTTTATTTTCCTGATGTTGGTGTATAAATATGCACCCCGATTGTAATTGAGAGATCATCAGATTTTAGATTAGAAGCAGTAGGTAGAGATGGATGCAGTAGAATAATTCTTCATGTTAGAGACTATGTTGCATGTTTGCAAATGGCGATTTCAATGAAAGTCAGTTGATGTGGCAAGTTATTTCTGGTGTCAATTGTCTGTTGATTTTATTGAAAGTATTGCTAAGCTGTCTCCAAGTTGATTCTTTCTGGTTATTTTAATTGATGTAACAAGTTTACTTTTAGTTTATCAGTGCACATTTGCTGTTTCTATGTGATTAATTAACTGGTTCTCTCAAGGAGAGATTAAATCCTTTTGGTTGATCACAGTGATTAGGAAGATTCATCTGGATTATTAAAGTAGAGCTTAGTAGTTATAATCTTGCATGTTTGTACAAGTTGTAAACAAATCATATGCCAACAATTTGAGTTTCTACCAGAATAAGTTGCCCATTTCTGTTTCATTCGACTCCGCATACCCAATAAGGCGCTAGTCTCTACATTTCAACATTTTGAATTCATTCAGTTTCTTTACATCTATTAATTGAACACTTTAGGTTTTATATTAGAAGATTGCTTTTGCTATTGCTATCAAGTTCGGTTTCATTTGTTCACTCCCATCTACCATTGTGGACAAATCATTGTGCGAGAAAGATAGTCATAAGTCAAGTCTGCTTCATTCAGATAGGTACACCCACCTAGGTTTGGCAGCACCTGAAGAGTAGAAGGTTGAGTTCTCTTGACCTTGTCTGTTTCCCTGAAATGTATCAAGAGATTGGAAGCCTCTTGAGGCACCCCACCTGCATTTTTGAGAGCTAACAAATTGGCGACTCTGCTGGGGAATACATCATAAAATTCAGTTGAAGACCATCATATAGAGTCATTGAAGAAGAAGTTGTAATTTGAGAAGATTCAAAAAGAGTGATTCTGCTGGGAGAAGATCATAAAAGAATCATTTTCCTAATTTTGGAAAAGTAGGTGGCAACTCTGAAAAGGTTTGATGAAGAATGGAATTTGCATATGGAACGAATGAATACACAAATGCAGGCAGGCATTGGATGCCTCTAGTGCTTGATTGTACAATTGGAAATTCTCACAATGGAGGCAATGCATATCATGCACAATAGAATATGTACTCACCACAACCACCTCATGGTCAGCAGTATGTGCCACAACATTTTGCACTGCAAAATGGTCCAATGTACCAGTATCAGTACCCACCTATCCCTCCCCATCTATGTAGAACAATGATCAAGCAATTTGACCTGACAGGGTTTCAACTGTACCCTTACCCGATGGATATGAATTGGAGAAGCCTTGTCCCTAAGTTTATAGGGAATAATGCAATCACTACTGAGAATCATTTATGGAGTTTCAATGGTTTCCTCCAAATTTTGGATATACCATATGAGGATCTACATATGAGGTTGTTTATGATGTCACTCATTGAAGATGCTAGGGATTGGTTCGACAACCTACCAGTAGCTTCTATTAAATCTCTCCAAGGATTTCAAGATTGATTTCTCGAGAAATATGGAGGTCTATCTACACCAAATTGGGCTTCCCATGGGTTATTGGAGATTCAAGAAAATTAGAACCTGTAGAGGCATGTATACCAGAATCAACACTTTGAAGCAGAAGAGGACGAGTATACTCAAAGCCAGGACACCATCACAGATTCAGGATGCAGATTTTCCCCCTTTGATGCATTTCTTGACATAAGGATGTATGAAGGAGAGGATTTGGCTTCTCTGTACAAAAAAATGATAGATATTTGTATGCAGATACCTTCTCATTGTAGGCCAACAAGGGCCATGTTTGTTGAACAGTTTGTAAGAGCATGGGAACCTGAATCAGCCTATTGGTTTAAGTCATCAATATAGCTGGCATGTGATCATGTGAATAAGTTCATTGATGCCATGGAAAAGAAAAGGTATGAGAACACTATCAATATTGATTCCAATGATTGTATTTCTGATGAGTATAGAGGAATTGATCAAACAATGCATCCAATAGAAGATGAGATATGTGCAAGTCAGTATGATTCTTGTGATAGCTTGCATAATGAAGATGAAGGCACAAGATATCTCTCTTGCATAACAAATTATGACAGGGAAAGCAGTGTGTGTTATGATGGATCCAGTGGGTATTCAAATTGTGAAGATGCACCTATGGATTTTGATCTACAATCAAGGGATTCTAGTAGCCCTTTTGGAAATCAGGATGAAACATACTCAAATGAAGAGGATAGTACATCAACATATGAAGATAATAGCTATAATTGTCATGTTGATGAATTGAAAAAATAAATGGAAGGGGATTGTGTATCATGTCACAGTGATGAAGAGCTTAAGGAACTTGTGGATTATGATTTACAACAAGGTGATTCTTGCAGTTCTTGTGGTGATCAAGAGGAAGAAGTAATGGACAATGTGTGTCCATTTGGCAGTGAACAAATAGTACCTCCAACTGCAGTTGAAAGCTATGAAGACACATTCGATGAAAAAGAGGTTTGTACATTTGAAAGTGGTTTTCAAAATTTTTTAAGCCCATTGTATGATGAGAGTTAAAGGAGGATCAAATGATCATTTGCAAAGGTATGCCCAAGAATGAATTTCAAATATTTTTAGATACACCTGATGTTGAGCAAAAGGAATTTTTAGATAAACAAAGTGATGTGTCAAGTTATGGAACAAATGACTGTGCTGGTAAGGTTTCTAATTTTTCATTCTCTGATGATCCTGGGCCTATTTTTGATGATGAAAAAAGTGATGAGTATGACTGTAATAATGAAAATCTGGAAACTTGTTTACTCAACAGTGCGCAAATTTCAGATTTGCTGACACTTGAATATCAGAAATGTGTGCACAAAGATGATCCTAAGGTTTTGTGTCCAGCTTACTTTTGTTTTGGCAGTGAAGGATATTTGTGCGATGATTCTTACGACTCTCAGTGCATTTCTTGAGTTGATGGTGAAGCCTTTGAAGTTGATCAAAATTCTATTCGAGATGAGGTATTCGATTTTAAAATTTCTAACTCATGTGTAGAAGATATTTGTCTGCACACCAAGGATGATAGAATTCCAGCATTGATTGATTCATATATATGTGATATTGATGATGTAAGTCATATTCAAGTATTGTCTCCAAATGACAATTTGAGGGAGGTGCAAAAGGTTTCAGATTTATTTCTTCTAGATAGTGTTGATATGACAAAACCTTTTGATTTTCAAGAGAAGCACTCTGATGGTAAATTTTTAATACAGCCAAGAGAGTGTCACACAATTCACAACAGTGAGAAAGATAATGAGGAATTTCGAATTGAGTATGCATATATTTTTTATGTTGAAGATAACAAAAGTTTGTTCCATGATGACAAATAATTTGAATTGTTGAATGATGTAGGGATTTTGGGCCAAACCAAGCTTGATGATACTCTAAGAACTTGTAATAACAGTGACAGGAAATATTGCATGAGTATCTTCAAGAAGAATTTGATGAACTCGACACAAAACTAGGTGTTTGATAGGGGAAAGCTTGGTTTGAGTTTCAGATTGTAACAACTCAGGACAGGTGAAATTAAAACACAAAGGATTAAGGGTTGCTAGTGCATGGACAACTCTTGCCTATCCTCTCTAAATTTCTTTTCCATGCACAATAGTTTAGGGTTTTGGTTCACCTCCATCTTGCATTCATTTTACTTCCATTCCATCATGTTTTTTGTCCATTTCCATTTTTCTCATTTTGTGTCTGGTCTGCTCAACCGAAGATTCTGGATCCTTGCAATGATTTGACTATCATTCATCTCCAGACGAAGCCACTGTTAGAACTATAAAAATATGATATTTTCATAGGTTTTCCATTCATGTTTTTCCAAATAAGTTCCATCTTGAACACTTTCTGCCCATATTTTTCCATATTCCCCCTTTGATTCCATCGTGTCATGCATTTTTCACATTCTAGTCTGTATTAGCGTGACAATTTTTGGGTCTCCCCAATCCGTTTTTCTGCTTGCAAACATATGTTGCCTATCGGAAAGATGTTTCTATTGTCACGGCGATTGGCTTTAATCTACTGGAAATTATCGGCATAACTTTCATGTGGTTTTGGCGATAGGAGGATACATATATCGACAAGAGTTTGGGTGTTGATGTAATGTTATAACGAACTTGCTTTGTCTTACCGATTTGCTTGTATGGATCTACTTCGGCCAGAGTCATAGTTTTTGACATTGGGTCTTGGCGAGACCTTATTTTCTCACCGACTGGCCGTGGGGAATAGACTTATTAGTGAGAGATTATCTTTGATGTAATTTCATGGCGAAGCTCCCTTGTCTTGCCGACCGATATGATGGATGAGCTTTTCGGCAAGAGTTACGATATTGATATAAGCCATAACAAACCTGTTGGGTCTTGCTGACTATGTCTTATGAATGGCTTTCGACGAGAGGTTGGCATTCTCTTTGCGAACAGGTGTGAGCTCGATTGTTTCAGTATGGCAGAAAGTAATCTACAAGATGTCTCGCCGATAGTGGGAAGTTACAGTGACATATATGGGATGGATGGACTTGTTGGCAGGATAACCCTTATGTCATAGCGACTCAAGTTGAATGAAGGAACTTTCGGTGAAACATGGTTTGCTCTGCGAGAGGTCTTGCTGATGTTAGAATGTTACGGAGACTATGAATAAAGCAAAGGAGGCACATCAGTGAGAGAAGTCTTTGTGTCTCACTGATTGGAAATAACATAACATATGGGGCTCTCGGTGAAACATAATGTATGTTGTATGACATCTCACCATCGGTAGAAGGTCATGGCGAAACACATAGGGGACAAAAGGATGCTTCTTAACTTTGGCATAGTGAACAAATGGTCACGGAAAAAGCGAATAAGGAACAGAAAGACCAAAGGAACGATTAGCGATTGAATTTCCTTTGGCATAACTGTTGGGTTGTCACAACGACTGATTCACTGTTGATTAATAAAGTTCAAATGCTGTGGGTCGACACATGTGAATTTTAAAATACCATTGTAGGCTGACTTGATTGGAGCCTGAATTCTGTGGGGGGCTAATATGGATTTTCAATATGTTTTATTTTCTTGACATTGGTGTATAAATATGTACCCCGATTGTAATTGAGAGATCATCAGATTTTAGATTAGAAGCAGTAGGTAGAGATGGATGCAGTAGAATAATTTTTCATGTCAGAGAATATGTTGCATGTTTTCAAATGGTGATTTTAATGAAAGTTAGTTGATGTGGCAAGTTATTTCTAGTGTCAATTGTCTGTTGATTTTATTGAAAGTATTGCTAAGCTGTCTCCAAGTTGATTCTTTCTGGTTATTTAAATTGATGTAACAAGTTTACTTTCAGTTTATCAGTGCACATTTGATGTTTTTGTGTGATTAATTAACTAGTTCTCTCAAGGAGAGATTAAATCCTTTTGGTTGATCACAATAATCAGGAAGATTCATTTGGATGATTAAAGTAGAGCTTAGTAGTTATAATCTTGCATGTTTATACAAGTTGTAAACAGATCATATGCCAACAATTTGAGTTTCTGCCAGAATAAGTTGCCCATTTCTGTTTCATTCGACTCCGCATACCCAATAAGGCACTGGTCTTTGCATTTCATCATTTTGAATTCATTTAGTTTCTTTACATCTATTAATTGAATACTTTAGGTTTTAGATTAGAAGATTGCTTTTGCTATTGCTATCAAGTTCGGTTTCATTTGTTCACTCCCATATGCCATTGTGGACAAATCATTGTGCAAGAAAGATAATCATAAGTCAAGTCTACTTCATTCAGATTGGTACACCCGCCTAGGTTTGGCAACACCTGAAGAGTAGAAGGTTGGGTTCTCTTGACCTTGTCTGTTGCCCTGAAACGTATCAAGAGATTGGCAACCTCTTGAGGCATCCTGCCTATGTTTTTGAGAGCTAACAAAGGGAATCAATGATGTAATGCATATACCAGGTCTGGCTCAAAATCTACTTTCTGTTAGTAAGCTAAATGATATTGGAGTGCAAGTCACGTTCTCTGGAAATGGCTGGAAGATGACTAGAGGCTCAATGGTGCTAGCAAGGGATGCTTGTATTGGTACCTTTTATAAGCTAGATGCACATGCTGTACAATGCAATGGTGTCTCTGCAAAGTCACAAAAAACTACTCATGGAGAAAAGAAGGAAAATGTTCCTAGTGGTGTAAACTCTATGGAAGTTAAACTTCTAGCAGAAAAGACTATGCTCTGGCATCATAGGCTATTCCACAATGGTGAGAAAGGTCTAAAAACCTGGTTGAGGGGTTTGATGATTGTAACCTCGAATTTGAATTCTGTGAACATTGTATATATGGAAAACAACACTATGTTTCATTTTATTCCAGTCCTCACAAATCTTCTGGTTTGCTTGATTATATTCATTATGATGTTTTTGGTCTAGTGAGTGTTCCTTTTTTGTCTAAGTCAAGGTACTATGTATCATTTATTGATGATTATTCAAGAAGATCATTTGTCTATTTTTTGAAAAGTAAATTAGAAGTGTTCAGTCGGTTTAAGGAATTTAAGAACCTTGTAGAAAATCAGACTGGAAGAAAAATAAAATGTTTAAGGACTGATAATGGCGGTGAATTTTGTTCTGATGAGTTCGAGAGGTATTGTAAAGATCATGGGATTAAAATACATAAAACTACACCTTATACTCCGCAACAAACTGGACATTAAAATAATTTTTTTTAACTAAATCTTCACTTTCGGGCACCTATAGCAGCTAAACCGTGAGGAATTTGAAGATGATGCAAACTAGAGTTTCATGAAATTTTTTCTGTGGATTCTAAATATATTTTTTTCAAAATTTTTGGAATCAGATTGCACTTCTTTTTCCATCTCCCTTGAAAACTAGTTTTTTTCAAAAAACAACATTTTTAAAAAGTGACGCTCATTGTATAATGCATAACCTTTTTTCCCTAAAGGATAAAATTCCAATTCTTTCGAATTTAGATTTGTAACTCTAATATCTAGTGCTTCCACTTTTTACATAGTTTTTCTTTAATCAAGTTTTTAAGTCAAACCAATTACAATTCAGACATAGCGTGATCATATAATGTATAAATATTTTTGTATGTATCGAAATTAAATTTTTATTTTTTTGTTGGATCAAGGACTTCAATATCTAGTGCATTCATATTTTTCAAGTTTTTTTTTGATAATTTTCTATTTTTCTACATGTGCAAAACAAAGAGCTTGATTTTTGGTGAAAAACCTACATTCACAAGAAATAAAAAATAAATATAATAATCAAATTAAATATTATTAAAATTATAATTTTTTGGAAACTTATAATAAGGACTAAAAACTTAAAAAAATAAAATTTAAATTAATTCATTTGATCCCCCAAAAGGTAAATCAAAAGTGGTTTTTTATTAACATTTTGCTAGGTGTAAAGGAGACTCCGTTATAGATATGGTTTAAAACTAGTAGGGTTCTATCCAAGGGGGCTTGGTCTAAGGTGGTTTGATCAAACCCTCTTCAATTGGAATCCTTTAAATAGAACATTTCAAGGCTTAAATCATTATATTCTCTAAAATTATGTGATTTCAACAAAAAATAGGATCTCCCAGAAATTGTAAACCACTATTGTGGTAGCACCCAGGAGCAACAGGACAGTGATGGAAAGAGCATGAAGTATGCTGAGCAGTGCTGGCTTGGAGGAGAAGTTATGGGCTGAGGCAATTGCTACATCATGTTACTTGATAAACCATTCTCCTAATTCCGCTCTTGTTGAGAAAAAATCTTTGGAAGCATGGTCTGGTTAGAAGCCCTCTTTAAGACATATTGGTGTTTTTGGCTGTGAGGCATATGCATATGTGCCGAATGAGAAAAGATATAAACTAGAGAACAAGGCTGTCAAATGTATTTTTATTGGTTATAGTGCTGGCATAAAAGGATACAAGCTTTGAAATCCTGATATGGAGAAGGTTCTATACAACATAAGTGTTATCTTTCGTGAGCTAAAGCCTTCTACCTTTGATCTACAGTCAGAGACAAAATCAAAAAACAAAAAGGATGTAGTTGAAATTCCTCCGACACCAGATAAAGAGGAATTGAAAATTCAAAATGAACCTGAAACTGAGGAGAGCTCAAACAGTTCTGAGAGTTCTGAAGAAGAACAACAACCTCAGCCTCAATAATTGAGGAGGTCAACTCATGAAAGAAAGCAACCTGATAGGTATGGGTTTTCTTTGATAGATTCTACTTGTGCCTATGCTTTAATTTCTAGCACTAATGAGCCTAGGACTATGAAAGAGGCATTTAGAATGTCTGATTCAAACTCTTGGTTGGAAGCCATGAATGAAGAAATGGCATCATTAGAAAAGAATGATACCTAGAGTTTGGTGCCCTTGCCTAAAGGTAGAAAAGTTGATGGTTGTAAATGGGTATTTAAAAAGAAAATAGGTCTGGATGGCAGTGTGGAAAAGTACAAGGTGAGGTTGGTTGTGAAGGGTTATTCCTAGGTAGAGGGAATTGATTATGGGGAAATTTTTTCTCCTGTAGCTAAGCTAACATCCATTAGATTTATTTTGTCACTTGCAGCAGTGTATGAATTAGAGGTTGAACAGATGGATGTGAAGACAACATTTCTTTAGGGTAATCTTGAAGAAGAAATCTATATGTCCCAGCCTGAGCACTTTGTGGAGAAAGGTAAAGAAAAACTAGTTTGCAAATTGAAAAAATCTCTGTATGGATTAAAGCAATCTCCTAGAATGTGGTACCAAAAGTTTGACACTTTTGTTTTGTCATTGGGATTTGTAAGATCAAAATCTGATCATTGTGTGTATTACAAAGTTGAAAGTGATCAAGTCCTTATTATTTCTCTCTGTGTTGATGATATGTTGTTCATAGGCAATTGTAGTAAGTTAATTTTTTTTTTATCTTAAGTCTCAGTTGTCTGCAAAGTTCAAAATGAAAGATCTTGGTCTAGCAAGGTATATTTTGGGAATGGAAATAACCAAGGAGAGGAATAGTATAAAAATTTGGCTCAGTCAGAGTAAGTATATCAAGACTGTTCTAGAGAGATTTTGTATGAATGATTGCAAGTAGCTAGTTGTTCCAGTTTTGTAGGAAACGAAGCTATTTGTTGAGGACTGTCCAAAATCTCCTACTGAGATGGAGAACATGACCAGTGTGCCTTATGCTAGTGTAGTTGGCAGTCTAATGTATGCGATTGTCTGTACAAGTCCAAACATTGCCTAAGTAGTGGGAGTTCTTAGTCGGTTTATGGAAAATCATGGAAGGACACATTGGGATGTTGTGAAAAGAGTATTTAGATATTTGAAGGGCACTTCAGAATATGCTCTAGGTTACCATGGGAACTTGGTTGAATCATAGAGGACTCTCAACATTCGAGGCTATGTGGATTCTAATTGGGTAGGGGACATTGACAATAGAAGATCCACCAGTAGATACATTTTCATGATGAATGGTGGTGCAGTGAGTTGGATGAGTAAGCCGTAGGCTGTAGTCACTTTGTCCACTACAGAGGTAGAATACATGGCAACAACACATGCCTGTAAAGAAGCATGTTGGTTAAAACATTTGTGTTCTAACATTGGTTTTGATGTAGGGCAAATAACAATTTACTGTGATAGTTAGAGTGCTATTTGTTTGGCAAAGAATCCTACTTTCCATGCCAAGATGAAACATACAAATGTACAATATCATTTTGTATGAGATATGGTGGAGGATGGAAAGGTCTTTTTAGAAAAAGTGGATACTCTGGAGAATGTTACAGATGCATTGACGAAGCCCGCAAGCACAAAAAAATTCAGGTGGTGTGCCAGTTCGATTGGCCTCAGTGCCCATGAATTTTAATAGCTTTGTTATGCTTTGGAGGTTCCTGTGTGATCTTCATCAAGTGGGAGATTGTTGGAATAATGTGCCTCAATCTCATAGGCTGAAACCTTTGGAAGAGCAAAGTTGGTGTGACATTCCTGTTGTTTGGCTGACTAGCAGTTGGTAACCTTGTGGAATTCTTAGGTCACCAAGACCTTGTTTCTGTCTTACCGATTGGAGCTATCACTGTGACATGTTGGTCACTGTGAAAGTTTCTATCTCTTACCACCTGAGTTGATATCTTACCGATGAGTTGGTGTCTAGTGGTTGTCGAGGAGACTTGTGGTGACAAAAGTCTTCAAGGAGAGATTTGAATGCTCGGTATGACTCATACCAATATGAGATGTCTCACCAACAGTGTTACACTCAAAGTCATCAGAGAGAGGATTGAAAACTTGGAATGAAGTCTTATCGATATGGAAAGTCTTGCCGATGGTTATACTTTTGAAGTCATCGGGGTAACATAAGGGTTTCGGTAAGAACTCTTGGCGACAAATGTTTGTCTCGCTGATGCTATGATTGTTGTCGGTAAGACTCTTAGCGAAGGATGATCTTGGTATGATTTGAATACTTTGGTATTACCTCTCAGCGATAGCGGTAAGTATTCCTGATGGTTGTTCCTTTCGGTATGACTTGAAGTCTCGGTGTGATCTCTTGGAGAGTAGTGATAGTCTCACCGAAGAGAATATTGATGTCTATGTGACTTGCGAACTTTGGTATGATCTCTTGGTGAATAGTGGTAGTCTTGCCGATGGAAATGCTGAGGTTGATGCAACTTGTGAGCTTAGTGTAACATCTTGCTGATGGAGACGACTCTTGGCGATAACTACGATCAGGCTTTGTGGCATCGGAGAGACATGGTTAGTGTCTCACTGACATGCGAATACATTTTTAATGCCTTTGACCAAGTGATGACTATCCTATGTGGTGATTCTTTGACCAATCAGAGAAGTCGAATGGGAACCATTGGAAGTTAGTCTGTTGTGGTTGTTCTGTGAGGAAGTTTGACAGATAGGGACAACATGGATATACTCTGGAATTGCAGATGATGTTCAGTTCGATGTTCAGTTGGTTCAATGGTTGGACGATCAGTTGGATGAATAGTTCGATGAGTGATCAGTGTGAATTCTATTATGAGAGCATTGTAGCTTGAATGTTCTGTACTAGGTTGATCATTGTGGATGTTGTTGTAAATTGACATCAAAGAGTGAAGCCCGTACTTTGTATGTAATTTCATTACTGTAATGCAAAGGGGTTTTTCTTGGTGTGGTGGGTTTTTCTCCCATAAGGGTTTTCCCACGTAAATCTAGTGTTCAATTGTATATGTTAATTTCTTTGTTTCTGTTATTTCTTTCAAGTGTATCTTAATTGGATTGTAATTGAAAATTTACAAGCACCTTTGCATTCTTCCATGAGGTTTTGATTTTAGGAGAGTTGTTTCCGCACCTTAGCTTTCCTTACACTTAGTCTTGTCTTGAATTTTTGAAATCTATGAATGTGGTCCTGAGGCTCAAGATATGCACTTCCTTCTTCTTGGATCTTAGGTTCTGAAACTTTCGGATTTGGTCTATAGGTGAGTTTTTGTGAAGATGACAACTTTATAATGCAACTTTTCAACTTTGCACTTCAAATGATCTTCAATTCTTCAACCTAAATTGGCAAACAAAAATAAGCAAGAGAGGGAAAACTTGTTGATTATTAGAAAATGGGGGTAAATGCCTTGGTCAAATTGTTTGTTGGTAATGAAACCTTGAAATGAAATAGAAGAATGAAGGGAAATGATGAATGGACAACATGCAATGTTACAAATTACTAGGGCAGGTGCATGGAGATGGGTAGCTAATTTATGGAAAATTTACTTTTTCATCCCAAAATAGTGAAAATGCGAGTGCGTTATAGTAAGACGTGCTCGTGTTATGGCTTGGTAATGAATGAACCTAGGATCAATCATTACCAAGACATAACACAAGTGTGTTATAACATGCTCACATTATGGTTTAAATTTCAAAAAACGTACGCATTTTGAGTTCAAAGAATTTTCATTTTTTGGGAGAAAAAAAATTCCAAAATGTGAGTGCATTATAATGTGCTCACGTTTTGGTCTACATTGAAATTTTTTCTTCTCTTTTTCTTGTCTCTTTCTTCTTGTTATCTTTCAAGGAAACTATATACATGAAATCAACATTTAAGTATAAGTTGACATTTACATATGGACATTTACTTTCTTATACTTTAAGTTATATTTCATGTATATAGTTTTAGGATGTTTGAGAGTGGTTTTGGATCTCTAGGAGTTATAATGAAAATTCTAGTTTTTGGAAGATCTCAAAAAATTTAGACTTAATCAAATTTCATTAATCAACATGTCAAATTTCATTAATCAGCAAGTTGTATCATCTTTCTCTCTCTATCTCACTCATTCTTTATCCCTTATGCTCTATACCTCTCTCACACTCTCTCCTTCCCTCTATACTTCTATCTATCTAACCTCTCTCTCCCTCCTTTCCTCCTTCCCTCCTTCCCTCTCTAATTTTCTTTATTTCCCCTTCTTTTTCTCTCTTCCTTCCTCCCAACCACCTTCCCTCTCTACTTCACTCTATCTAACCTATCCCTCTCTACTCTCTCTCTCTCCCTCCTCTCTCTCTCTTCCTTCATCCCAACCACCTTCCATCTCTACTTATCTCTATCTAACATATACCTCTCTTCCTATCTCTCACCCTCCCTCCTCTCTCTCTCAATCTCTCTACCTTCCTCCTTCCCTCCTCTCTCTCATTCTCTTTGTCACACTTCTCTCTCCGACTATCCCTCCCTCCTCCCCTCTCTACTTCTCTCTATCTCTCTCCTTCCCTCCCTCCCCTCTCTATCTCTCTTTCCATATATACTTCTCTCTACCTCTCTCCATCTCTACCTCTCCCTCCCTCATTCCCTCTTACTCTCCCTCTCTCTTAATCTCCCAACCTTCCTCCTATTTTTTTTCTCTCCCTCTCCCCTCTCTCTCTTTGGTTGAGGATTTATGGTTTAGAGTTTAGGGTTTAGGCTTTAGGCTTTACGGTTTATGGATTAGGCTTTATATCCAACCCCCTCTCTCTCCCCCTCTCTCTTAGGTCTATCCATCCTTCTATCCCTCCCACTCCATATCTCTCTTAGGTATATCTGTCACTCCCTCTCTCTCTCCCTCTCACTCCCTTAGATACCTCTCTGTCTTAGGTCTCTCCATCGTATATCCCCTCTCCCTCTCTTAGGTCTCTCCCTCCAACCCTAATGAGAGATCACAAACTCTCTCTCTCTCTCTCTCTCTCTCTCTCTCTCTCTCTCTCTCTCTCTCTCTCTCTCTCTCTCTCTCTCTCTCTCTCTTAGGTCTCTCCCTCCCCCCTTCCCCTCTTCTCAAGTATATCCTTCCCACCCTAACTATAAAACACACACACTCTCTATGTCTCTATCTAAGGTCTCTCCCTCACCCCCCCTCTCTCTCCCTCTCCCACTCCCTCTCTCCTATGTATCTCCCTCCCACCCCCTCTCCCTCTCTCAAGTGTCTCCCTCCCACCCTGACTAGAGAATCTCTCTCTCTCTCTCTCTTCCTCTCAACCCCTATATCTTAGGTCTCTCTCTACCACCCCCTCTCCCTCTCCTAGCCTTTCTCCCTCTCTCAAGTCTCTCCCTCCCACCCTAACTAGAGAAATATCTCTCTCTCTCTCTTAAGTATCTCTCTCCCACCATAACTAGAGAACTCTCTCTCTCTCCCTCCTATCTCCCTCTTCACCTCTCCCTCTCTCCCCCTCTCTCAGGTCTATCCCTCCCACCCCCTCCCTCTCTCTTAGGTCTATCCCTCCCAACCTCTCCCCTTCTCTCAAATCTCTCCCTCCTAACCCCCTCTCTCTCAATTCTTTCCTTCCCACCCCCTCCCCATCTCTCAAGTCTATCCCTCCCATGCTAACTAGATAACACACACACACTCTCTCTCTCTAGTCTCTCCCTCACACCCCCTCACTCTCTCTCCATCTCCATCTCTCTCCCACTCCCTATCTATCCCTCTCCCTCTCTCCCTCCCACCCCCTCTCCATATCCTAGGTCTCTTCCTCCCACCCCTAGACTCCTATCTCTTAGGTCTCTCTCCCACCCCTGTCCCTCCGTCTCTCTCCCACCCTAACTATAAATCTCTCTCTCTCTGGTATCCCTCTCCCCCTCTCCTCCCAACCTAACTACAAACTCTCTCTCTCTCTCTCTCCCCATTCCCTCCCTATCTCTCTCCATCTCCCTCTCTTTCAACTCTATCCCTCCCACCCCTCACCCTCTCTCAAGTATCTCCCTCAACCTAGTATCCTCTTTCTCTCTCTCTCTCTCTCCCCTTATCTCTTAGGTGTATCTCTCCCACCCCTCTCCTCTCCCAGAACTATCCCTCCACCCCTAACTAGAGACTCTCTCTCTCTCTCTCCCCCATGCCAAGTCTCCCTCCCCCACCCCCTCTCACTCCCAACCTAACTACAAAACTATCTTTATCTCTCTCCCCCTCTTTCCCTTCCCCCCTCTCTCTCCATCTCCACCTCTCTTTTAGCTCTATCCCTCCCACACCCTTCCCCTCTCTCAAGTATCTCCCTCCCACCCTAAGTAGATAACTCTCTCTCTTTCTCTCTCTCTCTCTCTCCCCCACTCCCTCTCTCTCCATCTCTCCCAATTCTCTCCCTCCCATGACCTCTCCCTTTCTCAGGTCTATCTCTCCCACCCTAAATAGATAAATCTCCATCTCTCTCTCTCTCTATGTCTTTTTCTCTAAGGTCTCTCCCTCACACCCCCTCTCTTTCTAGATCAAGTCTCTCCATCCTACCCCCTCTCCCTCTCTCAAGTCTCTCTCTCTCTCACTCACTCACTCACTCACTCAATCCTTCTATCTCTCTCCCCTCCATCCTTAACCCTTAAACCCTCTACCCTCTACCCTCTACCCTCTATCTCTCTCCCACTCCCTCACTCTCTCTCTCTCTCTCAAGACTCTCCCTCTACCCCTTCTCCCTCTCTCAAGTCTCTCTCTCTCACTCACTCACTCCTTCTATCTCTCTCCCCTCTACCCTTACCCTTAAATCCTTAAACCCTCTACCATTTACCCTCTATCTCTCTCCCACTCCCTCACTCTCTCTACCAAGTATCTCCCTCCTACCCCCTCTCCCCCTCTCAAGTATCTCTCTCACTCACTCAATCCTTCTATCTCTCTCCCCTCTACCCTTAACCATTAACCCTTAAACCCTATACCATCTATCTCTCTCCCACTCCCTTCCTCTCTCTCTCTTCAAGTCTCTCCATGCTACCCCCATATCCCTCTCTCAAGTCTCTCTCTCCCCTCTCCCCTAGCTTGTGAATTCGGTGAAATTGGAAATGTAGTGCCCTGTTTGAAAAAAAATGGGTACAAGAAATGGGGTCTCCTGATGATGTAAATCACCAGGAGACCCAATTTCTCAAACCCATTCTTTCAAAAAGGCCAAGTTAGGTTTCCAATTACACCTGATTTGGTAAGTTAGTGGGCCCTCTACCCTCCATCTCTCTCACACTCATCCCTCTCTCTATCTTTTTCTCTCTCTCAAGTATCTACCTCCCACTCCCTCTTCCTCTCTTAGGTCTCTCTCTCTCTCACTCCCTCTATCTCTCTCCCCTCTACCCTTAATCCTAAATCCTAAACCCTTAACCCTTAAACCCTAAACCCTTAAACCCAAAACCCTTAAACCTTGTACTCTTAACCCTCTACCCTCTATCTCTATAAAGTATTTCCCTCTTACCCCCTCTCCCTCTCTCAAGTCTCTCTCTCACTCACTCACTCCTATCTCTCTCCCCTCTACCCTTAACTGCCTACCATCTACCGTCTACCCTCTACTTCTCTCCCACTCCATCCCTCTCTTTCTCTCAAGTCTCTCCTTCCTACCCCCTCTCCCTCTCTCAAGTCTCTCTCTCTCTCTCTCTCACTCCTATCTGCCTCCCCTCTACCTTCAACCCTTAAACCCTTAAACCCTCTACCCTAGCTTGCCAATTCGGTGAAATTGGGAATCTAGTGGCCTATTTGAAAAAATGGGTCCGAGAAATGGGGTTTCCTAGTGATTTACATCACTAGGAGACCCCATTTCTTGGATCCATTTTTTCAAACAGGAAAGTTAGGTTGCCAATTTCACTGAATTGCCAAGCTAGGGGACCTACTAGCTTGCCAATTTGGTGAAATTGGCAACGTAGTGGTTTGTTTGAAAAAATGGGTCCAATAAATGAAGTCTCTTGGTGATTTACATCATTGGGAGACCCCATTTCTTAAACTCATTTTTTCAAATATGCCGGGCAAGTTAGGTTACCAGTTTCATTGAATTGATAAGCTAGTGGGCCCACTGACTTACCAATTCAGTGAAATTGGCAATGTAGTGGCCTGTTTGAAAAAATGGGTCCAAGGAATAGGGTCTCTCGGTGATTTACATCACTGGGAGAACCCATTTCTCAAACCCATTTTCTCAAACAAACCAAATTAGGTTTTCAATTTCACCTAATTGGCAAGGTAGTGGGCCCTCTACCCTCTACCCTTTATCCCTCTCCCATTCACTCCCTCTCTCTCTGTCTCTCTCTTTGTCTCTCTCAAGTCTCTACCTCCCACTCCCTCTCCCTCTCTCGGGTCTCTTTCTCACACTCACTCCCTCTATCTCTCTCACCTCTACCCTTAACCCTAAACCCTAAATCCCTAACCCTTAAACCCTAAACCCTTAAACCCTCTACTCTTAACCCTCTACCCTCTACCTCTATCAAGTATCTCCCTCCTACCACCTCTCCCTCTCTCAAGTCTCTCTCTCATTCGCTCCTATCTCTCTCCCCTCTACCCTTAATTGTCTACTGTCTACTCTCAACCCTTAAACCCTTAAACCCTCTATCCTCTACCTTCTATCTCTCTCCCATTGCCTCCCTCTCTCTCTTTCTCTTAATTCTCTCCCTCCTATCCCCTCTCCCTCTCTCAAGTCTCTCTCACTTTCTCCTTCCATCTCTCTCCCCTCTCCCCTTAACCATCTATCCTCTACCCTTAACCCTTAAACCCTTAAACCCTCTACCCTAGCTCGCCAATTTCATGAAATTGGGAATGTAGTGGCTTGTTTGAAAAAAATGGTTCAAGAAATGGGGTCTCTTGGTGATTTACATCCCTAAGAAACCCCATTTCTTGGACCCATTTTTTCAAATAGGCAAGTTAGGTTTCCAATTTCACTGAATTGCCAAGCTAGTGGGTCCACTGGCTTGCCAATTTGGTGAAATTGGAAACCTAACTTGCCTATTTGAAAAAATGGGTCCAAGAAATGGGGTCTCCTAGTGATTTTCATCACCAGGAGGCCCCATTTCTTGGACCCATTTTTTGAAATGGGGAAATTTAGGTTGCCAATTTCACCGAATTGGCAAGCTAGTGGGCCCACTGGTTTCCCAATTTGGTACATCAAAATTGGCAATATAGTGGCCTATTTGAAAAAATGGGTCCAAGAAATGGGGTCTCTCTGTGATGTAAATCATCAGGAGACCTCATTTCTCGAACCCATTTTTTCAAACAGGCCAAGTTAGGTTGCCAATTTCACCGAATTGGCAAGCTAGTGGGCCCTCTACCCTCTACTCTTAACCCTCTACCCTCTATCTATTTCCCACTCACTCCCTCTCTTTCTCTCTCTCTATCTCTTAATTATCTACCTCCCACCCCCTCTCCCTCTCTTAGGTCTCTCTCTCTCTCTCTCACTCCCTCTATCTCTCTCCCCTCTACCCTTAACCATAAACTCTAAACCCTTAACCCTTAAACCTGAACCCCTTAAACTCAAAACCCTATAATTTTAACCCTCTACCCTCTATCTCTCTTGTAAGGAAATTGATAGTGCATAAACACCTTCCTAATGCAAAATACTTAGGAGAGAAGTGAAAAAAATCATACATTTAGCAAATTGCACACATTTGAGATGCACATTCACAACACAACAAGACAAAAAAAAATATCACACAAAGATAACACTAGATATACAAGGGAAAACCCTTACAGGAGAAAAACCCACCACACCAAGTAAAGTCACTTTGTATGGCAGTAAATAAATTACATATAGAGTTATAGACTTCACTCTCAGATGTTAACTCACAACAACATCACCTTGGTCAACCTATAGACACACATATAGTTCCTTTCACTATTTCAATGAGCTCATATGACATACAATGAATTCTAACTACCAGCCAACAACCATTAGGGTTTCATTTAATTTATGGTCCTTTGCCAACAGACTTCCTCTATCTCAAGCCACACATAGTGCCAACAACATGCATTGAGTTTCCCAACATTAAATTTCAGTTACAGAGAATATAAATATATTTGCACTCTGTCAACCCTCGAGTGAAATCATGTAGTAAATGCAAACATATCACTAACAGGAAATACAAATTTTGGCCAATGATTGTTGATTTACAACAACGATGTAAAATAAAAAAATGAAAGCATGCCATGTGTCGACACATCACTCATCCAATGCATTTGACTATCACACCAAATTGTCGGTTGTTCCTTGTGATCTCCACCAAGATACACATACATTGCTTATGCAATTCTGGAGAATCAAGATGAGAATCTACAATATTTGCAACAAGTCTCCCAGAAAAGACTTAAATATTTAACTCCCAACCTCCAAGTTTGCACTGTCCTCCATTGGTTGGCGTGCACCTCAACAATCAACCAAGTTTGAGCTCATTCATTGCACTACTACTCAACTACTAGTAGGCTCCCACGATATGGAAATAACCACACTACCACATGTCAGTTAGAGGGCTTCTACAGTATGGTGGTATATTGCGCCACTGCTAGCCATCCAGAAGACTCCCATGATATGGTAGTATAGATCACACTACCGCACCTCAGTTAGAGGGTTTACCTGGTATGGCGGTATACACTGCACTACTACTAAACTATTATGAGGCTCTAGCGATATGGTGGTATACCATGCTACTTCACCTCAGTTACAAACACCTAGCAGTATAGTAGTATAAGCATGAGAGTAACACTTATGCCATTTTGAACTGATTGGTGACAAAAGTAGGGTTGAACCAGTGAGTTTTAGACACATTTTCTCAACAATTTTCCACTTGACGAATAACTCACTAAACCCTCTAGAGCATTCAGAAACTGCTGAAATTCATGGGCCCCAAGGCCCATTGAACTAGCACAACACTTGTACTTGTTTGTGCTCACTGGTTTCATTAATGCATCT
Organism: Sequoia sempervirens; assembly: GCA_007258455.2. NCBI lineage: Eukaryota > Viridiplantae > Streptophyta > Pinopsida > Cupressales > Cupressaceae > Sequoia > Sequoia sempervirens. The sequence continues at coordinate 345,753,041 of VDFB02000015.1, forward strand.
GCAACATTTTCCAAAGTATCCAATTTTTCTAAATAGACCTTTCCATCCTCCACCATATCTCGTACAAAGTGATACTACACATCAATATGTTTTGTCCTGGCATGGAAAGTGGTATTTTTTGCCAAATAAATAACACTCTAACTATCACAACAAATCGTAATCTTCCTTACATTAAACCCAATATCAACTCACAATCTCCTAAGCCAAATGGCTTCCTTATAGGAGTGTGTAGCTGCCATGTATTCTGCCTCTGTAGTGGACAAAGCGACTACAACCTACTGCTTACTCATCCAACTAATTGCACCACAATTAACCATGAAAATATATCCACTGGTGGATCTTCTGCTATCAATGTCCCCTGTCCAATCAGAATCCACATAACCACAAATGCGAAGAGTCCTTTGTGATCTTGCTGAGTTTCCATGATAACATAGAGAAAACTCTAAGGCACCCTTCAAATATCTGAAAACCCTCTTCACAACATCCCAATGCGGCCTTCCTGGGCTAGCCATAAATCGACTAAGAACTCCCACTGCTCGGGAAATGTCTGGCCTATTACAAACCATTACGTACATTAAACTACCAACAACACTTGCATATAATACCCTAGTCATGTCCTCCATCTCAGAAGAAGACTTTGGAAAGTTTTCAACAAATAGCTTCATTCCTTGCAACACTGGAACAACTAGTTTCTTGCAATCAATCATTCCAAATCTCTCCAAGACAGTATTGATATACTTACTCTGGCTGAGCCAAATCTTTCTACTTCCTCTATCCATTTGTATTTCCATCCCCAGAATATACCTTGCTGCACCGAGATCTTTCATTTTGAACTTTGTAGACAATTGAGCCTTAAGATCAAAAATCATAGTCTTACTATTTCTTATGAACAACATATCATCCATGTATAGGGTAATAATAAATACATGAGCATTTTTAGTTTTGTAATATACATAATGATCGGATTTTGATTTCACAAATCCCAATGACAACACAAAGGTGTCAAACTTTTGGTAGCACATTCTAGGTGATTGCTTCAAACCATACAGAGATTTCTTTAACTTGCAAACCAGGCTTTCTTTACCTTTTTCAATGAAGTGCTTAGGCTAGGACATATAAATTTCTTCTTCCAACTCTCCATCAAGAAATGTTGTCTTCACATCCATCTGATTGATCTCTAAGTCATATGTTGCTGTAAGTGACAAAATAAATCTGATAGATGCCAACTTAGCTACAAGAGAGAATATTTCTCCATAATCAATTCCCTCCACTTGGGAATAACCTTTCGTGACCAGCTAATCTTTATAATTTTCAACACTGCCATCCAGATCAGTCTTCTTCTTAAATACCCATTTACAGCCAATAGGCTTTTTCCCTTCAGGAAAAGGTACCAAATCCCATGTTTCATTCTTCTCTAATGATTCCATTTCTTCATTCATGGCTTCCAACCAGGAATTTGCATCGGACATATTAATTGCCTCTTTCATAGTCCTAGGCCCATCAGTGCTAGTAATCGAAGCTTAGGAACAGTTTGAATCCAACATAGAAAATTAGTACCTACCAGGTTGACGCTTTTCACATGTAGACCTCACAAGTTGAGGCTGAGATTGTGGTTCTTCTTCTTCAAAACTCTTAGAGCTACTAGAACTCTCCTCAATTTCAAGTACACTTTGTAGTTCCTCTTTTTCTAGAGTTCGAGGAATTTCAAATACATCATTCTTCTTTTCCTTTTTATCCATCTCTAACTGTGGATTAGCTACTGAAGGCTTCAACTCACAAAATATTACACTTCTATTGTACAAAACCTTCTCAGTAATAGGATTCCAAAGCTTGTATCCTTTCACACCAATGCCATATCCAATGAAGATAAATTTAACAACCTTGTTCCCTAACTTTGATCTTTTCTCATTTGGCACATATGCAAATGCCTCATAGCCAAAGACATGAATATGTCTTAGAGATGGCTTCTTACCAGACCATACTTCTAAAGGTGTTTTGTCAACAAGAGGTGAACAAGGTGAATGATTTATCAAGTAACATGTTGTAGTCACAGCCTCAGCCCAAAACTTCTGCTCTAGACCAACACTACTCAACATACTTCTTGCTCTTTTAATCAGTGTCCTATTTAACCTTTCAGCAACTCCATTTTGTTGTGGAGTATAAGGTGTAGTTTTATGCCTTTTAATCCCATGGTCTTTACAATACCTTTCAAAATCTATAGAATAGAACTCACTGCCATTATCTGTCCTCAAGCATTCAATTTTCCTTCCATTTTGATTCCCTACCAAGTTTTTAAACTCTTTAAACTAACTGAACACTTATGATTTACTCTTAAGAAAGTACACAAATTCCCTTCTCGAATAATCATCAATAAAGGAAGCATAATATATGGAATTAAATAACAAAGGAACATTCATTGGACCAAATACATTAGAATGAACATAATCCAATACACCAAAATATTTATGAGGAATGGAATAAAATGAAACACGATGTTGCTTTCCATAAACACAGTGTTCATAGAAATCAAACTCAAGGTTACAATCAATGAGCCCTTCAACAAGATTTTTATTTTTCAAGGTTTTTAAACCTTTATCACCTATGTGACCGAGTCTATGGTGCAACAACATGGTCTTCTCTACTGAGAGTTTCACCTCCAAGGAATTTGCACCTAGAGGAGCTTAATTCTCCTTCTCTACACAAGCAGGTTTTCTTGACTTTATAGAGACATTATTACATTGAACAGGACATGCATCCAGCTAGTACAGAGTGCCTATGTGTACACCCTTAGCCAACACCATTGCACCTCTAGTCATCTTACAACTTCCACTTGAGAAATAAAATTTCACGCCAACATCATTCAACTTACTGATTGAAAGTAGGTTACGAGCCAAACTTGGTATGTGTAGTACATCACTAATCCCTTTGATTCTTCTATACGAGAATTGGATTTTGACTCTTCCATGGCCAACAATCTCTAGAGATCAATCACTTCCAGGTATACCTTTCCACCATCATACTTTTCATACTTAGTGAACTAATCTCTGTGAGATGTCATCTAAAAAGATGCACCTGAGTCAATCATCCATACATCATCTGATCCCTGAGTCGCCAAGGATGTAATTAAGGCATCTGCATCACTCTAAGAAGAGTCATAGTCAGAAGAGTTATTCTTCTTATTTTTTCCTCCTCCTTACAATCCTTTAGGATATGACCAGACTACCCATAGTTCTAGCATTTCACCTTGGACTTCTTACCAAGAGACTTTGATCTCCCTTCAGATTTGGATTTAGACTTCATGTCCTTCTTGCCTCTCTCCTTTGATCTTCCCCAAATAGCAAGAGCCTCCTTGGCCATCTCAGAAGACTTCCTTCACATTTCTTCTGACAACAACGAGGAAACCACGTCTTCCATCTTGAAATTAGTAGTTGTATTTCCAATAGCCATTACCAGATGCTCCCAAGCATCAGGTAAGGAACATAACATAAGCATACAATGATCGTTCTCCTTTATCTTCATACCCACTGACACCAATTGTGCAACATTCATATTAAATGAATTTAGATGGTCTGCTACAAATGCACCTTCTTCCATCTTCAAGGAGTACAACTCCTTCCTCAAGAATAACTTATTCACTAGAGACTTTCCTTGATAAATGTCACCAAGTTTCTTCCATAATGAAGATACAGTTTTCTCCTCATGGATGTTTAGGAGTACAAAATCAACCAAATAAAGTCTTTTCAACCCTCTAGCTTTTTTATCTACGATGTACCAATCTTCTTGCTTCATACTTTGTGGCATAGTTCCAGACACAACAATCTAGGGGTCTCTATCCATTAACAAGTCGTCTTCCATTTTGAGTTTCCACAACTCAAAATTGCCACCATTGAACTTTTCAAGTTCTATTATGCTTGATGTACTTTCCATCTCAAACTGTAAAAAAAGTAATCAGTTCTTCCTTTGCAAGACTCCCATCAAATAAGATTAGCACAAAAAACCAGCCCTACTCACAAGGATAACACAACTAGCCAGGTTCTGATACCACTTGTAAGGAAAAAGATAGTGCAAAAACTCCTTCCTAATGCAAAATCCTTAAGAGAGAAGTGCAAAAAACCATAAATTTAGCAAGTTACACACATTTGAGATGCACATTCACAAAGAAATAAGACATAAAAAATATATCACACACGAAGATAACACTAGATATATGTGGGAAAACCCTTAAGGGAGAAAAACCCATCACACCAAGTAAAGTCACTTTGTATTACAGTAAATAAATTACATACAGAGTTACAAAATTCACTCTTAGATGTTAACTCATAGTAGCATCACCTTGGTCGACCTCCAGACACACATACAACTTGTCTCACTCATTGTTTCAATGCTCATATGAAATACCATGAATTCTAACTTGGTGCCAACAACCATTATGGTTTCATTTAATTTATGTTCCTTCGATGATGTAAGCTTCCTCCATCTCAGGCCACACATATTTCTAGTAGCATGCATCAAGCCGGCCAACATTAAATTTCAGTTACAAAGAATATAACTATATTCGTACTCTGTCAACCCCTGAGTCATATCATGCAGTAAATGAAAACATATAGCTAATATGAAATACAACTTTCAACCAATGATTGTTGATTTACAACAGTGATGTAAAATCAACAAATGAAATCATGCCATGTGTTGACACATCACTCATCCATCGCATTTGAATATTGCCCCAAACTATCAGCCATTCCTTGTGGTCTCCACCAAGACATGCGCACACCACTTGTGAAATTTTAGAGAATCAAGATGGGAATCTACAATATTCGCAACAAGTCTCTCAAAAAAGACTTAAATATTTTACTCCCAACCTCCAATTCAACACCATCCTCCACTGATTGACATACACCTCAATAGTCAACCAAGTCTCGGCTCATTAACCACACTATTGCTCGATTACTAGTAGGCTCCCATGGTATGGTGGTAACCAAACTATTGCACCTCAGTTAGAGGGCTTCCACGGTATGGCAGTATACAACGCCACCGCTAGCCATCTAGAAGACTCCCATGGTATGGCAATACACACCACACTACCACACCTCAGTTAGAGGGCTTCCATGGTATGGAGATATACACTGCACTACTACTAGACTGTTATGAGGCTCCCATGGTATGGTGGTATACCATGCTACCACACCTCAGTTACAAACACTTAGCGATATAGCGGTACAAGCATGAGCGTAACACTTATGCCATGCTAAGTTGATTGGTGATAGAAGCAGGGTTATACCAATGAGTTTGAGACACATTTTTTAAACATCTCTCAATTCTCTCCCTCCTACCCCCTCTCCCTCTCTCACTCACTCACTCCTATCTTTCTCCCCTCTACCCTTAACACTCTACCCTCTACCCTTAACCCTTAAACCCTTACACCCTCTACCCTTTATCTCTCTACCACTCCCTCCCTCTCTCTCTTTCTCTCAAGTCTCTCCCTCATACCCCCTCTCCCTCTCTTAAGTCTCTCTCTCTCACTCACTCAATCATTCCTTCTCTCTCTCCCCTCTACCCTAGCTTGCCAATTTAGTGAAATTGGGAATGTAGAGGCCTATTTGAAAAATTGGGTCCTAGAAATGGCATCTCCTAGGTATGTGCAGGATCATGATGGGCTAGAAAGTGGTGATCTGATGGGTATGTGTAGGGTATGTGGCTGATGGCTTTTTTTTTACCCAAAAATTGATGAAACGAAAAGGGTTCTTAAAGGAGATTCTCAACTTTCCACCAATATAAATTATGCTTTACTTTGAATTTAATAAAAAATTATTATTATTCATTTTGTATTTGAATTACGACTAAAGTCCTAATTGATAGGTTGATTAAAAAACATATATAGCTTTCAAATGGTTTCACATTTTTTGAATCTAAAACATGCATAACATTCTATGCTTTGCATGCTATAAGATTAAAAAAAAATAAAAATTCATGAAGTTTTGACCAAGTTAAGGTGGTCAGACATACGAGTTTTTATATTTTTTAAAAGTTGTTATAAAAAATTCATAATTAATTATTTACTTGAAAAAAATTTATAAAAAAATATGCATCACATCGAGACATGAGTCCTCTACTTATATCTAAAATTTTATAAAAAAATATTATCATTTTATTGTGGTTAGGGTGGTCAGACAGACACCTACTTCCTATTTTTCCCTGAAATTGAAGTACTACTACATTGAAATTTCAAATTTTCACACAATAGTTTATTTTTAAAAAATAAACCTAGTAGTTTAGAAACTACATTCAATTTTCTACAGATTCTATTCATACATATTTTTGAAATAATATAGATAACTTTTTCAAAATTTTATGTCAAGTTTGCTAACTTTGATTTTTCTGAAATTTTCATCACTTAAGGGCTTGTTTTTCCCATGATGATCCTGCACATACCCTCTCGATGATTTACATCACTTGGAGACCCCATTTCTTGGATCATATTTTTCAAATAAGCAAGTTAGGTTGCCAATTTCATTGAATTTCCAAGCTAGTGGGCCCACTAGCTTGCCAATTAGGTGAAATGGGCAATGTACTGGCTTGTTTGAAAACATGGGTTTAAGAAATGGGGTCCCCTAGTGATATACATCATCGAGAGACCCATTTCTTGGACCCATTTTTTCAAACAGGGCAAGTTAGTTTGCCAATTTCATTGAATTGGCAAGCTAGTGGGCCCTTTGGCTTGCCAATTTAATTGGGAATGTGGTGGCCTGTTTGAAAAAATGGGTCCCAAAAATGGGGTCTCCTAGTGATGTAAATCACTAGGATACCCCATTTCTGAAACCCATTTTTTAAACAGGCCAAGTGATGGAGAGGAAGTGGGAGGGAGATAGAGAGATAGATGGAGGGAGTGAGAGAGAGTGTTAGGGATTGATTGAGCAAGAGGTATGTAGAAAGAGGAAGAGGGTAGATAGAGAAAATAGAGAGTGTAGGAGAGAGGGAGGGAGAGAGAGGTGAGATGTATAGATAGAGAGAAAGGGATAGGGGTTGAGGGATTAGGGTTGAGGGTATAGGGTATTGGGTAGAAGGTTTAAGGGTTTAGGGTTAAAGGGTTTAGGGTTGAGGATTTAGGGTTGAGGGTTGAGGGTTTCTCTTATAGGTTTGAGGGTATATGGTTGAAGTATTAGGTTGAGTGTCCAATGTATAGGGCAGAGGGTATAGAGGTTGAGGGTTGAAGGTCGAGGGTTGAGAATTGAGGGTTGAAGGTTTAATTTGTAGGGTAGAGGGTAGAGGTTTTAAGGGTTTAGGGTTTAAGGGTTGAGGGTTAAGGGTTTAAGGTTGAGGGTAGAGGATTGAGGGTATAGGGTTGATGGATTAGGGTTGAGGGTTGAGGGTAGAGGGTTGAGGGTTAATGGTTTAAGGGGTGGGGAATTAAGGGTTAAAGGATTAAGGGTTTATGGTTGAGGGTTGAGGGTAGAGGGTTGAGGGTTTAGGGTATAAGTTTGAGGGTATATGGTTGAAGGATTAGGGTTTATGGTCCAATGTATAGGGTAGAGGGTATAGGGGTTGAGGGTTAAGGGTTTAAGTGTTTAGGGTTGAGGCATTAAGGGATGAGGGTTAAGAATTGAGGGTTGATGGTTTAATGTATAGGGTAGAGGGTTTAAGGGTTTATTATTTAATGGTTGAGGGTTGAGGGTTTAAGGTTGAGGGTAGAGGGTTGATGGTATAGGGTTGAGGGATTATGGTTGAAGGTCCATTGTATAGAGTTGAGGGTTGAGAATGAAACCATAAACCGTACACCCTCAATCCTCATCCCTATGCCCTATACCCTGAACCCTAAAAATTATCCCTAAACCCTTAACCCTATAATTAAATGCTAAACCATAAATTAAACCTAAAGTGTACCCTAAACCTTGAACCCTAAACCCTCAACCCTAAACTCAATACCCTCAACCCTATACCCAATATCCTAAACCCTAATCCCTATACCCTATACACTTAACCCTACACCCCCAACCTTGAACATTATACCTCAACCCTCAACCATATACCTTAAGCCATAAACCATACACCTTCAACCCTCATCCCTATACCCTATATCCTCAACCTTATAACCTAAGCCTTGAACATCATCCCTCAACCCTATACTTAAACCCTAAACCCTACATTCAACCTTGTACACTAAACCTTAAACCCCAAACCTCAATCCTAAACCCAATACCCTCAATCCTATACCCAATATTTTAAACCCTATTCCCTATACCCTATACACTTAGCCCTATACCCTCAACCTTGAACACTATCCCTCAAACCTCAACCCTATAAATTAATCCCTAAACCCTACACCCTGAACCTTATACCCTAAACCCTAAATAGTATCCCTCAACCCTATACTTAAACGACAAACCCTACACTCTCAAGCCTTAACCCTATACCTTATACCCTTAACCATACACCTTAAACCCTAATCCCTATACCCTATACACTTCTCATGCCATCAGCCTCAACATTATACCTCAGCCCCAGCCCCAGCTTATGCATAAATCCTAAAAAAATCAACCCTCAAATGCCCTCAAATATACCCAATATCTAAACCATAATCCATATACCCTATACACTTAACCTTATACCCTCAACCCTAAACACTATTCCTCAACCCTCAACCCTATACCTTAAACCCTAAACCCTAAGCCCTCATCCCTCATCCCTATACCCTATACCCTCAACTTCATAACTAATATCCTAAACCCTAATCCCTATTCCCTATACACTTAACCCTAAAACCTCAACCCTATACCTTAAACACTAAACCTTACACCCTCAACCCTCATAGGGGGAGAGAGAAAGAGGGGGGGAGGGATTGGGGAGAGAGAGAGAGAGGCTGGGAGGGAAAGATGAGATAAAGATAAGTAGAGAGGGAAGGAGATGTAGAGAGACATGTGAGATAAAGAGTAGATAAGGACATATAGAGGGATAGGTATGGAGGGAGAGACAGGGAGGTGAGAGAGAGGTGAGATAGAGCATAGTAAAGAGAGTGTGGTAGGGAGTGATAGAGGGGTATGTAGGTAGAGAGGGATAGGTGAGATAGAGAGAAGTAGAGAGAGATAGAGATAGAGGGAATGAGGGAGGGTGGGTGAGAGAGGGGAGGAAGGGATAGGTGAGATAAAGATGCACAAAGAGAATAATGACATATAGAGAAGTAGAGAGTTATAGAAAGGGAAAGAGAGAATGGTGAGATAGAGAGGAGAGAGTGAGAGAGAAAGAGGGAGAAGGAGGAGTGAGAGAGAGTGAGAGAGAGAGAGAGGTATAAGGAGTGCAAGGAGAGATAGAGAGTAGATAGGGGAGAAGGTAGGGAGGGAGACATCTAGTGAGAGAGAGAGGGATAGAGGAGATAAAGATAATTAGAGAGGGAAGGAGAGGTAGAGAGAGAGAAGTAGAGAGGGAATGAGGGAGGGAGGGAGGGAGAGAAGCAAGATAGAGAGGTGTAGAGAGAGTGTTGGGGGGTGATGGATGGAGAGGTAGGTAGAGAGGGAAGGAGAGAGAGAGGTACATATGGAGAGAGTGGGATGTGAGATAGAGAGTAATAAAGAGAGAGAGTGGTAGGTTGTGATGGATGGAGAGCTAGGTAGAGAGGGAGAAGGGAGATATAGACAAGTAGAGAGGAAGGGAGAGCAGGAGGGAGATGTAGTGATGGAGAGAGAGGTGAGATAGAGAGAAATAGAGAGCAGTAGAAGGAGAGATAGGTAGAGAGAGGGAGAAGAGATAAAGATAAGTAGACAGGGAAGGAGAGGTAGAGAGAGAGGATAGATAAAGAGAAGTAGAGAGGGAATGAGGGAGGTAGGGAGAGGTATGGAGGGAGAGAAAGGTGAGATAAAGAGAGAGTGGTAAGGTATGTAGAGGTAGGTAGAGAGATGGAGGTGATAGAGAGGTGAGGTAGAGAGAGAGAGAGAGAGAGAGAGAGAGAGAGAGAGAGAGATAAAGAGACATAGAGAGACATAGTGATAGAGATAGAGAGAGTTCTTGAGATCAAGGGGGAGAGAGTCAGATAAAGGGATGGAGATAGTGAGAAAGAGGTCTAGAGTGTAAGGGATAAAAATGAGTGAGATAGAGAGAAATAATACAACTTGCTAATTACTGAAATTTGACCTCTTGATTACTGGAATTTGGCTAAGTCTAAAATTTGTGAGATCTTCCAAAAACTAGAATTTTCATTATAACTCCTAGAGATCCAAAATCACTCTCAAACATCCTGAAAATATATACATGAAATATAACTTAAATTATAAGAAAGTAAACGTCAATATGTAAATGTAAAATTATTCTTAAATGTTTATTTCATGTATATAGTTTCTTTGAAAGATAACAAGAAGAAAGAGATAAGAAAAAGAGAAGGAAAAAAAATCAATGTAGACCAAAATGCGAGTGCATTATAACACGCTTGTGTTTTGTCAATGCATTCACAAAACCCAAAATCCATGTCAAAACTAAGATATAACACGAGCATGTTATAATGTACACACACGTTATATATTGCTTTGGGAATCCCCAAGCCTTGGGATTGGTATTTTCCTTGGAATACCAACCCAAAGGTTTGGAGTGCATTCCCAACAACCAGAGACGTGTTTTTACAAATTCTACAATATTTCATATAATCGGGTTCGTGCTCACCATCAGGATTGCACATGGTTCAATGTTAAATAAATCGAACAGCTGGGTAATGTTAGGTTCTCTCTTAGCTATCCAACGATGCAATTTTTTTCACTGTTTGATAATGTTAAGCCTTTCATCCATAATTTATTTTGTTTGTGTGTCTCCTTTTTGGAAAAAAGTAGTGTTTGGTGTTTTTTTCACTATAAATTAACCGTTCATCAAAATTTCAAATAAATTACATTTTTAGAAACTAGACTCCATTCTTCAAATTTTAATTTTTTCTTTTTTTTAAATCAATTAATTTCCAAAATTTGTAGCAGTAGCAAGATCAAAATTCTATTTTTTAGGAAGTGTCCACTTTGAAAATTAGTGAAAAAATAAAATATTCATTAAAAATTTATCAAAAAAATTGTGCATCAACTACATACTATTAGCTAACTTCTAACTATAGTGATTTTAAAAATACTAAAAAAAGTTCATTGTGCTAGTGTCGTACAAGAGTTGCTATGTTATGTTTTTCTGACAAAAACAACAACAATTTTTGTACGTCCCTCATTTGAACCCCTTAATCTCAACCATTTTCAAAATAAATTATTATTTTAGAAAGTAGACTCAAAGCACTTTGATCCTTTTTTTTGTTCCATCTCAAAATTTTGAGTGTAACTATCCTCAATTTCACATCCAAAGTTAGTATTTCCTAATTTTAGGAAAAAAGGTGGCCACTTAAGCCCCCTTTTGGGAACCATCTTTTTTCACTTACCCACCATTTTAACCTTATAATAAAGTGTTGAAAATATGCTTGAAATGGTTGTAATGGATGTGGCTCTTGATTCTTGCTTGAAGGATGTTGATCTTGCATAAAATACTTGCTTGAATCATAAACCCTACATCACAAATGTTAGCACAATAGCAAACATGATGCAACAATCTCCTTGATATGATGCTTGAAACTTGATGATGGCTCCAAATGCTTGTTGAATTGCTCTTGAATGAGCTTAAAGACTTGAATTCTTGGATGCTTGTTAAATTGCTAGATATCTTGCTAGGTGAAAATATGAGAGAATGAACCTTGTATTTATACTTATTTATGCCTAATATCCTAAAATTACACCACAACAAGTTGACATATGAATTCATTAATTAAAGGAGGCTAAATCTCGCTAGAATTTGAAATTAAATCTCAAAAATACCTCAAGGGGGACTAAGACACCCTAGGTGGAATCTTAGTCTTGAGGCATGAAACTCAGGGCATAAAATCCAAAAAGGGGGTACTTGGGCCCTTATAATACTCGGTCTAAATTAAATAATTGACTTTTATGGAAATAATTTTATTGAAGTCTTGTTAAAATTTACATTTTCATTATTCTAAATCTTTTCCAAGATCACGAGATCATTATGAGCCTTTCAAATGGGGGGAAACTTTCCCTTATAGCAACCTTTCTTAATCATTTGATACTTAATTCTTTGCCAAACCATATAGAAGCATATGGTTAAAAAACAAAAGCAAGCTAACATCAATGGTTCTACTTTGTTTTCCACCTTTCTATCACTTTTGTTAAAAATCACCATCTAAGATGGATCATTTCAATTCAAATTCAAAATGGGGTGGGAGAAGAGAAGACTTATCCCAACCCCCAGACTAGGGAACAACCCCTTAAGCAAAGAGTAAAGAAGCATCATAAATTAGCTAGAGCAACCCCCTCGACCGGTCCTTAGAAAGACATTCTTTAATCTAAGTGAATTATTCTCAAACTTCCATAACTACCAATAGGAATTAGTAAGGCACACATTGGAGATTGCAAACCATTTGTTAACATCTCAAAATCTAAGATTTAATGATTGAGTTACATTAGCCTTTTAAGGTTACATTGTTTTAACTATGCAACCATTTTTTGTTTTGAGTTATTTTTCATGTTTCATTGTGTTAAAATATAGTCCTAGATATCACTTGGGTTGTAAGGCTTTCTAGGAGAACATTTGGTAACTTTAAAATCCTTTTGCGCTATTTTGAATAACCCATTTTGGAAATAGTAATTTTACTAGTAAAATAGATGATTGTAAGATAGCTAGGAAAATTTTAACTAGCAAATGGGAGAATTTAACAATAAAATGGGAGACCCTCAAATAGGGAGTAGTTTCCTATATATTTTAGAAAAATTCTATTAAATAGTTGTACCTTAGGCTTAATCTTCCTTCCCATATTATTACTTTAATGTGTTTATATTTTATTTTCTTTATTATTGATTGATTCAGGCTGCTATTTTTCTCTTGATTATGTTTGATTAGTCTCTAGTGAGACCTACATGGACTTTCATGTCTCCCTCATGGCTAATCACTCATGGCTTGTTCAATAGGATATTTAAGGAAGTTTTAAATCCATTTCTTTAGGTTTCCTTGTAGAATTAGATATAACAAATGTATACTATAGATTGTTCTTTATTTCTTTCAATCCTTGTCCTTTTTATTTCAATGATGAGAGTTGAACACTTTATTGCTAGTCACGAGGAGAATCTATCTCTTCTATCCTTCATTGTGTTGGTATTATCCCATAATGGTTGTGTAAGCATTCATGTCATGTGATTCTATTTGACATTTTTGACCTTGTGCCATCATTCCCTTGTTAGTGCCATCATGTTCTTTGTTTAGTATGTTGTCTAGATTCATTATCATATTTGTGAGCATGAGTTATGGTATGTGTATTTCATGATAGTTTTGCAAAAAAATGTGGTGGCCTATTTTTTATTCATTAATATCCTACCATAAAAATTGAGGTATTACAAACTCACTTGGAAAATTTCACAAAAGTGTTTTATTTAATAATATGCACAAGATAACTACTTTAGGAAGATATTTAAAGAAATTATATCACAAGTAAATGAAAAAATGAATAACTATTTTATATTCAATGTGATTTACTTTGTAAGGTAAGAATATTGAGTGTTACAATGGCACAAAGACTTCTACTAATGAGGGAGGGAAATACATTCAAAGTGACATGTCACTTTAACATAGAAAAAATAGTGGCTCATTGTTACAAAGGAATGTGTTTTTCCTTAAAATGCAATAAAAAATAGTAATATTTGTTATAATTTATAAATTGAGTCAAGTATGTTTTAAAATTTAAAAGTAAATATGAAACATAAATGCCTTTTCCTATCCCAAAGAAAAACATGAGAAAGTGCTTCTCTAAATTTTGCATGAGGTTATCATATAACTAGACATGGGCATGATTACATATCTATAGTAGTTGACAAATTTAGTAAATTGTGTGTTCTCACTACTTGTAAAAGTACTACTTAGGGAATACACAATTGCAATGTTTTAAAATAATATATTTCTGCACTTTGGGATTCCTAAGTCTATAGTTTTAGATAGAGACGTGGATTTTATTAGTTTGTACATTATGGATCATAATGGACATTGAACTAAAGAAAAAAAAAATCCTTAATTCACAAATAAATGGTCAAATAGAAGTCTTCAATAAGAACTTGGTACATCTTATTATTAGGGTATAATATAAGTTCCCTAAATATGGGATGAACCACTTCCCTATATTCTACATTATTATAATAGGATTTTGTATTCTGATACTAATAAGTCACCACTTGAGCCTTTTTGGGGGTGTTTTCCTTACATTCTACTTGATGTGTCACTTTTGATAAGAGTGATGAGCAAGTAAGAAAAGATAATAAGGTGATTGAAGTATCACAATTTATATAAATTCTACCTAAGATTAAGGAGCAAATGGAAAGAACACAACACACAAGTATAAAGAAAGGTATGATCAACAAAGGAAGGAGAAAAACTTAAGGTAGGGGATAATTTTGGATTTCCTTGGTCAATGAATGGATACAATGACAAGAAAAGTGATCTCATCTAGATCTAAAAGAATTTGGATGAAATCTACATGGTTGAGTATAGGAGATATCAAAAATATAAATTTTTAGCATTTTCTACTTCTTTATAATTTAATTTTTTTAAGGCCTTCAAAGAATTTATAGACCTTGGTTCATCAAAAGAATCATCTCATATTCACCTAAGTTTCTTCACGAATTTGCGTAGGTCTTTTAGAGATTTTTCAAATGTACCCAACAAGTTAGATTTTAACCAAATGAAGTTAGGAGTTATAAGACCACAAAGTTGGGGTACCAAATTAAATATTTTTCTATGTTTAATTTAATTTTATAGCTAATATTTCCTCATCTAACTATCTATTTCAAATTCCAAGGAGGACTTTGGTTTAGTGAATCTTCACTTTTCGAGGGAAACCATAGTTTATTAGTCTTTCTTATTAGGATGGGATTGTGACCATGTTGGCATCTAGAGATGACAATTAAAACATTTATATCCACTTGTAGAAAATATTTCAAATTTAGAATTTGAATTATATAGTCAATGTTTTAACTTCTTATGCCTACAAAATTATGCTAGGACCTATGAGAATTATGTTATCATGGTAAATCTATATAAAGGGGATTATAAATGGTTGTAAAGCATGTTTTGACTTCTGAGAGAATATGAAAAATATTATACAATTCATTTGTTCGTTGTAAGATTAAGAATAAGTGTAGGACAAAAATAGAGTTTCATTTGATGCAATTATCCTCCAAAGACAGTAAAAGAAAATAGTAAAGATTGTTGCCACTACCAAAAAACTAGTTTTTCCACCATATTAAAGGTTTTTAGGATAGAATTATGAATTGTGTGAATTGCTGTAAGTGAAATTTATGTTTCAGTCACAATATTCTTCTCTTAAAAGTAAACTTCATTTGCATAAACAAGTAGCAAGTAGTTCAATCATTTTGAAAATCTTGAATTCAAGCTTAGAGTTTACAAATCATAAGAACAATTGTATGTTGTTTGTTAATTTAATATGATATGCTTATTCTTTCATATAATTTAATAATGTCAATATTTATTCAAATTATCAACCAAATAATATTCATAAATATACAATATAAATAATATAACTTTTATTAAAAATCAGAATTTTGATAATAAAAAAATTAGATAAATTTTGACGAAACAAATACAAAATCTTTTCCCATAATAAAAACATCACAATAAGAATTTTATCCCTTAGAGTTACTCCACAACTCTAACCCTTCGTTTAGAATTGTTTATGGACTATTTGGCTTGCTTTAACTCATGTTAGAGTATGTAATAAATAAAACCATTGAGTTCTCTCAAATACATACACCATAAATAGTGGACCATATGGGTCCACTATTCACTTCATTAGTCATATTTAAAAGGATATCAATAATAGGGAGAATATTACATCAAATAAGTCGCCATTGGATGTGATTTTGAATTTCGAGGAGAAACAGGAAAAAGAAAAAGAAAAATTACTATAGAAACCCCACAACGGTAAAATTTTCTGTAACTGACTGAAAATATAATGCGTTCGCTGGAAACATAATAGGAAAAACTCTGGGGTTCTCGTATAGCCAATTCTTGTCTATGGGCAGCGAGAAAGAAGTCCAAGGGGAAGAGATCTTGTGTGTACCAGTCTTGGCACTGAAGTCTCATTTACTCAAGCGCACCCATTTGCAGAAGAAGGGAAAAGGCAGGGAATGGACAGCAGCAAATCAGAGGAGGGCTCCGGAAATAATCCTGGAGGATACCACCCTGTTGGTAGAGGCGATTACTTGGATCGAGAGCGCTATGTGGTGCAATCCAAGCTGGGTTATGGCAGTTTCTCCACTGTTTGGCTTGCGTGGGACACCCAACTCAAGAAATATGTGGCCCTCAAGATAACAAAGAGTGCACCTCGTTATAGAGAAGCGGCCAATCGTGAGATTGGATTCCTCAAAGCAATAGCACAAGCTGATCCAGAGGACAATGAAAGTGTGGTTAAAATCCTTGATGATTTCATACAGAGTGGACTGAACGGGAATCATGTTTGCTTGGTTCTTGAGCTTTTAGGAGACAGTTTAAGGACTTTTCTCGATCATTATAGTGGGAGGGGCATTCCATTGCACATGGTAAAGGAAATTTGTATTCAAGTCTTGCAAGGACTTGACTATTTGCATAGGCGACTAAAAATTATTCACGCAGATCTCAAACCGGGAAACATTCTTTTGCAATCCACCATTGACCCCGAAAAGGATCCCAAGAAGATTGGTGTTCCACTAATGATTCCTCGAAACAAAGGTAAATCCACCATTGCTACAAGCTCTTCTTCTGCTTCAAATAATCGGAAGGCTGCAAATGAGGGGTTGGCAGGAAATCAGCAGATAAGATTGAAACAGAAAGGAAAATTAGTAGGTCAAGATTGTGGGAATGCAGCAAATGACGAAGAGGAGAAGTCGGGTGTAGAAGGCGAAGCTGAGCAAACAAAGGCATGGGGAAGTTTAAAGAAATTGCATGATGCCTGGGATGGAAAACTTATAAAGAAAAATAGAGAACTCGGGAATAACAGCCCTTCTGAGAAGAAGAAATTAATGGCATCCCTTGATCTTAAGTGCAAGATAGCTGATCTGAATAGTGCTTGCTGGATCAAGAAGGATTTAAGAGGTCTTATTCAAACACTTTATTACAGGTGTCCAGAGACTCTTCTTGAATCTCCGTTGTCCACATCAGCAGATATATGGTCTGTTGCATGCATTGCCTTTGAACTTGCCACAGGTGATTTCTTGTTTGATCCGGGGAACATGCACAAGCAGCATGACAGGGTAGTAAATCACCTGGGTTTAATGATGGAGGTCCTTGGTAAGATGCCTAAGAAAATTGCTCTGGGTGGAAAGTCGGGTGTAGAAGGCGAAGCTGAGCAAACAAAGGCATGGGGAAGTTTAAAGAAATTGCATGATGCCTGGGATGGAAAACTTATAAAGAAAAATAGAGAACTCGGGAATAACAGCCCTTCTGAGAAGAAGAAATTAATGGCATCCCTTGATCTTAAGTGCAAGATAGCTGATCTGAATAGTGCTTGCTGGATCAAGAAGGATTTAAGAGGTCTTATTCAAACACTTTATTACAGGTGTCCAGAGACTCTTCTTGAATCTCCGTTGTCCACATCAGCAGATATATGGTCTGTTGCATGCATTGCCTTTGAACTTGCCACAGGTGATTTCTTGTTTGATCCGGGGAACATGCACAAGCAGCATGACAGGGTAGTAAATCACCTGGGTTTAATGATGGAGGTCCTTGGTAAGATGCCTAAGAAAATTGCTCTGGGTGGAAAGTCGGGTGTAGAAGGCGAAGCTGAGCAAACAAAGGCATGGGGAAGTTTAAAGAAATTGCATGATGCCTGGGATGGAAAACTTATAAAGAAAAATAGAGAACTCGGGAATAACAGCCCTTCTGAGAAGAAGAAATTAATGGCATCCCTTGATCTTAAGTGCAAGATAGCTGATCTGAATAGTGCTTGCTGGATCAAGAAGGATTTAAGAGGTCTTATTCAAACACTTTATTACAGGTGTCCAGAGACTCTTCTTGAATCTCCGTTGTCCACATCAGCAGATATATGGTCTGTTGCATGCATTGCCTTTGAACTTGCCACAGGTGATTTCTTGTTTGATCCGGGGAACATGCACAAGCAGCATGACAGGGTAGTAAATCACCTGGGTTTAATGATGGAGGTCCTTGGTAAGATGCCTAAGAAAATTGCTCTGGGTGGAAAGATTTCTCCCAAATTTTTCGACGATAATGGTCATCTAAAAGGGTATAGGAAGTTACAATTTCGGTCATTGAGCAATGTGCTCCAAGATAAATTTGGGTTTTCCGGAAAGGATGCATGTGATTTTAGGGATTTTCTTGTTCCTCTCTTAGATTTTGCACCCACAAAACGGCCCACTGCAATGCAAGCCATTCTTCACCCATGGCTTACTGGTGGGCCCCGCTTTCTTCAACCATCATCATCATCATCCGCCCAAACCCAGGAAAGTGATGAGGTTATTCCAGTAAAGAATAAAACAGTTTAATCGGGAACAATGTGAAAGCATAAAGAAAATGTTGCCATTTAGTGTCAATCTGTCAATGAGACTTGCAGTTATATCAATCTGGATAAATCAAGAAATGTTGTAAGAATTTGTGAAGCAAGAAGCCAAGCAATAGTTTATGGGAGTATGCTGAAATATTGCTATGAATGTTTGAAGTCTACTGTTACTCTTTCTGTATATCAATATCTACCATATGAGTTATATATTAACAGTTGTAGTTATTTGCTTGATTACTTTTAGTCTTCATCACCATAATTACTATTTTTGCACTTTTTTCCTGTGAAATTTCTTTCATACAAGCGAAACTGGAGTTGTGAACGTAGATTCTTGGATTAAATACTATGCTCATAGATCTTCAATATTATAGGCAATAAGTTCTGATTGTTCTAATATTACCTGTTTGAATTGGTCGATTCCACAATTGTCATGTTTTATTAAGGGTTTCGTTAGATTTCTTCTGTCTGGAAACATTAGTTATGATGGAGATGCGAGCATAGGATAATCATAAATAGTTGTTGACATATGATTTCATCTCTAAGAGCACTGATTTGAATCTAGTTTTATTTAGTTGAATTTGTTATTTTCCACTTATATCAAATGAACATATTAGAAGCTTAGACATCCAAATATCTCTATTTATGACAAACATTTCATATGTAAGAAAGATTCACCAGACTCTTTATGATCATATTGTGGATGATCATTTGACTGTAAATATTAATTTATATAAATTTAAAATTTATATCAAATTTCAGTTAATTAATAGTTATGGTTAAGTGTGGACTTAATATGTTGTGTGTTTAGGTTTTAAATTTTAATTAATATGTATGTTTAAATGTGTTGTGATATGTTGGTTAGATAATGAGACACAAGGTCAGTTAAAGGATGAGGAAAACACCCAAGAAAGGTTATAAAGGGAAAAGAGGCAAACCCTAGACCCATCAAGATAAGTGACAACCAAGAAAATATCAAGCATTGACTCTTCCATAGCCAAACAAAGAACACCTAAATTAACCAAAGAAAGATCCCTATTGACAAGGTTATCCACTGTAAGTGTCCTATTTTGTACACAAACCAAAGAAAGGTGTTGAGTTTTAGGGTTAATAGTTTCAATCATAGTTTGGCTAAAAAAGGGAAGGGAATATAAGAGAAAGTGAGGAGGCATTCCTAGAGTTTAAAAAAAAATGAAACTTAAAGGTTAAGCAACCTAGACAAGAAGATTCTCTTTAGGGGATTGAGGGATGCATAATCCCTTAAGAAAATTCCAAAGACTGATCAAAAGAGTTGTTTTCTTAGGGAAGATAGGAAGAGAAATATATTTCCAACTTTTTTTATTATTGGACACCTGTATATAGTCCTCCACTATGCTCCCACATATTTATTGTAAAATATCTCCAGTCTGGGAGGTCTAGTCCAAAGTGTAAAGAGGGAAGTTGAGTAGACAAGAATCTTCTCACAACCTAATATGGGAAGCCCCTCCTAGCTTCCATTTGACTCCTTTTCTAATAATAGAGATATACTTAGAAATTCATTTCCAAAGATATGACTCTTGATAGAAAACTTTAATAATATTATATACCTTCATGCAATAATGAATTAATCTAATACAAGTGACATATAAATTATACATGAAAAAATCATAGGAAACTAATTGTATTGCATTAAGAGATCATAATTATATTAAATATCACAAACCTCTATGAGAGGGAAAACTCCTTTGAGCAATTTTAATATAATAAAATTTGTGGCATACATACAATATCATATACATGTCATATTTATATTAGTTCTCATCTAGCTAAGTATTATTTCTCTAGCGTGTCAGATTATGCTCAATAGATAAAGGGATAAACTCACAAAAGTATCTAAATGCAAATAATTTATTACAATAAGATTTGAAATAAAAGAGTTATGATGAAAGGTTCCTAATAGCCCCTTCTCCCCTTCTCCCCCTTCTCCCCCACCACCCAACTTGAAAATCTTTATCTCAAATTTGAAGGGTAGGGATATAAAATATTATTTTTGGTGAAGGGGATACCAATTAGTATTTTTTGTTGTTGCATGTTGCCTCACTAGATTAGTCCCTTGGTGATGTAGATGTGAAGTTAGCATGAGTTGACCTAGGACTACTTTTAGCTGAATCATGATGGAGACTAAAATATTGAGCATACACATTATCACTTGAGCAATGACTTGTTGGTCAAGAATTATCTTCAAACAATCTTGAGACATGAAAAACAATATGAGCATGAAAATAATGTGGGATTGATTTTATTTAAGCTTCTAGACTAATTTAATAAAAAATTCCTAGCATCCATAAAATAGGGGAAACGTGTTGATAACCTATCAACTTTATGTAGGATTATTTATATTATTGCAACCTAAAGAAAAGTATATCACCAAGTTGGAGATACGATGTAGACTGAAGTACTATGGTACGTTGATAATGAAAGAATTCTCACTATCTATGTGTAGTGTGGTGTAAGGACCACAACTTAGTTGGTTAAACTTGTTATGCATACTATTAACTTATTCATTTAGAAGATGTAGGTAAACTTTATCACTAACCTAGAAAATATGGTCAATGATGGGTGTCATGATGCTCTTTATAATAATGTTGTTAACACAAGAATTTTTTGGAGTTATTGATGGAGGTACTTAAATTATGGAAGGTATTATTTTTTTTTTCCACTTCTCATTCCTATATACACATCTTTCAATTCATTGGAAAATGGTAGATGGTCAATGACACAAATGGTTGGAACCCAAGACATGTTTGGAAATAAGTATTCTCTATATAATCGTATAATTATTTTTTGTAACCATGTTGGGTAAAAGGTACACTATCATTTATTGTGCATGTTGGTTCCCTATTGGGAATGTAAAAGGAAAACTAATATGTAACTAACTACTTCCATCTACCCACTAGTATGTGAATTGGAATATTGAACCATTCTACTTGTTCTTCTCCCATGAGCTAGAGAGTTTCACACAAAATGCTAGAAGCTGTTGGTTTGCATTGAAAGTTAATGGAGGTCAAAACTCAAAATTGAAGCTATAGATTGTTGAAGGTTATGTTCTATCTATCACTATATTTTTTATTTATAAGTGGCCATGATAGTAAATTTTGATAATATATTCACCACAACAAATATTGTAACATTTTAGTCCTTGGTGGTTGGAATGATAGTAAGAAAATCCATGGTTATTGATTTTGAACAGAATTGTAGTATTGCTAAGGAATGTAAAGACTCATACTATTGTTTGTAGGCTTGGAATATTGCTAAGGAATGTAAAATGTAATCTCTTTGTTTAGGGTATCATCATGCTATTTCTTCATTGACTTGTAGACACTTAAATCTAACTAACGTGTTTCTTCTAAAACATGTCATTTTTGGTCATCTAACTTACCTAATTTATCTTCAGTATTTAATTAAATAATTATATTATTTGATTAAATTAGTGATCAATTTCACTTCATCCTAATAATAAAATAATTTTTATAATTATTTAATTACTTTTAATTTTGAATTTATTCTTAATTCCACTTTAATTAAATAATTTTAAATTAGTTGATTAAATTATCTATTTTACCATTATTCATCTATATTTATTAAATAGTTAACATTACTTGATTAATTAACAAATTATTCCTTTATTTCAAATATTAATTAAATAATTCATTAGTTAATTAATGCATTTATCTAGTTCCCACTTCTCAAATTAAACAATTACTAAATTATTTTAAACTTATATAATTATTTATCAATATTATCCAAAATAAATAAAATCATTTATTTATTTTTACCTTGCACATATAATTAATAATTACTTCATTTAATTATTAATTACACATGCACTTCCACCTCATTAGTTGATTGGTACTTACTCTGATACCACTCCTCAATCAAATCCACTTCACTTCCACTCACTTCAAGTTTATTGAGTAATCAATTTAGTCCATTAACTGTTAGTTGCAATTATCACTCCAATCAATCCTCTTAACTAAGTATCCATATGATTAGTTAGCTACAATCAATAAATCATTTCACTCCCTCTTAGTTCCTCTCATCAATTCTAAATCATTGATCTTGGAAATCTCTCTGATCTTGACCATTGATCGATGTCACCAAACATCTAAAAATTCAACCTTCCTATCTTCTATTTGTCCTCCTAGATCATTGCAAAGAAACTATACTTGTATTATAAGTGCTTTTATGCTATTGTTCTACTAAAAATATGAGAGAAAATACTATTACACTATTGGAACACAACTATCTACTGAGAGGGTGGGGTGAATTAGTAGATCAATAAAAACTTATTATTTAACCCTTTTAAGTAGGTTAAAAAAACATGTAGAGATCATGCAAACACACAAATGCACATAACAACAAATATACATGGAAAACCCAATATGGGAAGAAAACCACGGTGAGAATAACTACTAGGATCTACCATCCTAAAACAACCTCACAATAGTACCTTCCTAGTTACAATGTTTAAGGGCACCAACCCAAAGGAGACACAAATCCCCTATTTTTTGACCATCAACTCTAAGTAAACATCCACTCCCTAACTAAGCACCAACTTAGCTTTTTGATGGCTCAAACTATAATGCCCTGTTGTGCAAACCCCAAAGGACAACTAAAACTATTTTTTTTAAAAAGTAAAACATAACATAAGATGAACATTAATAAACAACACATGTTAAATGCAATTGTACAAGTACACTAAAAACTACGTATGCAAAATATTTCCACTTTACAATTTCTATTTAATTACTTTTTCTGAAGGGTATGTGTAGGATCATGGTGGGCCAAAAAGTGGCAATGAGGAAAAAACCATGTCTTTCATCGACCCAAAAACATGAAAATACTATGTTGGCTTTTTTTAGGCTCGGGTGTCAGTACACACCACCAACACAAACACCAATCCTAGTTTTCCATATCGGATATCCGATTCAAATGGAATATCTGATCCAAATCGGATATCCGATTTGTAAAAAGCATATATATACAAAATTTGTTGTTGTTTTAAAGTCATTTGACAGTCAACAACCCGCGAGCGCACAGTGAGGAGGTTCTTCGCATAACGGATATCTGATTTCGCCAATATCCGATTTGAAAAGGTAAGAATTTTAATTTTGATTTGCTTTGATTCAATTTTGAATTAGATTTGGATAATTTCAAATAGTTTTTTGTGGATTTTTTTTAAAAATAGGGTTTGTGATTGAATTTGTATGAAAAAATTGAGTTTAGAATGGATTTTGATAAAAAAAATGAATGCTTTTTGTGGATTTTTT
>VDFB02000015.1:345777011-345830615 GCA_007258455.2 Sequoia sempervirens
TATATTATATATTAAATTATAAACTATATTGTATATTCTAAACTAGATATATTAAAATAAACTATAAAATATTTATTGAATTTTCTAAATCATATATTATAAAGTGTATAACATTTTTTAAAATCATATATAAACCAAATCGGATATCCAATTTGAAACATATATCCAATATTTCTGACATAGAATTTATTGCCTAGGGATTAGCCTCGGGCTTGCTTTGGTATTTGGCTTGGACTTGCCAATCCTAAGAAGTCAACACAAAAAACATGTTTGACAACTTACCTTGCTTTTCTAGACTTCGTCCATGTGGCTGACGACTTTATTTTTAGCCAAAATTGATGAAACGAAAAGGGTTTGTAGAGGAGACTCTCATCTTTCCACCAATATAAATTATTCTTTACTTTGAATTTAATAAATAATTATTATTCATTTTCTATTAGAATTATGACTAAAGTCCTGATTGATAGGCTGATTGAAAAACATCTATAACTTTCAAACGGTATCATATTTTTGAATCCAAAACATGCGTCACATTCTATGCTTCACATACTATAGGATTAATTTTTTTGAATTTCATGAAGTTTTGACCAAGTTAAGGTGGTGAGACATACGAGTTTTTATATTTTTTAAAAGTTGTAATAATAAATTCATAATTAATTATTTACATGGAAAGAAATTACAAAAAATATGTGTCACATCCAGACATGAGTCCTCTACTTATATCTAAAATCTTATGAAAAAATATTATCATTTTATCGTGGTTAGCGTGGTCAGATATACACCTACTTCTTATTTTTTCCCTGAAATTTAAGTACTACTGCATTGAAATTTCAAATTTTCACCAAATAGACTTTTAAAAAATAAAATAAACTTAGTAGTTTAGAAACTACATTCAATTTTCCACATATTCTATTCTTACATATTTTTGAAATAATATAGATAACTTATTCAAATTTTTATGTCAAGTTGCCTAACTCTAATTTTTTTGAATTTTCATTGCCTCTTAAGGGCTTGTTTTTTCCATGATGATCCTGCACATACCATGAAATTTAATGTTATCTCAAGATTTTCATGTAAAATATCCAATTTTATATTTTATTCAATACATCATTATCCATTATATTTAAATTTAAAAATAAAAATTATTAATAAGTGGAATGATAATCCATTATTTTTCATTAAAATATACCTCATCAATAAAATAATAATATATAATAATTGAATCATGATAACTTGTCGAATTAATTTAATCATTAATTATTAACATTCACATAATAGTTTTTATAAATTTAATTTAATACTTTAATTAAATCAACATTACACTCACGAACATCGTAAACCAAAGAAATACTTGAACGACATTTAAAAATGAAACATACCATAAACAACAACTATAACCAATAATTAAACTCATTTATTAACCAATTAAAATAAACAACTCAAAACGAAATGATACCAAATGAGAACGAGGTTGCAAATGAACCACATTGTCAAACAAAAAGATGGGGTGACAAACTAGGACAGGGGACTTTCTTGTCAACTCCGATTTCCACATCATACCCATTGGGCTTATAGGGCATGCTTAAACGTAAAAGTGTAGGCAAAGTTGGTGCTTGGTACCTGCATCCTGCATCAAACCAAATGTCAAGCAATATATATATATATATATATATATATATATATATATATATATATATATCCAATCACATGCACAATGTGAGAGGGATTCATAGTGTAGCAGGGTGCTCATGGATGAGTAATGCTACACCATCCTCTCACCAAGACTCCCAATAGTAACACATCATCACAAATATCATAAGGTAAAATTAATCAATTTCATAACAAAATAGTACTACATCCAAATGATAAACAAAAATAGTTAAATCCAAACACCATGTATCATCATATCATCAACATCAGAAAAGAGAGTATCATAATCACCCCAACAAACTAAACTATCAACCAAACAATTCAAACTAGTGAAATAATCACCATCATAGTCTCAAGTACACAACATAGCATAAAAAGAGTATCAAGGTAGTAGCAACAACAAGAGGAGTATTACATCCTCCCCACTAGATCCAGGCTTACTCTTGGAAGCAAGTGAATAAATAAGGAAAGGATTCTCTAATGCGGGATGCATCCTCCCATGTCATCGAAGTCTCATCATTAGGGTCTCATTGGACCCGCACTTGTTCAATTTCTCTTACCCTAAGAGAGAGCCTCCTATGTTGAAGAACGACCATGGGCTCAAGTGTCAGTTGCTCATCCTCTACCTATAATGCATTCCAATCAAGTACGTGAGAAACATCTAGATAATAAGGCCTAAGTACAAAAACGTGAAACACATCATGTATGCATGATAGACTGATTGGAAAATCTAAGTGATAAGCAACAGGGCCAATTCTCTCCAATACTTCAAATGGTCCCACAAAACTAGGTGTGAGCCTAGAGACTTTCCCATAAAAAAATGGACTCTTTCACGGACACACTCGTAGGAAAACCTAATCACCAACACAAAATTGACAGTCGACCCTATGTGCATCTGCTACTTCTTTTGCTTGTCCTATGCTGCTACCAAGTGCTCTCTAATGAGAGCAACCTGTTGCTCCATGTATTGAAGAATTTTGGGTCCAAGTAGAACTATGTCCTCAAGATAGTACCAACTCAACAGGGTCTGACAAGGATGGCCATATAATGCCTGAAAGGGAGCCATGCCAATTGAGCTATGATATCCATTGTTGCAAGTAAACTCCACCAAATGCAAATAGTCCTCCCAAAGTGACTACTGATCCATCACATACATTCAAAGCATGTCCTCAAGAACCTAGTTGACCCTCTCAATCTGACCATCTATTTCTAGATGGTATGCAAAACTAAAATTTAGTTGGGTCCCTAAGGCACACTGCAAGGATGTCCACAATGCAAAAGTGAACACCGAATCTTTGTGAAAAATAATCCTTCATAAAATTTTGTGTAGTCAAACAATGTCTTCCATGAATATTCTAGCTACCGATGAAGCAATATAAGATGATCAGACAGGGGAGAAGTGTGCCACCTTGGTCAACCTGTCAATAGTGACCATGATAGGATCCTACCGATGAGAAGTCATAGGAAAACCAATGATAAAGTCCACCGATATCATCTATCCCAATTCCATTTAGGAATGAGATGAGGCTATAAAAGGCTTGTAGGATGCTGT
The DNA here is from genome assembly GCA_007258455.2 of Sequoia sempervirens. Classification (NCBI taxonomy): domain Eukaryota; kingdom Viridiplantae; phylum Streptophyta; class Pinopsida; order Cupressales; family Cupressaceae; genus Sequoia; species Sequoia sempervirens. Next base: position 345,780,214 of record VDFB02000015.1, read on the forward strand.
TGTTCTGCTTTAACTCTCTGACATTCCAAACATCTCGCAACAAAGTCTGCAATATCTCTCTTCATGCCAGCTCAAAAATACAATGGATGTAGGTTTGCATACATCTTCTGGACTCTCAAATGTGCTGAATAGGGAGCCCGATGTTCCTCAGTCATGATTAGGGTATGAAGACCCTTTGTAGGAGGTACATACATATGACCCAAATACCACAAAATCCCATCTAATTCCAATGAATAACTAGAAAAATTTCCCTCTAGAGCCCTATCTAACTTGATTTCTAATTTTACCTCCTGATACTAGCTATCTATGGGGAGTGCTACGAGGATCTAGCTCCTCAAATCCACACCAAGAGTTACTATAGATAACTCATGTCTCTGCCGACTTAGAGCATCCGCCACCACATTTTCCTTTCCCTAGATGTACTTAACCTCAAAATCATATTTGCAAAGAAATTCCATCCATCTTCTCTCCATGGCATTCAGGTCTGATTGCATAAAGATATACTGCAAGTTGTGATGATCACTATGTAGCTCAAACCGATGCCCCAATAAAAAGTGCCTCCATCTCACAAGGGCATGAACAACAATGACTAACTACAAATCATGCATGGGGTAATTCAACTCATGATCCTTGAGCTTGCGGGACTCATATTCAATCGCATGAGCTTCTTGCATCAAAAAATCCTAATCCTTCCAAGGAAGCATCTATACACACCATGAAATCTCCAGTAGGATTTGGGACTGCAAGAATAGGTGCACTTGTCAACTTCTCCTTAAGGGCATGGAAAGCTAACTGGCACTACTTTGACCAAATAAATTTCTTCCCTTTCCTCTAAAGAGAAGAGAAGGGATGTGAAATAATCGAAAAGCCCTAAACAAATCGCTGATAGTAGCCCACCAAACCCATAAAACTACAAATCTCAGGAACATTCATGTGTGCAGGCCAATCAACTATGGCTTGGATCTTTGAAGGATCCACGAAAATACCTTCACTATAGATGACGTGACCCAAGTATTCCACTTCAATTTTATAGAACTCACACTTCACCAGATTAGCATACAACTGATTGTCTCTCAGGAACTGCAACACTTGTCTCAAATGTTCCTCATGCTCCTCCATAGTCTTTGAGTAGATCAAGATATTGTTAAGGAACACAAGAACAAATCTATCCAAGTATTTTTGGAAATCTCCATTCATCAAATTCATGAAAACTAATGGTGCATTCGTCAACCCGAACAACATAACAATGAATTCATAATGCCCATAATGAGTGTGAAATGCAATTTTATGTATATCAGCTTCAGCTATCTGCAATTGATGGTATCCTGACTTAAGATCAATCTTTGAGAATACCTAAGTCCCCTTTATCTGATCAAATAGATTATCAATTCTTAGCAAGGGGTACAAGTTCTTCACCTTCACTTTAGTTGTTTGTAATCAATGCACAAACGAAGGGAACCATCCTTCTTCATGAATATCATTGGTGCTCCCTAAGGGGAAATACTAGGACGAATGAACCCTTTTTCTAATCATTCCTCCAACTACAAGTGGAGCTCCTGAAGTTCATGTGTTCTTATCCAATATGGAGCCTGAGATATAGGCTCAACTCTAGGTATAAGGTCAATTCTAAAGTCGATGTCATGCTTTGGTGGCATCCCCAAAATTTCACTCGAAAAAACATCTGAGAACTCATTAAGGAGAGGATAATCATCCAATGACACCTCTTCACTCCCTCCCAAATCCAAGTCATTGACTGACACAACAAACAACAAACAACCCTGATGGAAACACCTCTTCAATTGCATAGTTGAAATTATCCGTAATGAGATGGGTCTTTGTATGCCAACAATCTCAACTTCATTACCTAAATCATCTACACATTGTAGAGCTCTGTGGAAAAAATCAGTTATAGCTCAGTGAGTACTCAACCAATCCATACCTAAAACAACATCATAAGAACCAAGAGGTAGGATTCAGAGGTCCACCATAGTCACTAGTGATCCAATTTTCAAACTACAACCCTGAACAAGTGATTCAATTGTTGCCTTTGCCCCAGAGGCCAATTTGACATACCACTTAATGCCTTGCCTTGCTGCCACCAGTCTATAGCACTCTACTACTGAAGAAGAAATAAATGAATCTGATGCACCAAAATCAAAGAGAATAGAAATGCTAGTTCCTTACAACACACCTGATGTCTCACCATAGTGCACTAATGATTAGCTTGATGGTTTTCAACCACTGCAAAAACATGGTGTGATCTAGTTGCATCACCCACCGTCAGCTCAGAAGTAGTTGGCCTCTGACTAAAAACTGTAGTGTTCCTCTACAAAAATCGTCTAGCAATATGTCCTTATTGACCACAAGAGAAACAACTTGTGCCCCAACTAGAACCTCTGCCACCAGATAGTGCATTAGATTGCTGGAAACTGCCCTGACTAGGTGCCGACTGTGTACTCTATGTAGGTTGCTCAAAATGGTTACACTAATTTCATTGCCAATTCTGATTCTTTTTGGCCTGAGATTTGCCACTCTACTGAGACTAAGAATTATTGTGCTTAGGATACAAGTGCTACTGTTTTTGCTGACCACCCTTGGAGGGCGCACGATGATTCCTGGAAGAGCCTGTAGCTTGAGGCTTCCCACCTCGAAAAGCCAAACCAAATGTAGGAGCACTACCAATCTGAACACCTATGTGGCCTCCCAATGCCATGGCCAAGTTTTCCTCCACAATATGAGCCTTTTCAAAAGCTACCTCCATTTTCTTTAGCTCGAAGACCTAGAATTCTCCATTGATTCAGGTTTTCAAGCCCCTGACAAAGTGCTAAACTAGCATTGCCTCATCATTGTCATTTCTTGCATACTACTTGAGCTCATAGAACCAGTGCTCGTACTGCTCAATGGACATTTCCATTTGTATCAACTCATGGAATTCATCTGCCTGATGTTGTCTCCAGTGGTCTGAAAGGAAACGGGCCCTAAATCTATCCAAAAATAACTCCCAAGTCACCATGTTGATGTCTAGGTGTAATTTTTGCTCTTCTAGTCGCCACCAAGTGGATGCAAATCCTCTAAGGTGCATGATGGCACACCTAGCCTTAGTATTACTGCCATAAGGGTGCATAGCAAAGCATCGTTCTAGATCGATCAACCTTGTTTCTACCTCCAGTCATCCACCAGTACCATCAAATGTGGGAGGTCATGCTCTCAACAGGTCTCTCATGTGACCCACGACTATGACATCTTGGTTTGCTGCTATTTCTCTCTACCTTAGTGATCTCTTTCTTTCTCTCTCCACCCACTGCTCCTCCTCTGGCCTAGGGCCTAAATGGCTAAGAATCTCCTCAAGTAGGTGTTGAAACTGCCCTCCTTCTAGACCTAGTTGCTCTGGGTTTTGTCCTCTACCTCCCAGATTATTTTGAGAACTCTGACATTCCTCACGCTCTAAACCATGGGAGCTCAAAGGCAATGAAATTTGGTAGTTGGCTCTGCGGCCACCACCGCGACCTCTTCCATGACTATGACCCATACTCCGAGGAATGTTCTTGCACAACATTAGAGGGGAACATGTGAGATCAAGAGTTAAGTGCAAAAGTTACCTAATGGGCTTAGACTACCTAGAGTACCCAATGTTTGTAAACTTGGCTCTAATACCAAGTTGTAATGCCCCATTGTGCGAACCCCAAAGGACAATTAAAACTAACATTTTTTTTAAAGTAAAACATAACATAAGATGAACATTAACAAACAACACATGTTATGCAATTATAGAAGTACACTAACAATTACGTATGCAAAATATTTTTTCTTTATAATTTCTATTTAATTTTTTTTTTGAAATTTAACATTATCTCAAGATTTCCATTTAAAAATATCCAATTTGATATTTTATTCAATACATCATTATCCATTATATTTAAATTTAAAAATAAAAATTATTAATAAGTGGAATGATAATACATTATTTTTCATTAAAATATACCTCATTAATAAAAGAATAATATATAATAATTGAATCATCATAACTTATCGGATTATTTTAATAATTAATTAATAACATTCACATAATAGTTTTAATAAATTTAATTTAATACTTTAATTAAATCAACATTACACTCACAAACACTATAAACCAAAACAATACTTGAATGACATTTAAAAACGCAACACACCATGAACAACAACTATTGTAACCAATAATTAAACACATTTATTAACCAATTAAAATAAATAACTCAAAACGAAACAATACCAAAATGAGAAGGAGGTTGCAAACAAACAACATTGTCAAACACAAAGACGGGGTGACAAACTAGGATAGGGGACTTTCTTGTCAACTTTGGTTTCCACATCATACCCATTGGGCTTATAGGGCATGCTCAAACTTGACAGTGTAGGTGGAGTCGGTGCCCAATACATGCATCCTACATCAAACCAAATATAAAGAAATATATATATATCCAATCACATGAACACCGTGAGAGGGAGTTGCAATGTAGTAGGGAACTTGCAGATGAGTGATGCTACACTATCCTCTCACCAAGACTCCCAACACTAGCACATCATCACAAATATCATAAGGTAAGTATAATCAATTGCACAACAACATAGTACTACATCCAGATCATAAATATAAACAGTTAAATCCAAACGCCATGTATCATCATATCATCAACATCAAAAAAAGAGAGTATCATAATCATCCCAACAAACTAAACTATCAACCAAACAAGTCAAACTGGTGAAACAATCACCATCATAGTCTCAAGCACACAACACAACATAAAAAGAGTATTAGGATAGCAAAAACAACACAAGGGGTATTACACAAACCAATCATATTTACAATGAAAATATGTTGAGCAACAACTATATATTACAATTGATTTAAAATAAATTTAGTTGGGTATGTGCAGAATCATGATGGGCCAAAAAGCGGTGTTATGATGGGTATGTGTAGGGTATGTGGTTGATGACTTATTTTTACCCAAAATTGATGAAATGAAAAGGGTTTTTAAAGGATATTCTCATCTTTCCACCAATATAAATTATGCTTTACTTTGAATTTAATAAATAATTATTATTCATTTTCTATTTGAATTATGACTAAAGTCCTGGTTGATAGGCTAATTGAAAAACATCTATAGCTTTGAATCGGTATCACATTTTTTGAATCCAAAACATGTGTCACATTCTATGCTTCACATACTATAGGATTAAGCAAAAAAAAGAATTTCATGAAGTTTTGACCAAGTTAAGGTGGTCAGAAATATGAGTTTTTATATTTTTAAAAGTTGTAATAAAAAATTCATAATTAATTATTTACTTGGAAAAAACTACAAAAAATATACATCACATCGGACATGAGTCCTCTACTTATATCTAAAATCTTATAAAAATAATTATCATTTTATTATGGTTAGGTGGTCGGATAGACACCTACTTCTTAATTTTTCCTTGAAATTTAAGTACTGCATTGAAATTTCAAATTTTCACCAAATAGAATTTTTTTAAATAAACCTAGTAGTTTAGAAACTACATTCAATTTTCTACAAATTCTATTCTTACACATTTTTTAAATAATTTAGATAGCTTATTCAATTTTTTACGTCAAGTTTCCTAACTTTGATTTTTCTAAAAATTTTGCCACTTAAGGGCCTATTTTTTCCATGATGATCCTACACATACCTAGTTCTTTGTTGCAAGTATAATCTACAACTATACATTCAATGCTTCTTTTCTTTACTCCGCTCTTCAAAATATCCTATATTCTATCTTTCTATTCACTGTTGTTGCTAACTCAACAATTCATATGTATATTTTTCTCTTCTCCCCTTTCTTAACTCTATTTCACACACACTTGCTATACTAAATACATACCCTAGATAATTTTGTGTTACAGTCTAGGTACCTTTTTAGCATTCACACACTCTCAGAACATAGAATTTTTTTGGCTTTTCTATACTCTCATACCTTCACCTACAAGCATCCATTCCTTAAACCATGCACCACCATCCTCATTCATTGCATTTTCTAATTTTAACAAATATCAAATCCTATATCAAATACACATTAAATGCCATTCCTAGCATGATTGATTTGTATCTAATTTTATAAACATATTTTCCTTTGTACCATCATCTACACATCTCATCACCAATCAAAATGAGTTGTAGGAGCAGTTGCAACAATTTTTTTTCCTTTCATGTTGCTTTGTAACTATTTCCACTATTTCCACTATTCGTTCTACTGCCTAGCCATTATAGAATCAAATATTTGAATGCTGGCCATCGAACTACAATCTTTGTACCATCATCTGATGATGCTCCTTTAACCTCCCAACTTTAAAATGTGGTCATCAAATTAAATTCCTTTAAACCCGAGTCATTGATCTCCATCGCATCATATATGCCTATATCACTTTTCTTCTTAGGGATCAAAAATCATTTTCATGATGTAAAGGAGTTGCACAAAGAAATAAAACATTTCCACCTATTACCTTGGACACACGTCGATATTCTACTCACCTTTTGCTTTATCCCAACATTTTTTGTGCTAAAGAAATGAAAAACATGATGTATAATTATATAACTTCTTTGATGTAATAAATAGTCACCGCTTGTATCACAAACATCATCATGGACACATGTTATCTTCCTGCACTCTCACAAGGCTTAGCTAAGGACCCACCATCTCTTCCATGAAATAGCAAAAAATTTCCATTTATTTGCTTGCATCATACTCCACTCACCATCACATATCACAAATATGACCTTGTCGGGGTGATTTGCAATTGTGATGTCAATCAACTAAGCAATACAATCATTATTGAACACTTTTCACCTTTTCACATATCACATTTTCAACCCTATTAGGGCCAAAAAAATAAGATGTACTATGACTACTATTGGTCTTCCTCAAGATATAGCATTGGCCTTTGATCTTCCAAAGTATAGGGCCAAAGGCTCAGTCCCACTGAGATACCTATCACCTTTTCGTGCCTTCACAAACAACTATTGATGTCACCTTTTGAGCGACGTGGGCACACAAGAGCTACCTGATCATTTATCACTAAACCTCAACCTTCGATCACATGCGGTCAAATATTTGTTGGTTGACATAGGTAAAATTAAAGTCTTCATCACTTATCGAGCTAGTAACACATAGGTCTAGGGGCTGATTTCATAATGAATTCAAAGGCTTAAGTTGTAACTTAAGCTACCTTCTATTGTCAATATCCAGTCAATGAAAAAATAGAAAAACCATGAAGGCACCATGATTGAAAACCTAGGGTTTAACTAAGAAACCCTAATTAGACCAGAGATCATATATAATTCAATATTGAGCTCCTTCTTCAACCTCTTATCATGTGATTCATGCGACTAGAATGGACATGAAAAACCCATATCAAATATGCTATTAGTTTTCTTTGCAAACTACTAGAAATAACCTCTACAAAAACATCTCAATATTGCATGAAAACATTCACAACATTTTAATAAACTTTACAACAATTGCAAAATATGCTCTACTCTCCATCATACTTCTTCAACCAACCAATGCCTGATCCATAAACATCAATGACATCTAGACTTCTAATGATCCCCACTTTGATATCAATCCAATTACTTTTTTTCATCAATGACAACATAATGCCAACAATCTCCCCCTTTATCATTGATATAAAAGCTATTTAATGCTTAGCACAAGCACTAGCATTGACCAATCTACACAACAATCATTCTCTCTCATACATACACAACTATTTATAGTCACACATTCCCCTTTGACAAATAAAGAGCATGTGCAACTATTCTCCCCAAACCTTGCAAGCTTAGAGCATTTTTCTTAATTTTTCTCAATTTCTCCCCCTTTGATCAATGGAAAAGGGACACTATCTAGATACCTTGTTACTAATTATCTCCCCCTTTGACATACCATGCAAAGAGAAAGAATGTGTTGAAATATTTGAAACTATCAAGTGCAAGAGAGGGGGACCAACCACATTCAAGGCCCTAGGTCATGGAGTGCCAAGAGTCGAAGGCTTCCCTAACTTACCTTAGCTTAAAAAGATATTGGGGAATGCGGGACGAGAATGATGAGGACTATAGAGTCCTTCAATCACCCTATGGACCCAAAATGAAAGATGGGGCTAGGCGAGCCAATTTTTAGGTTCAACACTATGCCTTATGAAGCTCTCTACCCGAGGACGGAAGTGCAGTCCTAGGATGATAGCGTGACGCGTTGGCGTCTCTCAAGTGTGCTAGCATCCGTACGACTAGACAACTATGGAGACAAGGTTGAACCTAAGAAAAAAAGCTAATGGTCCAGCTAACTAATACTAAAGGGCCAAAATAATGTGATTAAGTAAATAAAGTACTCTCTAATGTGATAAAGAAAAACGTGAGAATTAGGGTGGCGAGAAGGATCTCACAAAGAAACTCATTCGCCAACTAGCTCCTTGAAAGCACGTTCACCTACACAAAAAGATGAGGAAAATATTGGGTGGCTGTATAGAGGCCTACCTAAGTTAGATCCCCATTTACATGTTTCCACCTCCACTGACAACCAAGAAAGCGAGATAAAGAAAATAATGTAATGAAGAACACTAAAGCACTACAAAACAGTAAATGCACTTACTCTACCAAGTAATAGAGGAGAGGAATGGGAAGCTTACCACCTCCACCAAAAGCACTCAAGGCTAATGGGGGAGAGATTGAGAGTACTCGAGCCTCTGCTACAATGGTGTGGTCCCAAAATTTCTCTACTGAAGTGATGGAGTGAAGTGGTTGCCGCAAATGGAGTGCAAAGTGTTGTTAGAATGCTTGAGAGTGAGTGCAAGAGTGTGAAGTTGAATGCTTGAAGTTGTGAAGAAGATCAACTGAATGCTTAGAGGATGAAATTCTTGTTGAAGGAGTGAATTTGAAGGAGAGAGTGAAGGAAACGATCATATTTGGGTTGGTCGACCAAAGAGGGTGTTACAACTTGACAATCAGTGAGAAGTGCAACACCTCTATAGGTTCATCCATAGGAATCAACCAGGGACGTAAGCACACCACACAAACGTCTACACATTGTGTGGGTGTCCCCTATAGAAATTCGCCCATGGACGCTCAAAACAAGTGCCAAGTGGGATGAAAGCAGTGGGATTAGGTGTAATTAAGCCTCCAAACTTGGTTTTCTAAGGTGGAAAAAGGAAAAAAAGGGGAATTTGCATAAGGGGTGCAAATTCACTCTTATACATTTTTCCCCCACTTTACCAAGCACAAATACTGATGAGTGTTTGGTAAAGTAGATCAAGGAAGTAGTAATGATAGAAATGTACCTTAACCGTAGAGGAAGTAGACCACGATCTGACAAACCTGAAGGTACAAGATGAGCAAAGGATTTCATAGCTTCTTGGAACTATGAAGTTGAAGAAAGAAAGCATCTTGCAAACCCATAGATTTGCAAGGAGGCAACCCCCAAGATCTCTCGCATGAAGGAAGCCATGTGAAGTAATTGCCTTATAGGCCCCTAGACTTGTAAGGAAGGTGTCTCCCAAGAACTCTCACATGGAGGATAATTGGGAAGCGTTCCCCAAGATCTCTCACATGGAGGAAGTGAGGAAAGCATCCTATAGACCCGAAAACCTATAGGGAAGGTATTCTCCAAGATCTCTCACATGAATAATACCCAAGGAAAGTGCCCTACAAACTCGTAGACCTATAGGGAAGGTAACCTCCAAGATCTCTCACATGGAGGAAACCAAAGAAAGAACCCTACAGACACATAGGCTTGCAGGGGAGCCACCCCCAAGATCTCTCACATGGAGGAAGCTCAAAGGAAGCACCCTACAGGCTCTATCTTGTAGGGAGGTATCCCCCAAGATCTCTCACATGGAGGAAACCTATGAAAGCAGACTCTACAGAGTCAGGAATTGGCCACATAGGAAAGTAAGCAAACAGTCATGTAAATCATCAACAATTTGGAAGAATCTCCAAGGGGTCACTCAGGAACCTGTTGTGAAGAAATGGTCCACTCAAGGGATGTGCAATTTGAAAGAAAACATTTTATTTCTTAGAGAAATCCATCATCAAGGGATCCTTTCAAAAGATGTTCACTTCATCAAGGAATTTGAAAGGAAGAATATGGCCCCACGCAAGGGGAAGGTCAAAGATGTTCCCACTTTGGAGGAAGGTTTTCAAGTCCTTTTTTTATGAACCTATGATGGAGGAAACATGTTATGTTAGGGTTCCAAGTTGAGAGTGCGATTATGAAGAAAGGTTTGCAGAGATTTTTGAGAAAAGATTCATTGGCCACAAATGCATCTTCTAAAAGTTGAAATGTTGAAGAAAAGCATTGTCACACATGAAAGGGAAAACTCAAGCAAAGAAGAGAGAAAGATAAAGATAAAGCAAAAGAGGAAAAATACAAACAAAGGGCACACACGTAGCCTGATATTTTAGGGTTAGAACTACTCATATATATATACATACATACATATATACATAGATACATATATATATGTATAGTAATAGTATATAAATGAACTGTCATCAACCTCCTACTATATCAGACTATGTGAATAATGCATGTGAAGACAAAGTGAAAATAAAAAATTGGGTCAATATGGAAGGGAAGGCTAAATGCCCCCAACACTTTCAATCATCCCTAATTTATTGAAAATCAAGCACAAATACGGAAGAATGATGATACAAATAGAGGAAGGTTTACGACACAAAAACCACACCTGTATCCAAGAACCAACAAAGGTGATAAGGGTCATCTAGACACACATAGCATGATCATGAGGGAACACATCACACAACACACACACACAAAAGATCAAGAAGGGGTCTCCTCCTAACACTGATCGACCAAGAGGTCATCCACTTCCCACTCTAGATCATTGTAGGGGGGAGGAGGACAACCTTGCAATGGTGGGATGTTAGGAGGAGGAGCATCCGGTCCTCCCACAACAAGGGAAAAGGAAGAAGCTCTACAAGTTCTTCTTCACCAAGCTCTTGTGGAGCTAGGGTCAACAATTTTGTGAAGATTACTGACAAGGCTAAAAATTCATCTACAGAGTTAAACATTCACCCTATAGGAACACCATGTTTAACTTCAATAGATGGGGTAGGTTTCACCCGAGATTCACCACTAGGCTCACCGAATGACTCAAGAGTGGTGATGAACTAAGGGGAAGTCGGGACTGATTCCATCACTAGGATATAACAAGTCAGAACAAGACCACCTTGTGAAGAAGGTGGGCTCCTATTATGTCCTTCATTGTTAGAAGGACCACACTCCATCTTTTTCTTCGTCGTAGGAGACGAACTCCCCACAGATGAGGCTAGAGGTACAGAGGAAGAGGAAGAAAGAAACATGGTGGATACAACCAAAGTATTAACCATATCCACAGGCTTTGGGAAAGGCTGGATATCTAGGATGAACATCAACAAAGGTGGCTCCACTGAAGGAGCAATGAACACCTGTAACCCCTTGGGGTTAGGCGCATTTGTACTCACAAAAAATAATAGAAGTAGCATGGGACTAGACTGGAGAGAAGCAGAAGGGAAGAGGACAATGCTATAGTGGGGCTTGAAGCAGAGGCGATCGTCTCTTCCTCCTTCCTTTGCGAGGAAGCCTACTCAACTAATCCTTTCCTCAGCACTTGTGCTTCTGTGCAATGTGGTTTCTATGAATCTTTGAGTTAGAGGTTGGAGGTTGTGAGGGAGTAGAGGGATCCTGCTCAACCATGGAAACATCCACTACGCCCTTCTCCAGCAGAGGAACGAATTCCTAAATGGGAGTAGGAGGAACCGATTAAGGAGTAGCAAGGGGAGTTAGCTCAAGAGCCTCGGCAGCGGGCCTCTTCCTGTTCACTACTTTAAGAGAAGGAGTAGTAGGAGGCCACGAAGGTTGAGACAAAGTGGACTCTCCATGGGAGATCGTCTTCCCATTATACCAAATGGGTCTAGGCTTCATTGGAAAAACAAGAAGTTTGAGCACATGACGCTTAGGATTTCACTAAGTGGGCACGATAGGATTCTCCTACAAACATGGAGTAGAATCTGACGGTACCATAACAAAGCAAGAAGGGTCAGACTAACTAGTGGAAGAGGAAGGAGGATCTCATGACCGCTTCTCTTCTTCCTTCCTATGTGCCTTAGTGGCATCATTGTCAGCTTTAAGCAAGCCCTATGTGGAACATCATAAGGTGACTTAGGGTATCTCACTTTCAGCTTAGCCATCCCTTCTTATAGTTATGATACGTTCAGTGCATAAGGCCCATTCTAGGAAGAAGAGGACCAATGGGCATAGGCCAAGAGTAGTCCAAGGAGTAGCTACCACAAGTAACTGGTGGTTTATAACTAGTGTCATGAATTACATGCATGAAACCATCATGGATAAATTTTAAACATTTATGCACAACCAAGGGTACCACATTCATCACCACCAACCGAGGGATACCCAATTTCATCCTAAAGAGCTTAGACCTAGGAATTATGTCAAATAGGAATTTCACAGATTTAGGTCCAACCAGGACCGACATAACAATACTACCTAAAGGGGGCACAAAAATCTCCTCATGTGTGTGGATGGTGCTCACAAGAGCATCATACCCATCTTTATGTAAGAATTTGATCAATATAATATCCTTGGTTATTATGTTTACTTGTGACATTGGATCAATGAGAACACCTGCTACGATGTTCCCATTGATCCACGCAGGGATATAGAGAGGAGATGGTTCCTTGTTAAAGACCATCGATAGGTCCTATGAAGTGAAGGTTATACCAGTACCACTATCTTTAGGTTGCATAGAGGGGATAGATTGATGTTGGAGGGAGGCCATTACACACACTAGACGATACTTCCAAAGAGTCCCTAAAGGTTAAAGGATAAGACAGTAACCCAATTAAGGTTTCGTTACACAACACCTTTAGAACCTTCCAACTACACCAACTAGGGGTCACAAGTTGGGTTGCAAGGTGATAGCTTCACAACTCTCACACCTACAACACTCCTAGTGTACATGGAAAGGAACTGTCAGTATTGCAAAATGGAACTAAAATGGTTCATGTCAGGTTCACCAAAAATTTAAGAGAGGGGGACTAACCATGTTCAAGGCCCCAGGTCACAAAGGGCCAAGAGCAGAAGGCTACCCTAACTTACCTCAACTTAACAAGATGTTGGGGAAGGCAAGATGAGAATGATGAGGACTATAGAGTCCTTCAATCACCATACATACCCGAAATTCAAGATGGGGTTAGGCGAGCCAGTTTTCAAGTTCAACGCTATGACTCAAGAAGCTCTCTACTCGAGGATAGAAGCGCGGTCCTAGGATGACAACACAGTGCACTGGCATCTCTCAAATGCATTGGAATTCGTACAACCAGACAACTGTGGAGACAAGGTTGAACCTAAGAAAACAAGCTAATGGATTAGCTAACTACTACTAAAGGGCCAAAATAATGTGATTAAGTAAATAAAGTACTCTCTAATGTGATCAAGAAAAAATGCGAGAGTTAGGGTGGCAAGAAGGATCTCACAAAGAAACTCATTCGCCAACTAGCTCCTTGAAAGCACATTCACCTACACACAAAGAGGAGGAAAATGTTGGGTGGTTGTATAGGGGCCTGCCTCAGTTAGACCCTCGTTTAAGTGTTTCCACCTCCACAAACAACCAAGAAAGAAAGATAAAGAAAATAATGTAATGAAGAACACTAAAGCACTACAAAACAATAAATGTGCTTACTCTACCAAGTAATAGAGGAGAGGAATGGGAAGCTTACCACCTCAACCAAAAGCACTCAAGGCTGATGGTGGAGAGATTGAGAGTAATCGAGCCTCTACTACAATGGTGTGGTCCCAAACTTTCTCTACTTAAGTGATGGAGTGAAGTGGTTGCTGCAAATGGAGTGCAAAGTGTTGCTTGAATGCTTGAGAGTGAGTGTAAGAGTGTGAAGTTGAATGCTTGAAGTTGTGAAGAAGATCAACTGAATGCTTAGAGGATGAAATGATTGTTGAAGGAGTGAATTTGAAGGAGAGAGTGAAGGAAATGGCCATATTCAGGTCAGTTGGCCGAAGAGGGCATTACAACTTGACCACCAATGAGAAGTGTAACGCCTCTATAGGTTCAGTCACTGGAATATGGTAGGGACATAAGCGAGCCACGTAGATGTCTTTGCACCGTGTGGGAATCCCTGATAGAAATTCCCCCATTGACGCTCAAAAAAAGCACCAAGTGGGATGAAAGGAATGGGCTTAGGCATAATTAAGCCTATGAACTTGGTTTTCTAAGGTGGAAAAAGGAAAAAAGAGGAATTTGCATAAGAGGTGCAAATTGACTCTTATACATCAAGTTTTTAGAAATTTGTATAACCAGTCATACTTGACTTGAATTCTCTCTTTTCTTCCAAGGATGAATAACTCTTCAGTGAGTCTCCCTCTAGACTCCTTCCCTATCCCTAAGAATTAGTGCTATGAAGTGGGAGGAATTACTCCCATGTTTTTCCTTAAGTATTTAAATTGCTCTTTGGGAAGAGGTTTTGTGAATATATCTACAACCTATTCATTGGTTGGCACATATTTTATGTTGACTTCTTGATTTTCTACCTTTTCTCTTAAGAAGTGATACTTGATTGGTGTATGTGTTGGTTTAAATAAAGTCTTGCACCTAGTTCATTCATTACTAGGATACTTAGGGGACTTATATACATGTTAAGTTTACTTAGGTCCTAGGAATCTTTCTAGAAGGTGTTAGTTGTCACTAGTTGTTATCTCACCTTTTTACTTATAACACATGTGACCTAGGTAGATGTGATAAGTTTTCTCATGTCATATGATTAAGACACTTGTCATAATATTATGAAATCTTATGTCTCACCTTGGCTATATAACGAATGGGTCTCTCATACATTGTACACAACATTTGAATCATATTTGCATAATTGATTATAAGAATATAGTTAATTCTTGTCATATTCATATTCTCTCTTTGTGCTTTCCATTTGGCCTCTAGATCTTGGTAGGCTATCTCCATAGCCAATTCTAACATGGTATCATAGTGGGTTGAGTGCCTTTGGTTAGCCATTTTTTGAGAGATCTTGGTAAATATTGAAATGTTGAGTATGCTATTCTCTTGCATCGTATGATGATTTGGAAAATCAGAGAAACTTGATATAAATACCATATTTTGGGAGGTTCTTCTTTGTGTCTCTTTATTGCAAGTTTAAATAAAAACTTGTTGGTGCAAATCTGAGCTCACCATTGAGTTCAAGAGATTTTTTTTTATTCAAGGGGTAAACACTTTTGACCAGAGCTATGAATTGGATACAACCATTCAATAATACCACCCCAACGGGGTTTGAACCTTGGTGGCAAGAACAACAATTCCACCTATAAACCACCACACCATGCCAATACCGACAAGAGTTCAGGAGGTTTGAGAAAGCTGATTTTTCCTTTTTTTTTCCCAAATTGGACATATGAGGAAAAATCTACAAGGATTTGAAGCTTAAGAGTGGTTGCCAAATTCAAAAGGTAGCTACATTTTTGGAGCATTTTGGGTCCAATATGACCTTACCATTGCATCTAGAAGGGCCAAAAATCATAAAATCGACTATCAATTCATCCAAATCCAAGAAGTTGTTCGCTGAGGCAAAAAAAAATTCCTAGGGATTCATATAGACCCCTAGGTTGCCATCATTACTGTCAGTACGATTTTTTTTTTAAAAAAGTTATTCAATTTTTAAATTTTTTTATAAGAAAAATTTCAAAAAATATATATTATGCTGATTAAATTCATTGTAAAATTTTATTTGAAAATTAAAAAAAATTATCAAAAAAATTCTACAAAATTTAAGTTTGTGGGATGTACTACACAACAATAGAGTACACGACCCCCACTGCATGCCATGTGGCATGGGCAGAGACTTTGCCACTACTGCAGCCCCCACCACTAGCCAATAGTTACAAACTTGGTAGTCAAGCAAATAACTAGCCGATAATTTTCAAAAAGTGAAGAAATATCAAAAATTAGTGGACAAATTTCTAAATTGAGAGCGATCATTAAAATATCAGTAGTAATACGCATATTCCATCCCAAAATAAAGATTCTGGAAAATAGAATATTCCAGTGGTAGTTCGACTAGTGACATTCATTTGGGTGTCAATTTTAAGCCATGTAGTTCATCGATGGCTAGGAAACCATAAAATTTAAGCTCCCCACATGTTGACATCAGTAGTTTTTTTAAAAAGATTGCCCCCTCTCTAATGAAGTTTTTAGTTTTGTACTTGATTTTCAAATGACCATAACTTGCTCATTTTGACTTTTTTTTACGAACATTTTTTTTAGTTGGGCTATTCTTTTGCACTCTTTGTAGTGGTGCAATCAAATTTTGGTTTTGGTGTCTTATTTTTCTACAAATTTCAGATTCTCACAAGTGTTTCTACTTCATCCTCATTTTGGGAACTTCAAGGGCTCATATCTTGCTCCTATGATAACATTTGTGGGTGTAGTTTTTTTTGAAAGTGCATAATTTTTGATGTACTTTTCAGTGGTATGATCATATTGATCTCTTTTTGTACCAAAAAATTTACTTGATTTTGTGGCCATTTTTGGCATTTGTATGTACCAAGATCAAGACAACTTTGCTATTTTTGGCAAGTGGCACCTGTAATCACACTAAGCATAAAGTTCCACAAATCAGATATTGCGTGGGGGTTTTCTTGAGAGTGATTTGTGGGGGGTCTCTTGGTGCATTCTTTTGATCTATTTTTTTGTGCTCTCTCATTTTCATGGATCATTCTAAGGTTCCTTTTCTCACATCATATAATTATTCAACATGGAATCAAAAAGTATAGATATTCTAATGACTGAAGGTCAATCTCTCTATATTGAAAATAAGGTACTTGAACCTATAGATGTAGATAAAAAGATAAAATGGATGATTGGACATACCAAATCTATTGGATGTCTTCATAGACTAGTTTCTCAATATTTTTGGTTTTAAATTGAATCATGTAAAAATTCTCATGAAGCTTGGGCTAAATTGAAAATATAGTATGGTACTACAAATAAAGTAAGATGCTATCAAATTGATAATGAAATGATGAGCCTTGATCCTAAGGTCAAGGATCTAAGAGAGCAATGTAAAGCATGCAAAATTGATAAGAAGGAAATTCAGTTGGTCTAGAATACAATGAATAAACTTGGTCCTGATTATATTTCTTTTGTTTCTAGCTTTCATACTCATAGATTGACTATGGGGTTTACATTTACTACACCTTTATTTATATCATTTTCTCAAATATTGATACATGAGAAACAAAATCTTATCTCAATGGGTCTCATCAAGACTTATAAATCTTAGGAATTGTTGGTTAGTCAAGTGAAAGAATCAAAATTATATAAGAAATAGAAGAAAGCGAAGAATAATCGAAATTTAGGTCAAGCAAAGAAAAAATCATCTTTTAAAGGGGAATCATCTAAGAAGGAGAGGCCTACTTTTGCATATTGCAAGAAGGGTGGACATGAACAATGCTATTGTTATAAGAAGGATATTGATGAGTTGAAACATCTTCTCAAAAAGAATCACATTAATTTTCCTTCTAGAATTTCTAAATCACCTTCTCTTCATTCTTCTTCAAACCAATCTAAAAAGGACAAAGGTCAATCTTCTACATCAGGAAATAAAGGACATGCTCTTTGTGCTTTTTCAGGTCATGAATCAAGGAGATGACTTCTAGATTTAGGATCATCTCATCATATGGCATCTTCACAGTCTATATTCTCTTCTTTTGAGCCTTGTACTATGTCTCCTATCTTGATAGGAAACAATACATGGGTGATCCCACAATACTGGTTTACGATTTTTGGCCAAACTAGACACTGAACAGATTTTTTCCAACTAAATCTTCACTTTTGGGCACCTACAATGGCTAAACCATGAGGAATTTGAAGATGATGCAAACTAGTGATTAGTGAAATTTTTTCTGTAGATTCTAAATATTATTTTTTCAAAAAATTTGGAATTAGATTGCACTTCTTTTTCCATCTCCTTTGAAAACTAGTTTTTTTTTCAGTAAACACCATTTTAAGGAGTCATGCTTACTGTATAACACATAACTTCTTTTCCATGAAGGATACAATTATATTTTTTTCAAATTTATATTTGTAACTACGATATCTAGTGCTTCCAATTGGATTCATAGTGTTTTATTGAATAGTTTTTCCTTAATCAAGTTTTGAAGTCAAACTAATTACAATTTAGACATAGGGGGACTATATAACACAATTTTTTTTGTATGTATCAAAATTCATTTTTTTTGCTGGATCAAGGACTTCAATATCTAGTGCACTCATATTTTTCATTTTTTTTAAAAAATCTTCTATTTTTCCACATGTGCAAACCAGAGAGCTTGATTTTCAGTGAAAAACCTACATTCACAAGAAATAAAAAATAAATATAATAATAAAATTAAATTTATTTAAAATTATACTTTTTGGGAAGCTTATAATATGGACTACATACTTACAAAAAATACATTTTAAATGAATTCATTTGATCACCCAAAAGGTAAATCAAAAGTGGTTTTTTGTCAACATTTTGATAGGTGTAAATGAGACTCTATTATAGGCTTGGTTTAAAACTAGTGGGGTTCTATCCAGGGGGTTTGATATAAGGTAGTTTTATCAAACCCTCTTCAATTGGAATGCTTTAAATGAAAGTTTTAAAGGCTTAAATCATTATATTTTCTAAAAATATGTCATTTCAACAAAAAATTAGAATCTCCTAGAAATTATAAACCAGCTTTGTGGGATCACCAACATACATGAGTGTAATTGGAAAGGGGTCTATTAGTTTTGGGGACAACACTTTCCAACATGTTTTGTGTGTTCCTCATTTGATGGAAAATCTTCGTTCCATATATCAGATTACACATGGTGGATATGGGAGGACTGTGGAGTTCACACCTGATTCACTCATCATTTAAGACATGAAGAGTAGAGAGATCATTGCTACTGGGATGGTTGATCATTCATCTCAATTGTATACCTTTGCAAATTTTTCTTTTGATGGTGACATTGCTCCTTTGGCTCTTGATCACACTTCTAGTATCAACCATGATTCAGAGGATATATTTGGTTTTTGGAACTTGGGAATACTCACATCAGATCCAATTATTGAGCCATGCATTCTATCTCCTCTATATACTATTGCAGTTGATGATATTTGTATTGCTATAGATATGGCTTCTTATGATTCAATACAGGAGGAAATTCATTGTCTTTTAGATTTGGCTACTTGTGATGGCTTCTTAACAAGTATTTCAGACTTGTTTGTGGAGTCTCATATTGCAAATTTGGGAGACATCATTGATGACATTCATCTTCTCTTTGATGGAGAAGATCCTTCTTCAGTTGTTGCGATGGAACACCTTAACCCTATTGTTCAATCTCTACATGATAATTCTTTGTAGTTTGACGTGAGTGTGGATAAATTTGGAAAGCATTTGGATGAGGCTTCTTTTTCTTTAGAGGGGATATCTTTCTCTTTGGATCATGTTCTACATTCATCTCTACTAAATTCTAGATTTTCCTCTTTATCAGTGTGGCCTAGAATGCCTGTTTAGAGTGTGACAGTGCTTCATAAAAATCACACATCCTATATACATTCTTGGTTTTTTTTCCTCCCAATGGGAGGAATGTTGTTCAATGAGATTGGATAATCTTCAACATTCAATGTTGAGCGTCTACCATTGCAGGAGACTCAACATTGAGGGGGGACATCATTGTCTCTCTTCTTCTTCTCTCTTATGGGGTGGTCTTTTTCCTCACATGGGGTTTTGGCCTTCTCATACATCATTGAGAGTATTTTTGTATTTCATCTCTCTTTTTGGGAGGAGTTTTGTCCCACCAGGTTTTCTCCTTTACTCTTTTTGTGAGAGATTTCATTTTCATATTTACATGGGTATCTAACATGGCCTAGTAGTTGGGACCCATCCTTGCATCTTTGCATAATTTGCTACTCCCTAAGTTTCACTTAAGGGGGAGTTTTTGGTGTAAATAAATTCTTGTACCTAGTTAATTCATTACTAGGATACTTAGGGGACTTATTTACATGTTAAGTTTCCTTAGGTCCTAGGAATCTATCTAGAAGGTGTTAGTTGTCACTAGTTGGTATCTTATCTTTTGACTTGTAACACATTTGACCTAGGTAGATGTGACAAGTTGTCTCATGTCATACGATTAAGACAGTTGTCATAATTTCATGACATCTTATGTCTCACCTTGGCTATATAATGAATGGGTCTCTCATACATTATACACAACATTTGAATCATATTTGCATAATTGATAAAAATATATTTTATTCTTGTCATATTCATATTCTCATTGTGCTTTCCATTTGGCCTCTAGATCTTGGTATGCTATCTCCATAGCCAATTCTAACAACATGCTTGGTCCTAGAGTGCATCACTGGATTATTTGATATATTGATGGCACTTGAATTGTCACATAGAATATAGATAGGATCTTTGTAGTCTACCTTGATGTCTTTAAGTGTTTTCTTCATCCATAACATTTGAGTAAAACATTCTGCTGCTTCCACATACTCTACTTTAGTTGTTGAAAGAGTAGCTGACTCTTTCTTCTTGCACAACCATGAAACTAGTGTTCTAAGGAAGAATGCACCACCACTAGTGATTCTTATGTCATATACACTTTCCACCCAATTAACATCTATATATGTTGTCAAAGTGAAATATTCACCTTTGGGATACCATTTTTCATACTCAACAATACTCTTGATACCATTTTTCACTACATTTATGTGTCTCTTTACATACAGCTTGAAATCTTGCAACCGTTCAAACTCCTTGCATGATATAAGGTCTAGATGTAGTTAGATAGAGCAAGCTACCTATGATTTATATATTCATGGTCTTATTTGCATTCATGGATTCATCTGACTTGCTCAAATTACATCTAGTTATCATGAGGTACCAACTATATTTTTATATTTCATGCCAAAATTCTTGAGCATTTCCTTAGCATACTTAAGTTTGAGAAATAAATATCCCATCATCAATTTTTTCTATTTGTAAGTAGAGGAAATAAATTTCTCCACACATTGACATCTCAAATTCAATTTTCATTTGAGTAGAAAATTTCTTACACATTTTGTCATTGCTACCACCAAAAATGATGTCATCTACATACACAACAACAATAATCATATGCTCACCTTCTGATTTGAAATGCATATTGATGTTTGCATATACTTTCTTGAATCCTTGTTATTACAAGTACTAGCCTAATCTTGAATACCATGTTCTAGGTGCTTGTTTTGGACCATACAGTGCTTTCTTCAATCTATAAACAAAATCGTATTCTTCTATTAGCTGAAAACTTTTAGTTTTTTCTATGTAAACTTCTTCTTCGAGGTTTCCCTTCAAGAAAGTAGAGTTAACATCCATATGATAAACTTTGAATCATTTATAAATAGAGAATGAAAGAGAAATTCTTATAGATTCTAATCTAGCAACTGGTGCAAATATTTCCTCAAATTCTATAGATACCTTCCACTTGTGCATATCCTTTTCAAACCAAGCTTTCTTTATTTCTTACAACAACTCCATCTTTATTGATCTTGTTTCTAAAGACCCATTTTGTACCTATCACATTTTTGCTTGGGGGTCTTCAAAATAATTCCCAAGTTTTGTTCTTCTCAATTTGGTTTAGTTCTTCTTCCATGTCTTTTATCTATCTCTTATCTTTATTGGCTTCAACATAGCTCTTGGGCTCTATTTGAGACATGACAGAAAAAATTACTTTCTCTTTATTTTTTGTAACTCTTCTCCTTATGTGAACACCTTCATTTTTTTCCCAAGAATCTACTCTTTAGGATGTTCCTTTTGAACATATCTAGTAGTTTCCTTTTCATTATCTTCTTTAAACTCTTCATTAGTAGTTTATTCTTTAGATTATAACTCAATCTCATAGCTAGCTTTGTCCAATTTAACATTCTTCAAATCTTCATCAACCTTGAAATTGATACTCTACAATTTTGTGCAACCATTTTTTGTAGAATTTATAGGCTTTTCCTTGAGTGGAATATCCAAGGAATATCCCTTCAACACATCTTGACTCAAATATCCCCAAAATTTCTTCTTCTCTTTTAATGTATCATTTGCTACCAAATACTTTTAAGTACTTAACAAATGTTGGTTTTCCATACCACAGTTCATATGGGGTCATTTCACTATTCACCCTTAATTGAAATATGTTTAGGGTATATATTGATTATCTACAGTATACCTCAAGTAACTTGGCCTCATTAAGCATTATTCTAGCCATCTCCTTAACTATTCTATTCTTTCTTTCAACCACTCCATTCTATTGCAGAGTCCTTGCTACAAAATATTTTCTTCTAATTCCATGTTTCTCACAATATTCAATGAATTCATTTGATGTGAATTCTCCACCTCTATCATATCCCAAGTACAAGAGGTATTGGGAGAGAAACAAACAAGATTCTCATGATGTTCAAGGATTGGATCGTCTAACCCAAAGATACCTTATTCACAAGTAGGTAAGATATTGGGAGAAGAATAAACATGATTAACATGATTTTCAATGATTGCACTCTTGCACAAAGATAATCTCACACAAAGGAGAGATAGTGAGATATGGATCAATGAAAAATAACAAAAAAGGAGAAATAAACTCATTTTGACATGCTTGTAACAAAAATTCTTTAAAAGGCTTAACAATATCTAACAATATAACATGAATTATGAAAATACAAGATTTCTACAATGAGAACATTATCTTATGTCCTATGGATCAAGCTAGCAATTTTTTTAGCAAAACACATACTTATAAAATTGATCTTGAGAGACTAGGGCCAAATTTGGGTAAAGACTAGAGACAAGATTCTACAGATGAAATTTGGGCTCAATTTGGTTGGACAAGGTCACCCAAGGCAACTATGTCTAGAAATTATTTTTGTAAATTTCAAAATTTGGGAGTGATGTACAATTTCTAAGGGTCCTATGTCTCAGTGGTTTAGGTTTGAGAGTAAAATTTTTTCTAGAATTGCACCAAAACCTAATTTTTCTATATGATGTACATGCATGCATGCAATTTTGGATAGTTTTAGGAAAATTTAATATTTCAAATGATAATTTCTAAAATTTAAATGATTTAATTGGTTGATTTTTTCCAAAAATATGGAAAAGTAATCCTTTTTAATCTTTTAGAATGCAAATACTATACAATTTTGTCACTTTTTCAAAAAAAGTCACCAAAATATGCATGCATAAATGATAAAATAATTTTGTAATTAATTTTCTCAATGAAAATAACTTAGATCTGAGTCCTAAACAAAGAAAATCCAATCTGATTTTTTTGAATTTTTTAAAATGAAAAACTAATGAAAATGGATAGTTTTTGAAAATAAATGCAAATTATCACCAAAAAATGTCAAATAACTTAGGTTTTGAATTCAATTTTCAGATTTAGTGCATTGAAAAATTAAAAATAATGCAAGTGTAGGATATGCCAAGTTCACCAAAATGTTTAGTGGGAAAATTGGTCATAGGATTTAATTAGGATTAGTTACTTTTCACTATAAAACATTAGAATTCTAATGGGTAAGGGAAGGAGATTAACTTACAACCTGAAAGGTGAGCCAATCAAGTTTGGATCTGAATGATTTGGAGGTTTGAAATGGATTTTAAATGAAAATGCAATGAGGTATCTAAATAACTATGAAAATTCACTATTCTGATGTAAATACAAAAAAACTAGAAATTAAAGTCAAATTCTAAGACCAAATTTGGAAATGGAAGAATATTGTGTACTTGTGATTCAAATTTGAGGCCAATTTTTGAGGACTAAGTCACCTAGGGTGACTATGTCCTTGTTGACCAATTTGAAATGAGTTTTCATAATCCTTTAGAGCTTCATTAGAGCCTTCTTTCTTTAAGGTCACACTATTAGATCTTCATTGAGTGTTGAGATAACTAAGTTTCCTTATGTTGTCAAGTTGTATGGTTTGAATACATCAATGAATAAATGATCTTCAGTATTCCTCCAATATTATTTAGATTTAATACTTACACATTCAAAGAGAGAGGAAGGGTTGCACCATGTAGGGTATTTCCTTAGTCAAACTTGGTGTTGGTGTTTCTACCTCCACAATGGAAAATAGATAAAATAGAGCTTATCCTTTTGAGGGATAGAGGCTAAATGATGAATGAATGATGAATAAAAAATGGACTACAACTAACCATACAAGATTGACTTCCTTGAAGTATTGAAGTCATACAAATCTCATCAAGGCTTGATTTTCTTGAAAGAACAACAAGGGTTAGTACAAAAGAAAAAAAAACATAGAG
The DNA here is from genome assembly GCA_007258455.2 of Sequoia sempervirens. Lineage (NCBI taxonomy): Eukaryota > Viridiplantae > Streptophyta > Pinopsida > Cupressales > Cupressaceae > Sequoia > Sequoia sempervirens. The sequence continues at coordinate 345,804,613 of VDFB02000015.1, forward strand.
ATGATGCTTTGATGCTGCAATACTCTTTCTCTTGAATGCTCTTTACTTGATCTTGATTGCTTGATAGTGATCTTGATTTCCAATATTTTTCTAATCAGTTTTCAAATGATGAGATGACTAGGTATTTATAGGAATTTAATCTAATTTCCTACAAATTAAATCTTGATAGCCAAAATTTGACATTTGAAATTCAAATAATAAAATTTCCAACTTTGACATATTTAAATTTGGAGGAAAAATAGGGGGACCAAGTCACTTAGGGTGACTTTTTTCTAGCCCTATTTTGCAATGAGTAAAGTGTTAGAAGAAAAACATTAAATGTTTGCTTTGGTTTTGTACATGGGTTTTCTTGGTAAATGTTCAAATGGGCCACATAAAGAATTATTTAGGAAATTAGATGTATAATTATGTCCAATCACTTAGGGGGGAAAAAATCCATTGTGAAATTGTCAAGCGTGACAATTTATGATGCTACAACATTATATTTTATGATTTTTGAAGTTGTTGTGAAGAGCCATGCCATATTTGAACCTACTCATTTACTCATCAAGCTTCTACAAATATTGGTCATTGAAGAAATTTTCTTGTTGTGTGGCTTTTCCAACTAGTGGAACGTAGTTGGTAACATATTTAGTTTCCACAATTACACAATAGTTTGATTCATCTACTTTCTTGCAACTCTCATTTTTCCACAACAATATTCTTTTCTTAATGAAATATCAATTTTGCAATGGTTAAATAGTTTAATTTTTTCTAGAGTATATATAAATTTATAATGTAGATTATTACCATTTTTTAAATACTCCATCTTTTTATGGAATTGATAGAAATTGAAGGAAAATATTTAAAAATGAAGAAGTGTCATATGGGTTCAATAGTTATTTATAGCTAGTAAAACTTGGAAATGATAATGATAAGCATGATATTTGAATAAGTTTATTTTAATAGTTAAAATTAATTTACATGATTGGTAAAATAAAGAATTAACTCCGAACTTCAAGAAAGTATAATTTCTTATGACATTTTTGAACTACTAAAATTATTAAAATGATAAACTTGTGGTATATTGTTCAATTCTTGGGTCTTGTCTAAACTTATTTGTCTTAGCTCTTCACATTCAATAGAAAATCAATAATAAAAAGGTTTTCTTTGTTTTTAAGGTTTGAGTAATAAAATCCAATATTGAAGTTATATTCTTAATATTTTTTATTGTAGACAATAAAAGAAATGTTCAAGGTATGAAGAATTATAAAATATGCGACTAAAATCTATATCCTCCTAATGTCACATTAAAATTCTTGCATATCCAAGAAGAAGAGTGAAATTCACAAAAGAGAGCTCATATACAAAATCGTGTTAGAATTATGGATGACTATTGATTTATTAAGGAATCACAAGAAAGGGTATTTTTCTAGAAATGGTTACATTGGAAATTATTCCTAGGCATTAATTAAAGATTATCATAGATATGTTCAAGATATCTTATATATGCCAGAAAATACCAATGGTGGTGTTTTATATTCGCAAGAAGGTTGTAACTAAAGTGGTTAGTAATTTAATGAAGTTCCCCATGAATTTAATGTCAGGCTACATATGAAATTATGTTAAATTGGAATGCTAGTTGTGCAAGGTGTTTTGAAGGGATAATGGAAGAGTTATTTTGATTTTCTAATGAATATAGCTATCAAGATCAAGATTTATAATATAATTTTATTGGTGATGGATGATGAGTATGTTGTAAAAATTTAGTACACTTGAAATATAAAATACAAGTTTAATCTTGGCCTTTGGTGTTTAGACAATCTCCACCATTAATTTTTCATTAAGTCTTATCAGCCTTCTCTATAAGGGGTAGTCGTCTCACATTGTAAAGGTTGTTGAATATGAATTTTTGTAACCAACATTTTGAAATCAATATAAGAAAAGCATTGAATTTTCTTGTTTGACTTGTTTCTTATGTATGCATGGTTCCTTTCTTCAATGTTAGATAAAGTTCAATTATGATGATGATGAAATGTGAAGATATTTGATAGAAATTTATTTCATTCCATTTATAATTTGTTAATTGTAAGTTACTTTCGATGGCTAGTCTTAACCTTATTCAATTTTACTTCAATTATAAAGATTTATTTAAATTATACTATAATTAGGTATTTGCACAAATTTTTATGGTCTGAAAATCACATGCTTCCTTTGGAGATCACATTGAACATTCTTGAGATATTGTGAGTTGTGTAATCAAGGGAAATCAGATTGTTAGATGGTTAGATCAAATAACATAAAAATCCAATGAAATAACGAAGTACAATGGAAATCAAATGAAAACGAAAAGGAAATATATCACCAAGAGTCTCCATCTTCCATGATTGATCTTCGTTACACCTTCTTGCTTGCTGGAAATGTATGTTGCCCTCAGATTCGTCGTTCGAGCAATCTAAATGTCTAAGCCCTACAACAAGATTTGAAGGATTTGCTATGCCTATGACTCTTGCCAATGCCTATGTCTAAAACAAATGTCAATATTAATCAAATGCCTAAAACCTAATGCCAATAATGAAATACTACAATTGCCTATGACAATGAAATGTGAAGCTAGTAAATGACTATAGTAATTACGTAAAAATGTCAAGGTATGAAAAATGAGAAGGAAAGGGCATTTTATAGAAAAGACCATTTCAAACGGACGGACGAGATAAATTAGTGATGAGACCCTAAAATGAACGATCCAGATTAAACCTGAGAATCCCTAATTAGGGTTAGGGCAAAATCCTTAATCGAACGGTCAGAATAAAATCGGATCAACGGTGGAGAATAAATGAGGAAATTAATTAGATAATGAAGATTTTCAAAAAATCAAGAAGATAAGATTACCTGATTTGCAAGATTCGAAAAATCAAAGAGATAAGATCGCCTGATTTGCAAGATTCGAAAAATCAAAGAGATAAGATTCAGACTGAAGATAAGATTTGGAAAATCAAGAATCTGCCCGATTACTTGATTTTTGGAAGATTAATTACTAATTTGAATTAAAATAATTCAAATTATGGATTTCGAGAGATAATAAATAATCTTTTTCAGATTATTTATCAAAAAGGACCGACAGTTAAGATTGACATGACATTTTAAATAATTTAATTTATTTAAAATGAGAAGAATATGAAATTAGCAATTAAATAATTAATTTTACCTATTTAATTGAAGGAGGAAGATTAATTAATTAAAATAAATTTCACCACTTTATTTAATTGCTATAAAGAAGTGACGACAACAAATACATGAAATTCATTTATTTAATAATCAAAGATAATTAAACGCGGAAAGGGAAATTAAATAAATTAAGAAATCTATTTAATTAAAGAAAGACTTACACAATTAGTGACGTATTTAATAAATAAATTAAAATTTATTTATTTAATAATCAAGAGGAATGAAAGCGATTACTTTTGAATTCACTCAATAATCATGAATTATTTAATCAATAGTCGCATCGTGGGACCAAGCGATTATGCAATTATGCTGGACGTAAAGTGGTAAAATGAAGCTGTAGGCCTAGGTCATTTTAGTTGTCTACATTTTGCCCCTCTTTGTCATAATGTCGCTTGTCACATTGTGACAAAGAAAATAAGTCAAAAAATGCCCCAATGCAAAATAAGAGAAGGAAGAATGACGAGGAGGGTTACTAAGATGCCCCTCGAGAGACGCATTGCGTTCCAAGAACGGGTGTGCTCTCAAATTGGCTGCCAGAAGACTAGAATATGGAGACAAAGAAATGTTAGTGCAAAAGATATGGATGATGATATGGACGCAACGTTTGCGCGGAGATGAGACAAAGAAGATGGCAAGACTAAAGAAGATGCATGTTAGTTCCTAGACCAAATCCTTCAAAACATTGCCATAGGACTTTAATATTTATTGCTCTTAATCATCATTGGGCAGATTGTTGTGATGGCCAAGAAACACCATGATATGACATAGATCAAGGTGTGCAAGTTTGTACCATCACGTAAGACAAAGAGTCATAGACAAGGATGATCATGACTCATACTATGAGCGTGATTGCCCCAGTCTTGTTGTCATAATCAACCATAAGCAGAAAAAAGACAAGGACAAATCATGAAACGTCGCTGCTTCTCTAAATCCTGTTTCTAGGACATCCTTGAGAAACTAGTGACATGATTGCCAAAATACAAAAATAAAGTCCCTATCATGATATGTCGTTGTTTTTCTAAATCCCATAATCAGGACCTCGCTAAGAAGCTAGTAGTCATGCATGTCAATTGTCATGCTACGTCACTGCTTCTCTAAATCCTGCTTAGTGAGATCTCGCTGAAAAACTAATAACATGATAAAAGATCAAAAGACAATTGCCAAGTGTTTGCCAAGTGCATCTGGATATCCATTGTTCTGATGTCAAGATGCCATGTGCGATGATGTGAAGATGTCAAAAATGTTTAAAGTTTTGATTGATCTTGGAAAATGCTGAGACTTGGTGAATTCAGGAAGGACACATCCTGAATAATGCCGATGTCGAGAGGATTCGATCCCTAATGGTCATTAGGGGTCCCTTAGAATAATGACGATGCCTAGGAAGGACACATCCTAAGGCATAAATGACAGAGTTGGTTCTTCAGAAGGACACATCTAAAGAATACTGATGTCACGAAGAGTGATCTTTAGGTGTCAAGAGGATCACTCAAAATGTCGAATGACGATGACGACGCCTAGGAAGGACACATCCTAAGGCGAAAATGACAGAGGTTATCGTTCAGAAGGACTCATCTGAAGACTAACTGAATTTTGACAGTTTGACCTGCTTATGATGATTTGACTTGTGTTTGACTATATGCCGATGAGATTGCCATGCTGAATAAATGATTGTTTTACTTTGTTTCAGGAGATTTCCCTATGTGGAAATTGATTGAAAAATTTTGACGTGTGTGCTAGTGTAGTGCCATGAACCCCAATGGACTGACCTAGTGGGCGCTCCTGGGCTCATCGATAGATGGCCTTGCCACGCCATACACCGTGAGACCTCGAAGTTCGACGCACTAATGATTCCCCGGTTCCCGATGACTGATTGCGCCATGATTTTATTTTTGACAAACCTAGCGACTAACCTAATGTCTCTGGGACTCGCGATGAGTCTTGCCTACGTAGCAAATGCGCAGAGACAACGTAGTTCGGACAGATGATGAAGACTGTTTTGACATGATTGACTTTGACTAGAAATGACCAGATGTTTATGTTCTTCGAGTGGTCTACTGATTTTTGTTTAATGTTTTCTTCAGGACGTTTTACAATTTTTAGGTCTTTCCTCAGGACTTTTTATGATGTTTTTGTCTCTTTTTTCAGGACATTTTGCGATGTTTTTGTCTCTTTTTTTTTCAGGACTATTTGCCAATGTTTTTGTCTTTTTTCAGGACTTTTTGCCAATGTTTTTGTCTTTTTTCCAATGTTTTTGTCTTTTTTCAGGAGTTTTTGCCAATGTTTTTTTGTCTTTTTTCAGGACTTTTTGCCAATTGTCAAGATCATTTGTGACATCCACTACAGTTGCATGATAAACATTTTGCCCCCAGTCAGGTCTAAGACTTAGCCATTTGCAAGGGACATAGACGGGATGCTGCTGACTCGGTAGACGGACAGTCGTCAGGACCTGATGTCAATCATTTATCTACTATGACAGGTAGGGTAGGATGTGATGGCGATTTGCGGAATAATGGCAGAAATACCTTTCATCCTAGGCCAAGTTAGACCAAGTGATAGTAGATGGCAGAGCAATGATTGATTACGCATACTTCCGGGTTGCCGTGGTTTTCACCCATATGGTACTTGTCCAAAGTGCCCGGTTGCCGTGTTTTCGCTATCGAACTAATCATTTTGACTATTTCTTGACTTTTATGAGTCACCAAACCCCGGCTGCTTTCACTTCAAGGTGACGATTTATCTTTTCTTACATATGATTCTCAACATCCTCTCGATAAGGAGAAATTGAGATGTGGAACTGCGATGGTTCATTAATTGTCTCCCATCCTGAGTTGTTAATTGATAAGCTCCAGAACCAAAAGAAGATATGATAATAACGAAGCCGCTTTATTCAAATTTTCCGGCTTTTCTCTGGTTCTGCTTATCTCTGGTTCTCAGATTAGAAACCTGGTCACCGGAGTGTCAACCACCATAACCTTTTTATTGTAGCTGGCGAATAAAGGCTAAATTGGAGCATGTTGGAGATGATTCAAGAGTTTTAATGCCTTTCTTCCAAAGATTTCTAGCTCATGTGCGTGCTGATTGTTCGCGAAGTCTTTCATTAGTAAGCATCCTTCAAGGAAACCCTGAAGAAGGAATTTCGACCTCAATGGGTAAGATGGCTTTCGCCAAACATCCGTGGTTGGGTGGCCCTCGTAGGTGTAACGGTCGCTATTCGACAAGCCCACGTATAAAGTTATTGTATGTGCCAGTCACTGCCAGCGTCATTGACAGTCTTTTTTAAGATCTTCACAATGGTTTTATTGGACGCCTCAGCTTGGCCGTTTCCTTGTGGGTAGTATGGAGATGAAAAGTGGTGTTGGATATGGAACCATTCACATAACTCACGTACGTCTTGGTTTTTGAATGGACGTCCGTTGTCAGTGATGATGGATCCTATAAGGCTATACCCAAGAAATGGATGTAATTAAGGGACAAACTTGATATTTGCTCATTTAATATATGTCATCGAATGGCTTTGATCCAATTTTGTGAAATAATCGGCAAAGTGAATAATGAATTTATGGTCATGGATGAGGTTGATGAATCTTACCCACCCAGGTCGAAGTCCCCATCGAAATGTAAGGGCCAAGGAGAGGTGATACCTGAAATTTGTGTCGATACACCAAGCCATCGTGTATTTGATACGGTGACAAAGTCCCCGCACATATTCACCAGACTTTTCCAAATTGTCGGGCCAATAACACCCAAGTCTCGCCGGGCTGAAATAGCTTAGGACCACTCAATTGAGATCCATATACCGGCTGCAAAATCTCGAAGGTCACATGCTTCGCGTCAAAGACATCTAAGGAGGTATCAGCCGAAACTTAGAGTGGTGTCACCGACAAATGGCGTACACCATGATTTTCTACGAAGGACTTCAAGTATTATTTGACAAAGTTCCTGCGGAAGGGTAAGGACTTTGTGGTAATCAGAATGTCTTGATACCAAGGAGAGTTGGACCAACAGTTCACAAACCATTTTGATTCCGATATCATATGCCTATCAAAAGTCGCTTCTACTAAGAACTCAAATCAGGACACACTTTTTAGGGATGTCCAAGAGAGAACCAATAGTAGCTTATCAAGGTCACCGCCTTTATTCTGTACCCTAGGGATTTGTTCAAAAGAGATCGATTGAAAGTATGTCAAGAAACTGTCTACCATCCTCTTGTAGGGAAGCAACTTCTCATCCTTTGTTTCATAGTCATCATTCACTTGGTTGATTACTAACTGGGAATCCCCGAATACTAGCAATGTCTGAATTTTCCACTTTATTGCTAACTTGAGACCTGTGACGAGTGCTTCATATTCAGCAATGTTATTTGTACAAGGGAAAGTGATCCTGAATGACTTTGGAATTGAATCCCCCTGTGGTGTGATAAACAATATTCCAGCGCCTGAGCCATGACCAGTATGAGACCCATCAAAATACAGTTTCCATGGTGATGCCGGTTCTGCATGAAAAATAGACTCATCGGGAAAATCAGTTACTAATGGGTGAGTGGCTTGAATTGGTGCATCCGCCAATTGATCTGCTATTACTTGCCCTTTGATTGCCTTGCGCTCAACATACTGTATGTCATACTCGCTTAGGATCATGACCCATTTTGCCAACCGGCCTGTTAATGCTGCTCGACTGAGTAGATATTTCAATGGATCAATCTTGGCAACCAGTTGTGTCTGATGACTGAGCATATAGTGTCTTAGCTTTTGGGATGCAAAAACAACAGCGAGGCATGCCCATTCAATGTATGTGTAGTTCAACTCATAGCCTATCAGTGTGCGGCTGATGTAATAGATTGCTCTTTCTTTTCCTTCATGATCATCTTGGGCCAGCAATGCCCCCAGTGCTGAACTAGTAGTTGAGATGTATAGAATCAATGGCTTTCCATGAATGGGTGGCATGAGTACTGGTGTTGAAAGCAGGTAATTTTTTATTTGTTGGAAGGCCTCTTGACATTTATCCGTCCATACAAAGGGGACACTTTTGCGCAACAGGTACTGGAACGGGTGACACTTATCTGCCAATTGGGCTATGAAACGGCGAATAGATTGTACCCTGCCCTGCAGAGTTCTGAGTTCACTGATCCCTCTGGACGGAGGCATGTCTATGATTACTTTGACCTTTTCCGGATCAACCTCTATGCCTCTTCGGGAAACTATGTACCCTAATAGTTTACCTGACGTGACCCCAAAGACACACTTCTTAGGGTTTAGCCGAACTTTGTACTCTTCAAGTCTCTTGAAAATTATGTCGAGTACCCTCAAATGGTCTTTCCTAGTTGCTGATTTGGCCAACAGGTCGTCTACATAATCCTCCATTATATTGTGCATCAAGTCATGGAAGATCATGGTCATAGCCCTTTGATATGTGGCCTCGTGATTTTGAGACCGGTTAGCATGACGCTCCAAATGCATGTAATTCCCATGGGTAAGTAAATGCTTGTTTGTGTTAATCCTCGTGAGCAATGCGGATTTACTATAACCGAAACCATCCATGAGGGATAGCATCTCATGTCCGCATTAGGTCAATTATGATGTCAATGTTGGGCAAAGGGAAAGTCATCCTTGGACATGCTTTATTTCTAGGTCTCCGTACCGCATTATTACGTCCTAATCATCCCATTTGGCTTTGTCACCGCGACTAGATTGGAAATCCATTCAAAGATAATCTATAGACCTTAGTGAATCCGGGCATCCGCACTTTTAACTCGGCCTCAATTTAATAGGGCTACTCTGAGGTGCATTTTTGCAATAACTTCAAGCGCATCGGTTTAGCATTGGGTAATAGTGGCAGATGATGCAACGCGCTTGGGGTCCAATCCTAGCATGTCCGCATAAGACCATGCAAAGTTGATTTTCCATTCTGCAAAGAATTTATGAAATTCAGGTTTCTCTTCATCAGTCAATGATGCAGCAAATAGGACCATCTTGGGGTCTTCTGCAGTTGAAATATTATCCTCTATTGTGTCCTCAATAAGCATGGCCGATTTCTCCTGTTGCACAGGGAGAAAGTCCAGTCCTCCATCTTTGGGCGCCTCAGAGAGGTTTTCACCACAGATATCGCCCTTTATTTTTACGCCATTTTATCGTCAAGAGGTGCCTTTCAGTTTTCACCTAGAGACGTTTCATTTTTTGCTTTATTTTTATTTTTGCGACTAGAGGACTGAACAGTCTCGCCGAAGTATGCGGTGCAGTCTAAATCAATAGCAAATCCTGATTTGTGGTCCCCACTAGGGATGCCTTCTCGTAATCCCATGAATTCCTAAGAATGGTTTTATCATTTGAATGTATCTTAACTCCATGGCCCTTTTGTTGGTCCCAATCACTAGTTCAGTGGTAAACCAAAGAGATGCCACCTGAATAAGGCTATAAAATTGGGTAGATGCATGATGTAGACTTTGATTCTACCGATGTTGTAGATGAAAAAGACCATCCAACTCCTACATCTGACCTAAATAATATTCTCCTTCAATTATGCCATATTCTATTAATGGCATTAAGGAGTGAAGGTCAGAGTCCCGGCATCACTTACCGCCCCACACTTCGGATAGATTGGACCGGAGGGGGCCGACAATGGTCAAGTAGTGTTGTGGGCGGTAGTAGGGATTTCACTATTTGGTGCTTGTCTTAATTTGAATGCTTGCCAAATCGTTGTTCGTGAGGTCAATTCTGCTCGACAAACAAATCATCAAGACAAATTTAGGGACTGTTACCCCACTCGCGTGGAGCCGGGCTGTGAGGGGTTCCTGTATCTCGGTTAATCGCTTAAGCATGTACTCGCTCATTTAAAAGTCCAGAGGTACGTCGATCGCCATTGGCAAGTGATCCAAGCCCTAATCCAAGATACTTCGGAATTTGAAAAGTTTCTATGGGTTCCCTTCGGCCAGTTTTATTTTTTCCAAGGCCACTAGTACCATCGTAGCCTTTAGCCTTCATGAAGTCATAACCTTTGCCATATATTTGAACTGGTAATGGGGGTAATGTGACCGTATCCTTATAGATCTATCCCGTGATGTCAGCAAGGTCTTCCTCACTCATGTCTCCCCACTTGATAAAAACTGTATTTGGTGGGACTATGAAGGTTTCCTGAGGTTCCATTCGGAAACATGGCCGACCATAGTCCTTGGGAGATCTAGGCATTGTTGTTATGCTGTAGGCTGTGTTCAGTTTGAATTCTCCGCAACCGAGGTCCTGGATTTTGACAGTTGATTCAGTCTTAGGGTTGGTGGAAGGTGGTGGCATGGTGGAAGACGTGGATGGAGTGGATGTGTAAGATGACGTGAGTGTGGAAGGGTCGATGTACTTGGATGACGAGGAGCCAGGTGCTTCTCGATTAATAGGTACTCGGTTTTCGGAGATACCCCTTAAATTGGTACAATATTGGAAAGGGTCGGGGTCTCCATATATGGTTACTTCTGTACCGTCAAAAGGAAACTTGAGGCATTGGTGGTATGTTGATGGAACGGATTTTAAAGCGTGGATCCATGGTCGGCCAAGTAAAATGTTATATGGTAGTTCCAAATCCAGGACCTGGCAGGTTGTGTCCACAATGACCGGGTCCCACTGATAGGGAGAGAGATAACACCCTTGAAGAGCTGCTCTCATCATCATATGCCTTTGATCACTATGCTTTTGTTGGGTCTACGCGACGATCGAATCCAAGAGCTCAACCACCTTTGAGGGCGTTATATTCAACTCGCCCACCATCTACTAAAACCCCGCCTTAACTTTGTGCTTGTGGACAAAAGTTTCTGCGTGTAATGCGCCATTGTGGCGGCTTTATGATGAGTAGTCTTGGATCCGGAAGGTGACATGGGTAGAGATATCCCACCATAGTTTCAAACTAATTGACATCGATGTCCTTAGGGACCAACGACTCTAGGAGAGTTTTTTCTAGGATTTCTTTGTGTGCGGGAGAGATACGAAGCAGCTCAAGGATAGATATTTGTGTGGGAGTCTTTCCTAGCTGGTCAATGAGGTTGAACCCTAATTTCGGGTTTCCACCGCTGTGGGTTAACAGCTCGGTCGGGCGAATGATGCAAAGAAGTTGTGATTATTGTCGATGGGCCCGGTATTATGATTTTGGCTTGTCTAGGAGGAGGCGGGCCAGCTATAGTGACCTTGCCACTGCGAGTAGTAGCATTACACTGGGGTGCTCTCTTGACCGTAATGGTATTGATGTACCCATCTTCAGTGCGGATATTGTTTATAATTGGTCCACTAGAATAATCATACTTGACTCGGGCAAAGTTAGCTTGGTTTTGTGAACCTGACGTGGACGCATTATGAAAGCCATGATCCTGCAGTGGATTCTTGTGAATAGTATGATCTGCGTTGGAGGTGAATTGTGATCCCCCTACTTCGATTGTGCGATTTTCAATAAGATCTTGAATTACATTTTTCAGTTGTCGACAGTTAGTGGTTGTATGTCCTTTGGCTCGATGGTATTCGCAAAGTGCATTGTCATTCCACCATGATGGTTTGAACTGTCCTGGGTCATAAGGTTTTATTTTCGGAAGTGTGATGACCCCACGTGCATTTCTAAGGACTTTTCAATGGGTTCACCCAAATGGGTGTATGTGCTGCACCCTTTGGGAAATTGGTTCCATTTGATCTATATTAAGTTCTTAACCGCTTTTGACCATTTTGGTTGTTTTGAAGTATTGGGGGGAGGTGTCAATGTTGTTGTTGGTCTGTTTTGTTGTTGAACCCCTTTTAGGGCTAATACGGGACCTACAGTATTTGCAGTCTTGGCATCAACAACACCGTCATTTGTAACATGCTTATTCTTAACCCAATATTTGTTTTTGTCAGCTGGTGGATTGACATTCGTGTTTTTGGAACCATATCTCAGTTCTCCCTTTGCGATAAGGGCTTTCTCAATTTGGACCCCCTTTTCCACTAATTATGTGAAGTTTGTGCAACAATGTATTTGCAATGCGAATTTTAGGGGTCCTAGAAGTGTTTGGACGAACATGTCGACTTTTTCCCTTTTAGGAATGTCAATGTGACATCGACTAGCAAGGCTTCTCCATTTTTGAAAGAATGGAATAAATGTCTCACCAGAGTCTTCCTGTGTGAGATTGCACAAGCTAGTGATAGAGGTATCCATGTCAATGTTGTACGCGTAATTTCTTATGAATTTTCATTTGAGTTCATCCCATGTTTGGATATCTTTTTGAGTTGAGAACCATTCAAGGGCTTGGCCTGCCAAACTTTTGGAAAAAAGTCTCATCAAGTATGTTGGTTCGTAGGCGATATCCATACAGTTGGTTGCGAATTCGTGAACATGTTCAATGGGATTTGTTTTGCCTCTATATTTTGTGAAGTTGGGTGATACGTATCCTGGTGGAAATGCAGGCATACGTAAGTTCATGTCGAAAGGGTATACATCCAGGTCATATGATATTTCCGATTTCCTGCCTGAAATGTACATGTTTTGCATATTTTTCTCCATATCTCTCATTCTTGCTTTGAGTTCATCTATGGTAGAGTCGTTTATGTTTCCGTATGTTGGGTTACCTGGTACACCATGTGTTCCTATCTGGTGTGCGTGAATGTTGGTATATTGAAGTGGTACGGATTGTTGTGGTATGTACGACGTGTGTTGTTGGTATTGGAAGTTATGATTTGGTGTCTGTTGATGAGTATGAATGTTGGATGAGTATGTTGGGATATGTCCCCCAGCCATGTGTGTCGTTATTTGGGGGATGTTGTGAGCATGACTGTTATAATGTGTCAATGAAGTCATGGGTTGTGTTATTTGACCACCTTGTGTAAATTGGTGATTTTGCACAAGAGGAACATTTGTGTTTATACCTTGGGAGGCAATGACGTTTGACTGTGTTGTCGTGTTGGCATTTTGTTGTTATCCTTGAATAAAGATACGTCCTGTGGGTCCCCCCAAAGGATTTTGTGAAATACCACTGGATGGATGTGTCAAAGTTGTGTTCATGGTAGTAGATGTAGTTGTCAAGGGGGGATTGTTTTGACTTGATGATGCCCCCGTGGCATTTACTGTCGTGGCATCGACTGTCATGGTATTTGTTGTGGTCCCAAAGGAAGTATTGCTTGTAGTATTTAGAGGTTGACCACTATGTGACATGTTATGTGTGTTATTGGCATTAGGGTCATGAAGTGTCGAATTTAGCGTGTTGGCATGAAATCCTGGTGGTAACTTAGCTCCTTCACTCAAGAGCATAGCTACAAATCTATCTCTATCCTGACGAGCTATTGTTTCAGCAAGCTGATAGACCTCTGGGTCTTGTGTCAATGCCTCTATGTTTTCCTGAAGTAGTTGGCCATTTTCGTCTCTTTGCAAGTAGAGTTCGAATGTACTGTTTGCTGGAAGTTGATTGTCTTGTTTGGTAAATGGATCATAAAAGGTCCAATTCGGGTCATGTGGAGGACTGTTGACACTAAATGGGGGGTCTTGCCTAAAGTTTTCCATTTGTCTCTTTTGTTTTTGAAGTCTAGTTTCAACCATGAACTGATTTTGCTCAAATTGGAGTGACAACTAAATGCAAGTATGACACTATGTGAAGTCTAAGTTCAAAATGACGCCTAGAATGACTAATGTTTTTGGATTTTTGAGAAAAGGGTATGCAATTTGTATGCAATGTAAGACAAGGTTATCTAAGCACTTCTAAGCTCGAACTTTGTTTACGATTTGGACTGCTAAAGGACTTCGTTGGAAATGACAAGTTGACAAGGTCTAAATGACTAGTGAGTCTTCCTAACTAGGCTTTTGAGTTGGAAGAAATCTCACAAAAAAGGACAATGACTAAAGGATGTTTGATAACTTAGTCCAAGAGGGTCTAATGTCGAAAACAATGTTTTTGCAAAGGTGTGCTTAAGATTTTCCTAATCCTAAGTATGCAAGTATGGACCTTAAGGACAACGTAATGCTGAATGTACTAAACTAAAAGGAATGAGGTATGCAACCTATGGTGACTAATGCAAGTTTAGATAAGACTTTGAGCAATATCAAGTTTGGTTTCCTCTGATGCATCTTTTTCGGCGATAGTGTTCGACGGAATGGTTGGCGAATTTGAAGACCCCGTGCTCTATGCGCTTTGACAAATCGCTTGGCGGCCGTCGAAAAATCACTTCTGGCGGTTTGACGTGATGCTTAATTCTACTTTTTAAGCTCAACCTAAGTTTTGAATTGTTTTGATGGAATTTTTGACTTGTTTTGATGAATGTTTTGTTTGAACTGTGACAAAACCAGAATGCACTTGACAAACACAGCGTTTTAAAAGGTATCCAAGCACACATGAGATAAGCACAATCCTAAAAAGGCCACTAGGCCCTGGGTTTGTATACTTGATATAGCCCACCAGTTATACCCCGGATTGGTGATGAACACCTTTCCTTCTCGGTAGCCGACAGCTTGAATTTGGTGGCATCGCCTCCATGGCTCATTAACGCCATTCCCAGACAACACCAAATCGGATTCATCGTATAGCGACATCCCCGCACTTCAAAAAGTAGCTTTCCCTACCTGCGGGGATTCCAGAGGGAATCTTCTTTAAAGATTTATACCTGCACTCGTGACCGGTATCAAGCACTGGTCAACGCTGGATACTTCAAGCATAAAGTAAGCAGCTAATTCGTGATTCGCTCGCTGGCGCGTATCCGGCGCGCGAGTCCGCTGATCCATTCCTCCGCCGAACATGCCGGGGATTCTTTGCTTTCTCCTAACCCACTTTTAGTACCGCCGGAAAGCCCTGTTGCAGTAAGTAAGCACGGCCCGAAGTCAGTCTCAGTGAGCATTTTTCCCCACCAGATGCTCAGTTCTAGAAGGCCATAACTGCTTTCTTACACCCAGGATCGCACGAATGCGCAAGGGGAGAGGATACTCCGATATACCGAATCGTGAAGGGTAATTAACAAAAAATAGAATGGGTCTGGTTTTCTGATCACAAGGTTTTCACCAAGTGAGAGCATACTCACCTACCACTCCACAAGCACAATCAGACACAAAAGACACGATTCTTTTTATAAGCACCAAAAC
The DNA here is from genome assembly GCA_007258455.2 of Sequoia sempervirens. Lineage (NCBI taxonomy): Eukaryota > Viridiplantae > Streptophyta > Pinopsida > Cupressales > Cupressaceae > Sequoia > Sequoia sempervirens. The sequence continues at coordinate 345,819,877 of VDFB02000015.1, forward strand.
TAAGTGTTTGCTAATCTAGAAATAAACAAGCACACTATTTGTTTGTTTCCCTCTTTGACATGCGAATCTGCAAACAATAAGTTAGTAGTTTTGTAGATAATGGTCTTGGACACACGAAAAAGATCGCCACACGCTACCAGAAAAGATTAGTAACAAAAATAATAAATAAATAAATAAAAACTTAAATGAAAACAGCAAACTTGAAATAGTGATAACTTCATTCAAACTTAACAAAATTTCAAGTGGTAGATATCCATGGAAAGCTAAATGATAGACCTTCAAAACCCAGAAAACTTTTTCCACGATTCTGCACAAAACAAATGTTATAGACAAAAGAAAACGCGGGTTTAAGAATTAAATTAAAAAAAATAGCGAACAGTAAAATACCCATAACTTTATCAAATCTCAACGAAATTTAAAACCGTTTGATGTTCTGGAAAGCTGAGAGTGAGATCTACAAAACCCAGAAACCGTTTGAAAATATTTTATTCGCCCATTTTTCTGTGCTCAATTGAAGGTGACGGGATTTCGTATGACGTTTTGGCTGTAACCTGCAAAACAGTGAAAACAAACAAGAACACACACGAATTTTTCTGCAAAATGTCGGGTTCACCAATGTAATCAAGGGAAATCAGATTGTTAAATGGGTTAGCACAAATAACATTAAAAATCCAATGAAATAACGAAGCACAATGGAAATAATATGAAAATAAAAGGAACAATGTTACCATAAATCTTCATCTTCCATGATTGATCTTCGTTACACCTTCTTGCTTGCTAGAAATGTGATGTTGCCCTCAGATTCGTCGTTTGAGCAATCTAAATGTCTAAGCCCTACAACAAGATTTGAAGGATTTGCTATGCCTATGACTCTTGCCAATGCCTATGTCTAAAACAAATGTCAATATTAATCAAATGCCTAAAACCTAATGCCAATAATGAAATACTACAATTGCCTATGACAATGAAATGTGAAGCTAGGTAAATAACTATAGTAATTACGTAAAAATGTCAAGGTATGAAAAATGAGAAGGAAAGGGAATTTTATAGAAAAGGCCATTTCGAACGGACGGACGAGATAAATTAGTGATGGTGACCGTTCAACGATCCTTATTGAACCGGTAATCCCTACTGTAAGAAAAAATCCTAATCGAATTTCATTTAATAAAATTGGATCAACGGTGGAGAATAAATGAGACAAATTAATTAGAAAATAAAGATTTTCAAAAAATCAAGAAGATAAGATTGCCTGATTTGCAAGATTCGAAAAATCAAAGAGATAAGATCGCCTGATTTGCAAGATTCTAAAATCAAAGAGATAATATTCAGATCGAAGATAAGATTTGAAAATCAAGAATCCTTCCGACATTTGATTTTGAAGATATTCACTAATTTCCAATTAAAAATAATTCAAATTATGGATTTCAGAGATAATAAATGAATCTTTTTAGATTATTTATCAAAAAAGGACCTACGCTAGGATTATGACATTTTAAATAATTTTATTTATTTAAACAAAATAATATTAATTTAGTAAATTAAATAATTAAATTTAATTATTTAATTTAGCAGATAAGATTAATTAATTAAATAAATTAATCAATTTATTTAATTAAAACAGTTAGTGACGTATTAAATAAATACATGAAATTCATTTATTTAATAATCAAAGATAATTAAACGCGGAAAGGGAAATTAAATAAATTAAGAAATCTATTTAATTAAAGAAAGACTTACACAATTAGTGACGTATTTAATAAATAAATTAAAATTTATTTATTTAATAATCAAGAGGAATGAAAGGACATGAATTAATTAAATAATCATGAATTATTTAATCAATAGTCGAATGTGGACCAAGGACATAATTATGCTAGGACGAAAGTGGTAAAAATGAAGCTTGTAGGCCTAGGTCATTTTTAGGTGTTTACAAGTTGGTCTCTGATTAAGCAAGAAATGGTTTTGTGAGGGATCTATCTATATATAGCATGGAATTGTTATTGTCATTGTCCTTAGGTTTTCTTGACTTAAATTTCCTGTTACCTTATCTTTTTCATTTTATTTCAAGGTAAATTATTTTAGGAAGAAAATCATTGCTTATATTTACAAATTCATATGTTAAAGTCTATTTTCAGATCTAAGATGTAAAAATTTAGTAAGGGTTTTATATAAAGTTCATATCTTTCAAATCCATACTATCATGTTCCAACTAAGCAATTATAAGGGCCCTTGTAAAATATCAAATCATTAACCACTAAGTTTTTTTTTAAAACTCAAGACCTAGCTATTAAAGCCTTGGGGTTATCTTTCTATAATTTCAAAAGTTAGATTTCCTTTCAAGAGAGAAAAAATACTTCATGTTTTTTTCTATGTTGTGATGTGCAAAAAAAAATCATAAAAGAGATAAGGAGATAATTATAATTAAAGGGAAAGATAGAAGGAGACATGTGTAGAGAGATAAAGAGACAAATAGAGAAATTGATATAGATGTATATAAAGAGAGAGAAGGGGAGAGAAAGGGAGGGAGGAAGAAAGAGGAAAAGATGAAGATATAGGAAGAGAGGAGAGAAATATATTTTTCTTCACATAAATGTGAGCATAATATAACATGAGTACATTATAATGTGAGAGCACTATAACACACTCATATTTGTATATACTTTTGGTATTTCCAACCGTTAGGGGGTTTCTCTTGGGAACCCAACCCAAAGGTTTGGACTTGCATGTTAATGCACAAAGATGTGTTTTCTACAAAATATCAAAAATGCCTAAATCTTGATCATGATCTTTATTAGGTTTGCGCATCTTTCAATGTTGAGCTCTAAAAAAAATTACCAGAATAATGTTCAACTCTATTAGCTTTCTAACCATGTATTTTTTCTACAACTCAAATATGTTAAATTTTTAATCTTTAATTTCTTTTTCTAGTGTCTCCATTTTTTTCTAAAACCTATTTATGGTATTTTTTGTTTCATTTTTTTACCTATTCATCAAAATTTGAAACAAAATACACTTTTTAAAACTAAATTCTATTATGTAAACATTAAAAAAAAAATTCTCAATTAGTCTCCAAAATGCTTAAGGGGAAACATACTCATTTTTTTATCTTTCAAGATTTTTCTAGTTTGAAAGCTAGTCAAAAATCATATATTCATCATAAAATTAGTAGAAATATCAAGCATAAACTATAGATTTTTAGCTAATTTTTAACTAAAACAATTTTTTAAATACTAAAAATTGCCAACATTTTAGGGTGAGCACACTAGATGTTATGTTATGTTTTCTTGACAAAATTAGGAGCACTTTTGATTATCCCCATATTTGAACCCCTTAATCTCCACCACTTTCAAAAAAATTAATAGTATAGAAAGTAGATTCAGAGCACTACAACTCTTGTTCTTGTCATGTCTTCAAATTTTGAGTGTAATTATCTTCAATTTCTCATTCAAGACCATTTTTATTAATTTTATAAAAAATGTTGCCAATTAAGACCCCCTTTTAATCCCCCATTTCAAAGAAATTACCCCATAGAAGAACAACTAGGTATAATTATGAGATAAAAATTACATATGACTATTGGTAGAAGAAATAATGATAAATCTTATGATTCTCATACTTCTCATCTATTTCATATTCCTCCCAATATGTCATATTTATTTTAAATTGAATAAGAGGAATTTCTATATTTCCTTAGAGCTAGGAGAGACATAACTTATGACAATAGTTGAATTTTAAGAGGCTCAAGTTAAAATAAGTAAAATTCTTAGTAGTGGGATGATTTGGGATAGATCCTACAATGTAAAAAAGAAATGAATAAGATAAAAATATGCATAAATACACATTGTTGGCTAGTATCCTACTCTTCCCAATGTGTTGTACAAAGAATAAATTGAGCAGAAGAGATTGTGTATCACATTACAAAGTAAAAATACAAAGTAAAAATGACTTCTTGTAGAGATTGAATTGTAGGAATCTCAGCATTCCACACATAAAACTATAAATACCATCTTAATGAGTAGAGGGGAAGTAATTCCTTATGAGAAAATTTTTGTTTAGTACAATGAAAATGAGGATGATTAGTGTGATACATTTGGGTATGAATCAATGTGAGGAGAGAATTAATATAGTGACTATGATGCAATTGATCTCCAATTTTTTTGATGTCTACATAATATTAACCTAAATTAGTATGAGTTGCTTGCTCATTGTAATGAACATCCAGGGGAACACACACACACACACACACACACACACACACACACACACATATATATATATATATATATATGATAAAATAGCCAAATCCATCATGTGAATACCTAACACAAAATTTAGATACACCATTGGTGTAGGTATTAAATGGATATGGCTTGAGATATGAATATGTGCCTATAATAAGTGATACTTTTAGTTTTCAATCAAATAAAAAATTTATGTATAATAGCAACGAGAAAAGAGGGTAGAAATTGAAATAAGGAAATGAAATAATAAAAAGAAGCTAACATAGAGAAACAAAAATATAGTGCAATAATAGATAGTGAAGAAGAATTATGTACAAAAATATCATGATAAGACACATACAGTTGACTCCTAGCCTCTAGAAGTGGACTGTGTAGAAAAAAAGAAAGAAAATCAAAATAATCCTTGTATTAAATTTATTCCTCAAATTTCTCATGCAAATGAATTGAAATTCCTTCATATGAAGTGGTCAACCTACAAAGGGAAGAGAGATGACTAGAAATTGTAGACGACAAGTTCTACAACACAAAAAATGAAATTTCATCCTATGATATTTGTTTAGAATTCATCTTTATATAATATGATGAAAAATATTAGGCTATTTATAATTCCCCCCTTTTCCTTGCTCCTAGTGAGGATATGAATGAAGAAATAATTAAATTTGGGCAAAGAGATAGCTAAAGTAGATGTGAAAATTCCCTGATACATTGGTCTTAGTAAGACTGGACTATGCTAAACCTTTCCATATTTCTTTTTTTCCATAAGCTATGCTTTTAATTTTTTTATTCTCCAAAATTATAAATGACCTATTTCTTTGATTAGCAAGTCTTGAAATGATGAAAAATGGAGGTGTTCACCATTCAATGAAAATATGAAATCCATTGAAGATATTAGTGCAAGCTTGGATTTAGGATAGGTCAATGAAGAAATTTTAAATTATGTATCCACCTTTTGTCACCTCAAGGATGATATATGATATAGTGATCATAATGGTTTCCTAGAGAACACATGAACCATTCCATTGAAAATAATGATAATTAGTAAGGGAAACCATAGCTGTAGTCCTAAGGGTATATAATAATATGGTTACATCATAGTGGGTTGCTACTCAAAAATTTTAACATGGTAAGAATATATCTTGTGTCATGCACATATGAAGTTGATGAAAATAATGATATTGTATGCTACCTCAATAGTTTCAATTTGTACCTTATGAAGCTATTGCTTCGTGAAAGTGTGTATTAGGTATTAGTTCTTGTAATAAATTGGTATTTCCTTATACATGATGTGTTTTTTGTGTATTTCCTTTATGCCATCATAACCCATGTCGACCATGATAAATTTTGATTGTCCTAAATCCCTCCTTATTGTACATGTAGTGTAGAAAAATGTATTCCTTTACATTGTCACACTTGTTTGGGCCCTTCCTGCTAAAATTGGGCTTCTTTATGCCTTATTTGGTCCTATTTTGCATCCACAAGCCTTATTTAATGCATTTCGTTGAGGATAATCCTGACACTTAACTAATGACCAATCATAATTCAAATTATAAAGGCCAAGGTGTTCAATTTAGTATGGATCTGACCGGTACCACCAAAGCGGCTAATGGGTCCCACCCTGTTTTAGTAGCTTCATCCCAATATAATATAGAATCCGTGACATTTCTGAAATTCTGTGGTCCCCAATCCTAGCTGGCTGGTAATCAGTTCCCTAACTATAGTGCTTATGGACCCACTTAGTCAACTCCAGCCTGAAATCAACTTTTGGGTGAGACTCTTATTCTCTTAGATTTGGATGCCCCCGGCCTTTAGAAAGTTACCTTGGGGAATTTTGGCAAAACAAAGCAACAAGAGCCACATATTTTCTCCTATAAATTCAAGTATTCTTGGCATTTTAGTAAATTTCTGTGAATGCATGGTTATCTGGTTGTTTAATGGCTATCGGGAGTGGCTTGGAGCCATTCACATCTGGGTAACATGTCAAAGTCATCATGCATCATGTGTTTTGATCTACCATTTGCATAGGTTCTACATTCCGCCAAATTCCGTCTGGGGTCAAGATCCATAGTATCTTAATCAAAGAGTCAAAGGATCTACATTCATGCTAGTACTTCCTCATAAGTTGAAACTGGCCGAAAGCATGGAAGGGCCAGAGTTGCAACATTGATGACACCATTCACTTCCATTCTTCTACGCTATATTTCATTTCAGCTTTCCACAATGCAAATGTGGTTTCAACCTAAGGGAAACCCTGTGGTCCAATTAAAGTAAAACAACATTTTTCTCCTACATGTGTGGATTCTTAGACCCAGTGCTTAGAGCTGGAAGATCCATTGGTTGTGCTACATGAAGCCAAGCGAGGCTGCCATCTCATGGAAAACCTACAGGGTCAAAATCTAGAGCCATACCAAAGATCAATTTTACCATTTAAGCCATAAGATCACTTTAGCTTTTTGATATCATATTTCAGAAAAACCTTGATATTGGGACTAAATCACCATCTTGGGTGTATGATTCCTATTATACCACTTTTCAACCATTTTCTATAGATCTTGGTTTAGTAGTTGCAGATTCCAGATTCAGCTCAAAACCCTAAGTTGAGACTAAATTTCCTAGCATGGAGTATGAGTCTCATTGTGCATCAAAGGTCATAATTTTGGGATTACAAACCTTGTTTCAAGCATTTCCAGTTTTCTAGGTGCACCTTTGTTTATCCCTAGTTCATTATTCTGATTTCAAGTTTTATTTCCTAGGTCATATAGTTGTTGAGCAAGACAACTAAGAGGGGGGTGAATCAGTTGTAGCAAATTTCACTTTTATAAAATTTATCAAAACTTAGATCAATCACAATTCTTAACTCTGCTAAAATGATAAAACATTAAGTGCAAGTGCAAAAACTAAAAACCATCACACAAACAAAGTAACACCAGATTATGTGGAAAACCCAATGAGGGAAAAACCACTATGAGGGCTAATTCACACTATAGAGAATTTTAAAACTGATTACAAAAGGCTCACTGCTTGAGAAAAATGCTCATTGCCAAAAAAAGGACTCACTGTCCAACAAGGCTAACCACCTAGAGGGCTCACTACCATAGAGATACAAAGAAGATAGAAGAGATATGTTGCAAAGAGAATACAATCTCAATGTAACAGAGAAATCCACCACAATTTTCTCACTACAAAGATATGATAAAGTCCACCTTCAGCTCACTACATCCATAAACTTTGCATTTTGACTTCACACTGATCTACCACACTCACATTACATTCATCCATTTGATTCATATCTACTTTGCATCTATCTACTCTATTTTTTTTCACTTATCTCTTTGTTCTACTTTCATCACTAATTCATCCTATATTTATACCATCTTCAACTTTGAAACATATCCAAAGTTATCATCCATCATTAAATTCAAATAGGTCGGTGCCAAAACATCCTAGGGTGGAATTAGACTGAGGGTGACCCAAACACATGCTTGATGAGGACACAAATAGGTCCCAACATGCTTCATCAATTCTAAAGGTAGTGTTTAACTCAAGTTTGGCCAAACTAGTCTAAAACATAAAGAACAATTAAGCATGATCCTTCTAGACACCAAAATTATCTTCAACATGAACATAAAAAATTAACTCTAGAACCACAATTCATAAGACTTAACCAAAGAGAAATCTAGGTCAATGACATTTCTCCCATACCTCATCCAAATACACAAAAAAGCACAGTTCACAACTGGTGAGCTTAACTCACACTATACAATGAATCAAAAACCAAAAATCTAGATGTAGCAGCTTCAAACAACCATGATCAACATATCTAAACCACACATGTACATAGAAGAAAATCCCAAAGCAAAACATAGAGGAACCACTGAACACCTGCAATCTTCCTTCAATAAAATTTTCTCAATATCCTTGACATATACAACCAATAACTTGTATCCATGATATTAATGACAACAATAACCAGTTGATAACTAATTGACTAGTTGACATTAATGAAAATTCCTTGCAACAACTTCTTCATACTTTCAAAAATCTCCCCCTTTGTCATTGATGGCAACACATAATGTGAAAAACCATCAAAGACAACATACTAGCTCTGAACACACTTCTTGTGATTTTTCTTTTGCTTTTTGTTTCTCCCCCTTAGTAGATAATATTTTTCACATGATACTCTTCATCTTCCTCTTATTCTTTTTTTTTTTCACATCTCTCTCACCTCCCCCTTTGACATCAATGGAAAAGGAAAAAGATGTTTTGCATTCATTTCTCCTTTTGACATTAAAAATAGAATACTCATATAATGACAACACATGACACTACCTACTCCCCCTGAGAGGTAGCCACCAAAACATCTATCCAAAAGAAAAATAGATCCATAAACCCACTGGACTAACGTATTTCCATATACATCTAGTTCAAGAAAGGAGGGGTAATGACCCCTAACTTTTCCCGAAGATACTCAAAAGTATCTTTAGGAAGAGCCTTCGTGAATATATCAACAATTTGATCCTTCATAGGGACATACTCAAGCTTTACTTCATTCTCCACAACCTTCTCTCTCAAGAAATGATACTTGATAGATATATTATTTTTCCTCAAGTGCATCACTAGATTCGATCATTTTTCCACCTCGATGCGGATCAGATCTAGGCTATTTGTCCAGAAAAATGCATACTCACTCTGAGGCGACAATTTTTGGTTGTCTATTGGGTGATAATTCCTAAATGGTGAGAAACATAAACTCATGGATATTATGCACTCACACACACACAAGTGGTTACGGGGAAATTCATGCCTCAAATTGGGCTTCCCACTCAACCATAGCAAAGTTGTACCTCTAGATAACTTTAATAAGGTGCCACACAAAAATGGTTTTTCGAGCTTCATGAGAATAGCACAACTTTGTATGATTGGAGCTTGTGAAAAAAGGTGATGGCTCCATAGGCATGTAAGATGTATTATTCAAGGTGGCCATATAACAAAAAATGCAAAATACAACATGAAAAGGATGTTCAAAGGAGTCTTGCTTAGTTCATGCAAGGTATTTAACTTAGGGAACATTGTGCCTAATGTCTCCAAGAGAGGACCAATCAAAGAATAGAAAATTCACAATGTAGGGGATGTAGTGTGTCACATCAAGTCAAATTAAGAGTACCGTAATATGCTAAGAGATATCATGCTCCTAAAGGAAGTCACAACTCAATGTCATCCACAAAGCCACAAACACGTCAGATGAAGTAAGAAGGTTGCACTAAGAACCAAGAAAATAAAATGCAAAAGAATAATGCCAATGTATATTCCCACTTTTATGGGAATTGCTAAACACCATAATTTATGAGAAATTATTTTAAAAGTAGAAAATGAAAATGTAAAGAAGAAAGAAGAGGAGCCAACCTGAAAGCCCTATGCCAAGTCATATGTTTCCAAGTAATTTAGGTCATGTAAGAGAAAATAAAAAATATTAATTCTAACATGAAAACACAAAACACATAAGGGATCTATGGATTTTTGCCAGTATGTCTTTTTTCAAATGTTTTTAGAGAACTTGAACTATCATCATCCCCTGCTAATAACATAGAACTAGAAGAATGACACAAAAGAGAGAGAAAACAAAGAAAAAACATTTATCACATGGAAGAGACATAGGGTGTCTCGATGCCTTGTGTCAACCCCAAAAGGAAAACACAAGAGAAATAAAAAAGAAAAGGAAAAAGAAAAAGGAAAAGCTTTTGGGTCAACATGAAGGAGAAATGAATGTCTCGATGCCTTGCATCATCCCCAAAAGGAAAAAACAAGAAAAAGATAAAGATGAAATGAAAAGGAAAAGAAAAAGAAAGCCTTTTGGGTCAACATGAAGGAGACAGGAATGTCTCGATGCCTTGTGTCATCCCCAAAAGGAAAATACAAGAAAAATGAAAAAGAAAAGGTGAAAGAAAAAGGAAAAGCTTTTGGGTTAACATGAAGGATACATGAATGTTTTGATGCCTTGTGTCATCCCTTAAAGGAAAACACAAGAAAATGATGAAGATGAAAAGTGAAAGTGATGGATGAAATAGAGAACAATGAAGGTACAAATATAGGAATGTCACAAAGAGAGAGAACATCAAACAAAATATCATATGGGTTCACATCACACAGATGAAATCACACAAAAGAAAAAGTACAAGAAAAAAAATAAAGTGCAAAAGACTAGTAAGTAAAATGTGAGTCAACCTATGAGCAAGTCATCTACCTCTTAATCATGTTCTATGTATACTGAAGGTGGGAAACTAGCCAAAGGGACAAGAGCAAGTGTTGAACTAGGAGAAGCACCAAGTTCAACACTCTTTATAGGATATTTTTCGTTTAATCTCATGGAAGAGGAAAACAATGTGTTCAATTTATTATGCACCTCTTCATCAATTTTAGCAACCTCATCATTATCATCATATAGGTTAACCATAACAGGAGGATGAATGATAATGTTCATCAAATATTTCAACTCTTGTTGTG
>VDFB02000015.1:345830715-345946492 GCA_007258455.2 Sequoia sempervirens
CCTTTTAATCCCATGGTCTTTACAATACCTTTCAAAATCTATAGAATAGAACTCACTGCCATTATCTGTCCTCAAGCATTCAATTTTCCTTCCATTTTGATTCCCTACCAAGTTTTTAAACTCTTTAAACTAACTGAACACTTATGATTTACTCTTAAGAAAGTACACAAATTCCCTTCTCGAATAATCATCAATAAAGGAAGCATAATATATGGAATTAAATAACAAAGGAACATTCATTGGACCAAATACATTAGAATGAACATAATCCAATACACCAAAATATTTATGAGGAATGGAATAAAATGAAACACGATGTTGCTTTCCATAAACACAGTGTTCATAGAAATCAAACTCAAGGTTACAATCAATGAGCCCTTCAACAAGATTTTTATTTTTCAAGGTTTTTAAACCTTTATCGCCTATGTGACCGAGTCTATGGTGCAACAACATGGTCTTCTCTACTGAGAGTTTCACCTCCAAGGAATTTGCACCTAGAGGAGCTTAATTCTCCTTCTCTACACAAGCAGGTTTTCTTGACTTTATAGAGACATTATTACATTGAACAGGACATGCATCCAGCTAGTACAGAGTGCCTATGTGTACACCCTTAGCCAACACCATTGCACCTCTAGTCATCTTACAACTTCCACTTGAGAAATAAAATTTCACGCCAACATCATTCAACTTACTGATTGAAAGTAGGTTACGAGCCAAACTTGGTATGTGTAGTACATCACTAATCCCTTTGATTCTTCTATACGAGAATTGGATTTTGACTCTTCCATGGCCAACAATCTCTAGAGATCAATCACTTCCAGGTATACCTTTCCACCATCATACTTTTCATACTTAGTGAACTAATCTCTGTGAGATGTCATCTAAAAAGATGCACCTGAGTCAATCATCCATACATCATCTGATCCCTGAGTCGCCAAGGATGTAATTAAGGCATCTGCATCACTCTAAGAAGAGTCATAGTCAGAAGAGTTATTCTTCTTATTTTTTCCTCCTCCTTACAATCCTTTAGGATATGACCAGACTACCCATAGTTCTAGCATTTCACCTTGGACTTCTTACCAAGAGACTTTGATCTCCCTTCAGATTTGGATTTAGACTTCATGTCCTTCTTGCCTCTCTCCTTTGATCTTCCCCAAATAGCAAGAGCCTCCTTGGCCATCTCAGAAGACTTCCTTCACATTTCTTCTGACAACAACGAGGAAACCACGTCTTCCATCTTGAAATTAGTAGTTGTATTTCCAATAGCCATTACCAGATGCTCCCAAGCATCAGGTAAGGAACATAACATAAGCATACAATGATCGTTCTCCTTTATCTTCATACCCACTGACACCAATTGTGCAACATTCATATTAAATGAATTTAGATGGTCTGCTACAAATGCACCTTCTTCCATCTTCAAGGAGTACAACTCCTTCCTCAAGAATAACTTATTCACTAGAGACTTTCCTTGATAAATGTCACCAAGTTTCTTCCATAATGAAGATACAGTTTTCTCCTCATGGATGTTTAGGAGTACAAAATCAACCAAATAAAGTCTTTTCAACCCTCTAGCTTTTTTATCTACGATGTACCAATCTTCTTGCTTCATACTTTGTGGCATAGTTCCAGACACAACAATCTAGGGGTCTCTATCCATTAACAAGTCGTCTTCCATTTTGAGTTTCCACAACTCAAAATTGCCACCATTGAACTTTTCAAGTTCTATTATGCTTGATGTACTTTCCATCTCAAACTGTAAAAAAAGTAATCAGTTCTTCCTTTGCAAGACTCCCATCAAATAAGATTAGCACAAAAAACCAGCCCTACTCACAAGGATAACACAACTAGCCAGGTTCTGATACCACTTGTAAGGAAAAAGATAGTGCAAAAACTCCTTCCTAATGCAAAATCCTTAAGAGAGAAGTGCAAAAAACCATAAATTTAGCAAGTTACACACATTTGAGATGCACATTCACAAAGAAATAAGACATAAAAAATATATCACACACGAAGATAACACTAGATATATGTGGGAAAACCCTTAAGGGAGAAAAACCCATCACACCAAGTAAAGTCACTTTGTATTACAGTAAATAAATTACATACAGAGTTACAAAATTCACTCTTAGATGTTAACTCATAGTAGCATCACCTTGGTCGACCTCCAGACACACATACAACTTGTCTCACTCATTGTTTCAATGCTCATATGAAATACCATGAATTCTAACTTGGTGCCAACAACCATTATGGTTTCATTTAATTTATGTTCCTTCGATGATGTAAGCTTCCTCCATCTCAGGCCACACATATTTCTAGTAGCATGCATCAAGCCGGCCAACATTAAATTTCAGTTACAAAGAATATAACTATATTCGTACTCTGTCAACCCCTGAGTCATATCATGCAGTAAATGAAAACATATAGCTAATATGAAATACAACTTTCAACCAATGATTGTTGATTTACAACAGTGATGTAAAATCAACAAATGAAATCATGCCATGTGTTGACACATCACTCATCCATCGCATTTGAATATTGCCCCAAACTATCAGCCATTCCTTGTGGTCTCCACCAAGACATGCGCACACCACTTGTGAAATTTTAGAGAATCAAGATGGGAATCTACAATATTCGCAACAAGTCTCTCAAAAAAGACTTAAATATTTTACTCCCAACCTCCAATTCAACACCATCCTCCACTGATTGACATACACCTCAATAGTCAACCAAGTCTCGGCTCATTAACCACACTATTGCTCGATTACTAGTAGGCTCCCATGGTATGGTGGTAACCAAACTATTGCACCTCAGTTAGAGGGCTTCCACGGTATGGCAGTATACAACGCCACCGCTAGCCATCTAGAAGACTCCCATGGTATGGCAATACACACCACACTACCACACCTCAGTTAGAGGGCTTCTGTGGTATGGAGATATACACTGCACTACTACTAGACTGTTATGAGGCTCCCATGGTATGGTGGTATACCATGCTACCACACCTCAGTTACAAACACTTAGCGATATAGCGGTACAAGAATGAGCGTAACACTTATGCCATGCTAAGTTGATTGGTGATAGAAGCAGGGTTATACCAATGAGTTTGAGACACATTTTTTAAACATCTCTCAATTCTCTCCCTCCTACCCCCTCTCCCTCTCTCACTCACTCACTCCTATCTTTCTCCCCTCTACCCTTAACACTCTACCCTCTACCCTTAACCCTTAAACCCTTACACCCTCTACCCTTTATCTCTCTACCACTCCCTCCCTCTCTCTCTTTCTCTCAAGTCTCTCCCTCATACCCCCTCTCCCTCTCTTAAGTCTCTCTCTCTCACTCACTCAATCATTCCTTCTCTCTCTCCCCTCTACCCTAGCTTGCCAATTTAGTGAAATTGGGAATGTAGAGGCCTATTTGAAAAATTGGGTCCTAGAAATGGCATCTCCTAGGTATGTGCAGGATCATGATGGGCTAGAAAGTGGTGATCTGATGGGTATGTGTAGGGTATGTGGCTGATGGCTTTTTTTTTACCCAAAAATTGATGAAACGAAAAGGGTTCTTAAAGGAGATTCTCAACTTTCCACCAATATAAATTATGCTTTACTTTGAATTTAATAAAAAATTATTATTATTCATTTTGTATTTGAATTACGACTAAAGTCCTAATTGATAGGTTGATTAAAAAACATATATAGCTTTCAAATGGTTTCACATTTTTTGAATCTAAAACATGCATAACATTCTATGCTTTGCATGCTATAAGATTAAAAAAAAATAAAAATTCATGAAGTTTTGACCAAGTTAAGGTGGTCAGACATACGAGTTTTTATATTTTTTAAAAGTTGTTATAAAAAATTCATAATTAATTATTTACTTGAAAAAAATTTATAAAAAAATATGCATCACATCGAGACATGAGTCCTCTACTTATATCTAAAATTTTATAAAAAAATATTATCATTTTATTGTGGTTAGGGTGGTCAGACAGACACCTACTTCCTATTTTTCCCTGAAATTGAAGTACTACTACATTGAAATTTCAAATTTTCACACAATAGTTTATTTTTAAAAAATAAACCTAGTAGTTTAGAAACTACATTCAATTTTCTACAGATTCTATTCATACATATTTTTGAAATAATATAGATAACTTTTTCAAAATTTTATGTCAAGTTTGCTAACTTTGATTTTTCTGAAATTTTCATCACTTAAGGGCTTGTTTTTCCCATGATGATCCTGCACATACCCTCTCGATGATTTACATCACTTGGAGACCCCATTTCTTGGATCATATTTTTCAAATAAGCAAGTTAGGTTGCCAATTTCATTGAATTTCCAAGCTAGTGGGCCCACTAGCTTGCCAATTAGGTGAAATGGGCAATGTACTGGCTTGTTTGAAAACATGGGTTTAAGAAATGGGGTCCCCTAGTGATATACATCATCGAGAGACCCATTTCTTGGACCCATTTTTTCAAACAGGGCAAGTTAGTTTGCCAATTTCATTGAATTGGCAAGCTAGTGGGCCCTTTGGCTTGCCAATTTAATTGGGAATGTGGTGGCCTGTTTGAAAAAATGGGTCCCAGTAAGAGATGCTCTAATTGAGTAATCCACCGGATACTAAATATTGACCACGAATAAAGTGAAGAAGTCGGAGGAGATAAAGATAGATGGAGAGTGAAAGAGTGTTAAAGGATTGATTGAAACAAGAGGTATGTAAAGAGATGGAATAAAATAAAGTGGAGATTAAAGATCTCGTCGAAAAAGGATCGAGTTAAGGGTCGGGTTAAGTACGTGTCGTTAAGTTCGAGGTTAAAGGTCCGAAGTTCGGTTGAAGTTGGGTTAAAGGTTAAAGGTTTCTCGGTTTGAAAGTGCATATAGAAATGTGGGGATTAGGTGAGGGCAGAGGTATAGAGGTTGAGGGTTGAGAGGTGAGGTTGGTTGAGGTGAGGAGGTTGGGGTTAATTTGTAGGGTGGGGGTAGAGGTTTTAGGGTTTGGGGTTTAGGGTTGAGGTTAGGGTATAGGATTGAGGGTAGAGGATTGAGGGTATAGGGTTGATGGATTAGGGTTGAGGGTTGAGGGTAGAGGGTTGAGGGTTAATGGTTTAAGGGGTGGGGAATTAAGGGTTAAAGGATTAAGGGTTTATGGTTGAGGGTTGAGGGTAGAGGGTTGAGGGTTTAGGGTATAAGTTTGAGGGTATATGGTTGAAGGATTAGGGTTTATGGTCCAATGTATAGGGTAGAGGGTATAGGGGTTGAGGGTTAAGGGTTTAAGTGTTTAGGGTTGAGGCATTAAGGGATGAGGGTTAAGAATTGAGGGTTGATGGTTTAATGTATAGGGTAGAGGGTTTAAGGGTTTATTATTTAATGGTTGAGGGTTGAGGGTTTAAGGTTGAGGGTAGAGGGTTGATGGTATAGGGTTGAGGGATTATGGTTGAAGGTCCATTGTATAGAGTTGAGGGTTGAGAATGAAACCATAAACCGTACACCCTCAATCCTCATCCCTATGCCCTATACCCTGAACCCTAAAAATTATCCCTAAACCCTTAACCCTATAATTAAATGCTAAACCATAAATTAAACCTAAAGTGTACCCTAAACCTTGAACCCTAAACCCTCAACCCTAAACTCAATACCCTCAACCCTATACCCAATATCCTAAACCCTAATCCCTATACCCTATACACTTAACCCTACACCCCCAACCTTGAACATTATACCTCAACCCTCAACCATATACCTTAAGCCATAAACCATACACCTTCAACCCTCATCCCTATACCCTATATCCTCAACCTTATAACCTAAGCCTTGAACATCATCCCTCAACCCTATACTTAAACCCTAAACCCTACATTCAACCTTGTACACTAAACCTTAAACCCCAAACCTCAATCCTAAACCCAATACCCTCAATCCTATACCCAATATTTTAAACCCTATTCCCTATACCCTATACACTTAGCCCTATACCCTCAACCTTGAACACTATCCCTCAAACCTCAACCCTATAAATTAATCCCTAAACCCTACACCCTGAACCTTATACCCTAAACCCTAAATAGTATCCCTCAACCCTATACTTAAACGACAAACCCTACACTCTCAAGCCTTAACCCTATACCTTATACCCTTAACCATACACCTTAAACCCTAATCCCTATACCCTATACACTTAATCTCATACCATCAACCTCGAACATTATACCTCAACCCTCAACCCTCAAACTTATACATAAATCCTAAACCCTAAACAATCAACCCTCAACCCAATACCCTCAAATATATACCCAATATCCTAAACCATAATCCATATACCCTATACACTTAACCTTATACCCTCAACCCTAAACACTATTCCTCAACCCTCAACCCTATACCTTAAACCCTAAACCCTAAGCCCTCATCCCTCATCCCTATACCCTATACCCTCAACTTCATAACTAATATCCTAAACCCTAATCCCTATTCCCTATACACTTAACCCTAAAACCTCAACCCTATACCTTAAACACTAAACCTTACACCCTCAACCCTCATAGGGGGAGAGAGAAAGAGGGGGGGAGGGATTGGGGAGAGAGAGAGAGAGGCTGGGAGGGAAAGATGAGATAAAGATAAGTAGAGAGGGAAGGAGATGTAGAGAGACATGTGAGATAAAGAGTAGATAAGGACATATAGAGGGATAGGTATGACCGGAAATCGCGTCGACATCAAGCTATCCACGTCATCCAGGAAATCAAAAATCTCATCCAGGATCAGTCAGATCAAACAAAATCAAAATCCGTCGATCGCGTCAATCCGTCAAATCCATCAAAGATCACGTCCGTCAAAATCACTTTTGGCGCATCCGCATCATCCGCAGAAGTCCATCGACAAAAACATCAAAACATCTGCGCGAGATCAAAATCCGGCATCAAGCGGCGCATCCATCAAATCCGATATCCGCGATCATCAAATCGAAATCAGATCGGCATCAATCAAAATCGGATCAGATCAAAATCCGGATCAATCGATCGAAAAAACAATCAAAACGTCCATCTTTTCATCCGTCTAATCGCGACATCCACGACATCAGGCAAATCAGAGAGAGAGAGAGAGAGAGAGAGAGAGAGAGAGATAGTGATAGAGACAGAGAGAGTTCTTGAGATCAAGGGAGAGAGAGTCAATAAAGGGATGGAGATAGTGAGAAAGAGGTCTAGAGTGTAAGGGATAAAAATGAGTGAGATAGAGAGAAATAATACAACTTGCTAATTACTGAAATTTGACCTCTTGATTACTGGAATTTGGCTAAGTCTAAAATTTGTGAGATCTTCCAAAAACTAGAATTTTCATTATAACTCCTAGAGATCCAAAATCACTCTCAAACATCCTGAAAATATATACATGAAATATAACTTAAATTATAAGAAAGTAAACGTCAATATGTAAATGTAAAATTATTCTTAAATGTTTATTTCATGTATATAGTTTCTTTGAAAGATAACAAGAAGAAAGAGATAAGAAAAAGAGAAGGAAAAAAAATCAATGTAGACCAAAATGCGAGTGCATTATAACACGCTTGTGTTTTGTCAATGCATTCACAAAACCCAAAATCCATGTCAAAACTAAGATATAACACGAGCATGTTATAATGTACACACACGTTATATATTGCTTTGGGAATCCCCAAGCCTTGGGATTGGTATTTTCCTTGGAATACCAACCCAAAGGTTTGGAGTGCATTCCCAACAACCAGAGACGTGTTTTTACAAATTCTACAATATTTCATATAATCGGGTTCGTGCTCACCATCAGGATTGCACATGGTTCAATGTTGAATAAATCGAACAGCTGGGTAATGTTAGGTTCTCTCTTAGCTATCCAACGATGCAATTTTTTTCACTGTTTGATAATGTTAAGCCTTTCATCCATAATTTATTTTGTTTGTGTGTCTCCTTTTTGGAAAAAAGTAGTGTTTGGTGTTTTTTTCACTATAAATTAACCGTTCATCAAAATTTCAAATAAATTACATTTTTAGAAACTAGACTCCATTCTTCAAATTTTAATTTTTTCTTTTTTTTAAATCAATTAATTTCCAAAATTTGTAGCAGTAGCAAGATCAAAATTCTATTTTTTAGGAAGTGTCCACTTTGAAAATTAGTGAAAAAATAAAATATTCATTAAAAATTTATCAAAAAAATTGTGCATCAACTACATACTATTAGCTAACTTCTAACTATAGTGATTTTAAAAATACTAAAAAAAGTTCATTGTGCTAGTGTCGTACAAGAGTTGCTATGTTATGTTTTTCTGACAAAAACAACAACAATTTTTGTACGTCCCTCATTTGAACCCCTTAATCTCAACCATTTTCAAAATAAATTATTATTTTAGAAAGTAGACTCAAAGCACTTTGATCCTTTTTTTTGTTCCATCTCAAAATTTTGAGTGTAACTATCCTCAATTTCACATCCAAAGTTAGTATTTCCTAATTTTAGGAAAAAAGGTGGCCACTTAAGCCCCCTTTTGGGAACCATCTTTTTTCACTTACCCACCATTTTAACCTTATAATAAAGTGTTGAAAATATGCTTGAAATGGTTGTAATGGATGTGGCTCTTGATTCTTGCTTGAAGGATGTTGATCTTGCATAAAATACTTGCTTGAATCATAAACCCTACATCACAAATGTTAGCACAATAGCAAACATGATGCAACAATCTCCTTGATATGATGCTTGAAACTTGATGATGGCTCCAAATGCTTGTTGAATTGCTCTTGAATGAGCTTAAAGACTTGAATTCTTGGATGCTTGTTAAATTGCTAGATATCTTGCTAGGTGAAAATATGAGAGAATGAACCTTGTATTTATACTTATTTATGCCTAATATCCTAAAATTACACCACAACAAGTCGACATATGAATTCATTAATTAAAGGAGGCTAAATCTCGCTAGAATTTGAAATTAAATCTCAAAAATACCTCAAGGGGGACTAAGACACCCTAGGTGGAATCTTAGTCTTGAGGCATGAAACTCAGGGCATAAAATCCAAAAAGGGGGTACTTGGGCCCTTATAATACTCGGTCTAAATTAAATAATTGACTTTTATGGAAATAATTTTATTGAAGTCTTGTTAAAATTTACATTTTCATTATTCTAAATCTTTTCCAAGATCACGAGATCATTATGAGCCTTTCAAATGGGGGGAAACTTTCCCTTATAGCAACCTTTCTTAATCATTTGATACTTAATTCTTTGCCAAACCATATAGAAGCATATGGTTAAAAAACAAAAGCAAGCTAACATCAATGGTTCTACTTTGTTTTCCACCTTTCTATCACTTTTGTTAAAAATCACCATCTAAGATGGATCATTTCAATTCAAATTCAAAATGGGGTGGGAGAAGAGAAGACTTATCCCAACCCCCAGACTAGGGAACAACCCCTTAAGCAAAGAGTAAAGAAGCATCATAAATTAGCTAGAGCAACCCCCTCGACCGGTCCTTAGAAAGACATTCTTTAATCTAAGTGAATTATTCTCAAACTTCCATAACTACCAATAGGAATTAGTAAGGCACACATTGGAGATTGCAAACCATTTGTTAACATCTCAAAATCTAAGATTTAATGATTGAGTTACATTAGCCTTTTAAGGTTACATTGTTTTAACTATGCAACCATTTTTTGTTTTGAGTTATTTTTCATGTTTCATTGTGTTAAAATATAGTCCTAGATATCACTTGGGTTGTAAGGCTTTCTAGGAGAACATTTGGTAACTTTAAAATCCTTTTGCGCTATTTTGAATAACCCATTTTGGAAATAGTAATTTTACTAGTAAAATAGATGATTGTAAGATAGCTAGGAAAATTTTAACTAGCAAATGGGAGAATTTAACAATAAAATGGGAGACCCTCAAATAGGGAGTAGTTTCCTATATATTTTAGAAAAATTCTATTAAATAGTTGTACCTTAGGCTTAATCTTCCTTCCCATATTATTACTTTAATGTGTTTATATTTTATTTTCTTTATTATTGATTGATTCAGGCTGCTATTTTTCTCTTGATTATGTTTGATTAGTCTCTAGTGAGACCTACATGGACTTTCATGTCTCCCTCATGGCTAATCACTCATGGCTTGTTCAATAGGATATTTAAGGAAGTTTTAAATCCATTTCTTTAGGTTTCCTTGTAGAATTAGATATAACAAATGTATACTATAGATTGTTCTTTATTTCTTTCAATCCTTGTCCTTTTTATTTCAATGATGAGAGTTGAACACTTTATTGCTAGTCACGAGGAGAATCTATCTCTTCTATCCTTCATTGTGTTGGTATTATCCCATAATGGTTGTGTAAGCATTCATGTCATGTGATTCTATTTGACATTTTTGACCTTGTGCCATCATTCCCTTGTTAGTGCCATCATGTTCTTTGTTTAGTATGTTGTCTAGATTCATTATCATATTTGTGAGCATGAGTTATGGTATGTGTATTTCATGATAGTTTTGCAAAAAAATGTGGTGGCCTATTTTTTATTCATTAATATCCTACCATAAAAATTGAGGTATTACAAACTCACTTGGAAAATTTCACAAAAGTGTTTTATTTAATAATATGCACAAGATAACTACTTTAGGAAGATATTTAAAGAAATTATATCACAAGTAAATGAAAAAATGAATAACTATTTTATATTCAATGTGATTTACTTTGTAAGGTAAGAATATTGAGTGTTACAATGGCACAAAGACTTCTACTAATGAGGGAGGGAAATACATTCAAAGTGACATGTCACTTTAACATAGAAAAAATAGTGGCTCATTGTTACAAAGGAATGTGTTTTTCCTTAAAATGCAATAAAAAATAGTAATATTTGTTATAATTTATAAATTGAGTCAAGTATGTTTTAAAATTTAAAAGTAAATAAGAAACATAAATGCCTTTTCCTATCCCAAAGAAAACATGAGAAAGTGCTTCTCTAAATTTTGCATGAGGTTATCATATAACTAGACATGGGCATGATTACATATCTATAGTAGTTGACAAATTTAGTAAATTGTGTGTTCTCACTACTTGTAAAAGTACTACTTAGGGAATACACAATTGCAATGTTTTAAAATAATATATTTCTGCACTTTGGGATTCTTAAGTCTATAGTTTTAGATAGAGACATGGATTTTATTAGTTTGTACATTATGGATCATAATGTACATTGAACTAAAGAAAAAATAAATCCTTAATTCACAAATAAATGGTCAAATAGAAGTCTTCAATAAGAACTTGGTACATCTTATTATTAGGGTATAATATAAGTTCCCTAAATATGGGACGAACCACTTCCCTATATTCTACATTATTATAATAGGATTTTGTATTTTGATACTAATAAGTCACCACTTGAGCCTTTTTGGGGGTGTTTTCCTTACATTCTACTTGATGTGTCACTTTTGATAAGAGTGATGAGCAAGTAAGAAAAGATAATAAGGTGATTAAAGTATCACAATTTATATAAATTCTACCTAAGATTAAGGAGTAAATGGAAAGAACACAACACACAAGTATAAAGAAAGGTATGATCAACAAAGGAAGGAGAAAAACTTAAGGTAGGGGATAATTTTGGATTTCCTTGGTCAATGAATGGATACAATGACAAGAAAAGTGATCTCATCTAGATCTAAAAGGATTTGGATGAAATCTACATGGTTGAGTATAGGAGATATCAAAAATATAAATTTTTAGCATTTTCTACTTCTTTATAATTTAATTTTTTTAAGGCCTTCAAAGAATTTATAGCCCTTGGTTCATGAAAAGAATCATCTCATATTCACCTAAGTTTCTTCACGAATTTGTGTAGGTCTTTTAGAGATCTTTCAAATGTACCCAACAAGTTAGATTTTAACCAAATGAAGTTAGGAGTTATAAGACCACAAAGTTGGGGTACCAAATTAAATATTTTTCTATGTTTAATTTAATTTTATAGCTAATATTTCCTCATCTAACTATCTATTTCAAATTCCAAGGAGGACTTTGGTTTAGTGAATCTTCACTTTTCGAGGGAAACCATAGTTTATAAGTCTTTCTTATTAGGATGGGATTGTGACCATGTTGGCATCTAGAGATGACCATTAAAACATTTATATCCACTTGTAGAAAATATTTCAAATTTAGAATGTGAATTATATAGTCATTGTTTTAACTTCTTACGCCTACAAAATTATGCTAGGACCTATGAGAATTATGTTATCATGGTAAATCTATATAAAGGGGATTATAAATGGTTGTAAAGCATGTTTTGACTTCTAAGAGAATATGAAAAATATTATACAATTCATTTGTTCATTGTAAGATTAAGAATACGTGTAGGACAAAAATAGAGTTTCATTTGATGCGATTATCCTCCAAAGACAATAAAAGAAAATAGTAAAGACTGTTGCCACTACCAAAAAACTAGTTTTTCCACCATATTAAAGGTTTTTAGGATAGAATTATAAATTATGTGAATTGTTCTAAGTGAAATTTATGTTTCAGTCACAATATTTTTCTCTTAAAAGTAAACTTCATTTGCATAAACAAGTAGCAAGTAGTTCAATCATTTTGAAAATCTTGAATTCAAGCTTAGAGTTTACAAATCATAAGAACAGTTGTATGTTGTTCGTTAATTTAATATGATATGCTTATTCTTTCATATAATTTAATAATGTCAATATTTATTCGAATAATCAACCAAATAATATTCATAAATATACAACATAAATAATATAACTTTTATAAAAAAATCAAAATTTTGATAATAAAAAAATAGATAATTTTTGACGAAACAAATACAAAATCTTTTCCGATAGTAAAAACATCCCAATAAGAATTTTATCCCTTGGAGTTACTCCACAACTCTAACCCTTCGTTTAGAATTGTTTATGAACTATTTGGCTTGCTTTAACTCATGTTAGAGTACTGTAATAAATAAAACCATTGAGTTCTCTCAAATACATACACCATAAATAGTGGACCATATGGGTCCACTATTCACTTCATTAGTCATATTTAAAAGGATATCAATAATAGGGAGAATATTACATCAAATAAGTCGCCATTGGATGTGATTTTGAATTTCGAGGAGAAACAGGAAAAAGAAAAAGAAAAATTACTATAGAAACCCCACAACGGTAAAATTTTCTGTAACTGACTGAAAATATAATGCGTTCGCTGGAAACATAATAGGAAAAACTCTGGGGTTCTCGTATAGCCAATTCTTGTCTATGGGCAGCGAGAAAGAAGTCCAAGGGGAAGAGATCTTGTGTGTACCAGTCTTGGCACTGAAGTCTCATTTACTCAAGCGCACCCATTTGCAGAAGAAGGGAAAAGGCAGGGAATGGACAGCAGCAAATCAGAGGAGGGCTCCGGAAATAATCCTGGAGGATACCACCCTGTTGGTAGAGGCGATTACTTGGATCGAGAGCGCTATGTGGTGCAATCCAAGCTGGGTTATGGCAGTTTCTCCACTGTTTGGCTTGCGTGGGACACCCAACTCAAGAAATATGTGGCCCTCAAGATAACAAAGAGTGCACCTCGTTATAGAGAAGCGGCCAATCGTGAGATTGGATTCCTCAAAGCAATAGCACAAGCTGATCCAGAGGACAATGAAAGTGTGGTTAAAATCCTTG
Source organism: Sequoia sempervirens (assembly GCA_007258455.2). NCBI lineage: Eukaryota > Viridiplantae > Streptophyta > Pinopsida > Cupressales > Cupressaceae > Sequoia > Sequoia sempervirens. Next base: position 345,844,360 of record VDFB02000015.1, read on the forward strand.
ATGATTTCATACAGAGTGGACCGAACGGGAATCATGTTTGCTTGGTTCTTGAGCTTTTAGGAGACAGTTTAAGGACTTTTCTCGATCATTATAGTGGGAGGGGCATTCCATTGCACATGGTAAAGGAAATTTGTATTCAAGTCTTGCAAGGACTTGACTATTTGCATAGGCGACTAAAAATTATTCACGCAGATCTCAAACCGGGAAACATTCTTTTGCAATCCACCATTGACCCCGAAAAGGATCCCAAGAAGATTGGTGTTCCACTAATGATTCCTCGAAACAAAGGTAAATCCACCATTGCTACAAGCTCTTCTTCTGCTTCAAATAATCGGAAGGCTGCAAATGAGGGGTTGGCAGGAAATCAGCAGATAAGATTGAAACAGAAAGGAAAATTAGTAGGTCAAGATTGTGGGAATGCAGCAAATGACGAAGAGGAGAAGTCGGGTGTAGAAGGCGAAGCTGAGCAAACAAAGGCATGGGGAAGTTTAAAGAAATTGCATGATGCCTGGGATGGAAAACTTATAAAGAAAAATAGAGAACTCGGGAATAACAGCCCTTCTGAGAAGAAGAAATTAATGGCATCCCTTGATCTTAAGTGCAAGATAGCTGATCTGAATAGTGCTTGCTGGATCAAGAAGGATTTAAGAGGTCTTATTCAAACACTTTATTACAGGTGTCCAGAGACTCTTCTTGAATCTCCGTTGTCCACATCAGCAGATATATGGTCTGTTGCATGCATTGCCTTTGAACTTGCCACAGGTGATTTCTTGTTTGATCCGGGGAACATGCACAAGCAGCATGACAGGGTAGTAAATCACCTGGGTTTAATGATGGAGGTCCTTGGTAAGATGCCTAAGAAAATTGCTCTGGGTGGAAAGATTTCTCCCAAATTTTTCGACGATAATGGTCATCTAAAAGGGTATAGGAAGTTACAATTTCGGTCATTGAGCAATGTGCTCCAAGATAAATTTGGGTTTTCCGGAAAGGATGCATGTGATTTTAGGGATTTTCTTGTTCCTCTCTTAGATTTTGCACCCACAAAACGGCCCACTGCAATGCAAGCCATTCTTCACCCATGGCTTACTGGTGGGCCCCGCTTTCTTCAACCATCATCATCATCATCCGCCCAAACCCAGGAAAGTGATGAGGTTATTCCAGTAAAGAATAAAACAGTTTAATCGGGAACAATGTGAAAGCATAAAGAAAATGTTGCCATTTAGTGTCAATCTGTCAATGAGACTTGCAGTTATATCAATCTGGATAAATCAAGAAATGTTGTAAGAATTTGTGAAGCAAGAAGCCAAGCAATAGTTTATGGGAGTATGCTGAAATATTGCTATGAATGTTTGAAGTCTTCTGTTACTCTTTCTGTATATCAATATCTACCATATGAGTTATATATTAACAGTTGTAGTTATTTGCTTGATTACTTTTAGTCTTCATCACCATAATTACTATTTTTGCACTTTTTTCCTGTGAAATTTCTTTCATACAAGCGAAACTGGAGTTGTGAACGTAGATTCTTGGATTAAATACTATGCTCATAGATCTTCAATATTATAGGCAATAAGTTCTGATTGTTCTAATATTACCTGTTTGAATTGGTCGATTCCACAATTGTCATGTTTTATTAAGGGTTTCGTTAGATTTCTTCTGTCTGGAAACATTAGTTATGATGGAGATGCGAGCATAGGATAATCATAAATAGTTGTTGACATATGATTTCATCTCTAAGAGCACTGATTTGAATCTAGTTTTATTTAGTTGAATTTGTTATTTTCCACTTATATCAAATGAACATATTAGAAGCTTAGACATCCAAATATCTCTATTTATGACAAACATTTCATATGTAAGAAAGATTCACCAGACTCTTTATGATCATATTGTGGATGATCATTTGACTGTAAATATTAATTTATATAAATTTAAAATTTATATCAAATTTCAGTTAATTAATAGTTATGGTTAAGTGTGGACTTAATATGTTGTGTGTTTAGGTTTTAAATTTTAATTAATATGTATGTTTAAATGTGTTGTGATATGTTGGTTAGATAATGAGACACAAGGTCAGTTAAAGGATGAGGAAAACACCCAAGAAAGGTTATAAAGGGAAAAGAGGCAAACCCTAGACCCATCAAGATAAGTGACAACCAAGAAAATATCAAGCATTGACTCTTCCATAGCCAAACAAAGAACACCTAAATTAACCAAAGAAAGATCCCTATTGACAAGGTTATCCACTGTAAGTGTCCTATTTTGTACACAAACCAAAGAAAGGTGTTGAGTTTTAGGGTTAATAGTTTCAATCATAGTTTGGCTAAAAAAGGGAAGGGAATATAAGAGAAAGTGAGGAGGCATTCCTAGAGTTTAAAAAAAAATGAAACTTAAAGGTTAAGCAACCTAGACAAGAAGATTCTCTTTAGGGGATTGAGGGATGCATAATCCCTTAAGAAAATTCCAAAGACTGATCAAAAGAGTTGTTTTCTTAGGGAAGATAGGAAGAGAAATATATTTCCAACTTTTTTTATTATTGGACACCTGTATATAGTCCTCCACTATGCTCCCACATATTTATTGTAAAATATCTCCAGTCTGGGAGGTCTAGTCCAAAGTGTAAAGAGGGAAGTTGAGTAGACAAGAATCTTCTCACAACCTAATATGGGAAGCCCCTCCTAGCTTCCATTTGACTCCTTTTCTAATAATAGAGATATACTTAGAAATTCATTTCCAAAGATATGACTCTTGATAGAAAACTTTAATAATATTATATACCTTCATGCAATAATGAATTAATCTAATACAAGTGACATATAAATTATACATGAAAAAATCATAGGAAACTAATTGTATTGCATTAAGAGATCATAATTATATTAAATATCACAAACCTCTATGAGAGGGAAAACTCCTTTGAGCAATTTTAATATAATAAAATTTGTGGCATACATACAATATCATATACATGTCATATTTATATTAGTTCTCATCTAGCTAAGTATTATTTCTCTAGCGTGTCAGATTATGCTCAATAGATAAAGGGATAAACTCACAAAAGTATCTAAATGCAAATAATTTATTACAATAAGATTTGAAATAAAAGAGTTATGATGAAAGGTTCCTAATAGCCCCTTCTCCCCTTCTCCCCCTTCTCCCCCACCACCCAACTTGAAAATCTTTATCTCAAATTTGAAGGGTAGGGATATAAAATATTATTTTTGGTGAAGGGGATACCAATTAGTATTTTTTGTTGTTGCATGTTGCCTCACTAGATTAGTCCCTTGGTGATGTAGATGTGAAGTTAGCATGAGTTGACCTAGGACTACTTTTAGCTGAATCATGATGGAGACTAAAATATTGAGCATACACATTATCACTTGAGCAATGACTTGTTGGTCAAGAATTATCTTCAAACAATCTTGAGACATGAAAAACAATATGAGCATGAAAATAATGTGGGATTGATTTTATTTAAGCTTCTAGACTAATTTAATAAAAAATTCCTAGCATCCATAAAATAGGGGAAACGTGTTGATAACCTATCAACTTTATGTAGGATTATTTATATTATTGCAACCTAAAGAAAAGTATATCACCAAGTTGGAGATACGATGTAGACTGAAGTACTATGGTACGTTGATAATGAAAGAATTCTCACTATCTATGTGTAGTGTGGTGTAAGGACCACAACTTAGTTGGTTAAACTTGTTATGCATACTATTAACTTATTCATTTAGAAGATGTAGGTAAACTTTATCACTAACCTAGAAAATATGGTCAATGATGGGTGTCATGATGCTCTTTATAATAATGTTGTTAACACAAGAATTTTTTGGAGTTATTGATGGAGGTACTTAAATTATGGAAGGTATTATTTTTTTTTTCCACTTCTCATTCCTATATACACATCTTTCAATTCATTGGAAAATGGTAGATGGTCAATGACACAAATGGTTGGAACCCAAGACATGTTTGGAAATAAGTATTCTCTATATAATCGTATAATTATTTTTTGTAACCATGTTGGGTAAAAGGTACACTATCATTTATTGTGCATGTTGGTTCCCTATTGGGAATGTAAAAGGAAAACTAATATGTAACTAACTACTTCCATCTACCCACTAGTATGTGAATTGGAATATTGAACCATTCTACTTGTTCTTCTCCCATGAGCTAGAGAGTTTCACACAAAATGCTAGAAGCTGTTGGTTTGCATTGAAAGTTAATGGAGGTCAAAACTCAAAATTGAAGCTATAGATTGTTGAAGGTTATGTTCTATCTATCACTATATTTTTTATTTGTAAGTGGCCATGATAGTAAATTTTGATAATATATTCACCACAACAAATATTGTAACATTTTAGTCCTTGGTGGTTGGAATGATAGTAAGAAAATCCATGGTTATTGATTTTGAACAGAATTGTAGTATTGCTAAGGAATGTAAAGACTCATACTATTGTTTGTAGGCTTGGAATATTGCTAAGGAATGTAAAATGTAATCTCTTTGTTTAGGGTATCATCATGCTATTTCTTCATTGACTTGTAGACACTTAAATCTAACTAACGTGTTTCTTCTAAAACATGTCATTTTTGGTCATCTAACTTACCTAATTTATCTTCAGTATTTAATTAAATAATTATATTATTTGATTAAATTAGTGATCAATTTCACTTCATCCTAATAATAAAATAATTTTTATAATTATTTAATTACTTTTAATTTTGAATTTATTCTTAATTCCACTTTAATTAAATAATTTTAAATTAGTTGATTAAATTATCTATTTTACCATTATTCATCTATATTTATTAAATAGTTAACATTACTTGATTAATTAACAAATTATTCCTTTATTTCAAATCTTAATTAATTAATTCATTACTTAATTAATGCATTTATCTAGTTCCCACTTCTCCAATTAAACAATTGCTTTTATTTTAAACTCATCTAGTTATTTCTCAATATTATCCAAAATAAATAAAATCATTTATTTATTTTTACCTTGCACATATAATTAATAATTACTTCATTTAATTATTAATTACACATGCACTTCCACCTCATCAGTTGATTGGTACTTACTCTGATACCACTCCTCAGTCAAATCCACTTCACTCCCACTCACTTCAAGTTTATTGAGTAATCAATTTAGTCCATTAACTGTTAGTTGCAATTATCACTCCAATCAATCCTCTTAACTACTCCATATGATTAGTTAGCTACAATCAATAAACCATTTATCTCCCTCTTAGTTCCTCTCATCAATTCTAAATCATTAATCTTGGAAATTTCTCATTTGATCTTGACCATTGATCGATGTCACTAAACATCTAAAAATTCAACCTTCCTATCTTCTATTTGTCCTCCTAGATCATTGCAAAGAAACTATACTTGTATTATAAGTTCTTTTATGCTATTGTTCTACTAAAAATATGAGAGAAAATACTATTACACTATTGGAACACAACTATCTACTGAGAGGGTGGGGTGAATTAGTAGATCAATAAAAACTTATTATTTAACCCTTTTAAGTAGGTTAAAAAAACATGTAGAGATCATGCAAACACACAAATGCACATAACAAAAAATATACGTGGAAAACCCAATATGGGAAGAAAACCATGGTGAGAATAGCTACTAGGATCTACCATCCTAAAACAACCTCACTATAGTACCTTCCTAGTTACAATGTTTAATGGCACCAACCCAAAGGAGACACGAATCCCCTATTTTTTTACCATCAACTCCAAGGAAACATCCACTCCCTAACTAAGCACCAACTTAGTTTTTGGATGGCACAAACTATAATGCCTTGTGGTGCGAACCCCAAAGGGCAACTAAAACTATTTTTTTTTTAAAGTAAAACATAACATAAGATGAACATTAACAAACAACACATGTTATGCAATTGTACAAGTACACTAACAACTACGTATGCAAAATATTTCCGCTTTACAATTTATATTTAATTACTTTTTTTGAATTTTAATGTTATCTCAAGATTTCCATGTAAAATATCCAATTTGATATTTTATTCAATACATCATTATCCATTATATTTAAATTTAAAAATAAAAATTATTAATAAGTGGAATGATAATCTATTTATTTTCATTAAAATATACCTCATCAGTAAAATAATAATTTATAATAATTGAATCATCATAACTTGTTGGATTAATTTAATCATTAATTAATAACATTCACATAATAGTTTTAATAAATTTAATTGAATACTTTAATTAAATCAACATTACACTCATGAACATCCTAAGCCAAAGCAATACTTGAATGACATTTAAAAATGCAACATACCATAAACAACAACTATAACCAATAATTAAACTCATTTATTAACCAATTAAAATAAACAACTTAAAATGAAATCATACCAAATGAGAATGAGGTTGCAAACGAATTGCATTGTCAAACAAAAAGATGGGGTGATGAACTAGGACGAGGGACTTTCTTGTCAACTCCGATTTCCACATCATACCCATTAGGCTTATAGGGCACGCTCAAACCTAAAAGTGTAGGCAGAGTTGGTGCCTGGTACCTGCATCCTGCATCAAACCAAATGTCAAGCAATATATATATATATATCCAATCACATGCACAATGTGAGAGGGAGTTGCAGCATATCAGGGTGCTCACGGATGATCGATGCTACACCGTCCTCTCACCAAGACTCCCAATAGTAACACATCATCACAAATATCATAAGGTAAACATTAATCAATTACATAACAACATAGTACTACATACAGATGATAAACATAAACAGTTAAATCCAAACACCATGTATCATCATATCATCAACATCAAAAAATAGAGTATCATAATCATCCCAACAAACTAAACTTTCAACCAAACAAGTCAAACTGGTGAAACAATCACCATCATAGTCTCAAATACACAACATAGCATAAAAAGAGTATCAAGATAGTAACAACAACATGAGGGGTATTACATCCTCCCCACTAGATCTAGGCTTACTCTTGGAAGCCAGTGAATAAATAAGGAAAGGATTCTCTAATGCAGGATGCATTCTCCCATGTCATCGAAGTCTCATCATTAGGGTCCCATTGGACCTGCACTTGGTCAATTTCTCTACCCCTGAGAGCGAGCCTCCTGTGCTAAAGAATGACCATGGGCTCGAGTGTTAGTTGCTCGTCCTCTACCTGTAATGCATTCCAATCAAGTACATGAGAAACATCTAGATAATAAGGCCTAAGTACAAAAATGTGAAACACATCATGTATGTGCAATAGATTGATTGGAAAATCTAGGCGATAAGCAATGGGGCCAATTCTCTCCAATACTTCAAACGGTCCCACAAAACTAGGCGTGAGCTTAGAGCCTTTCCCATAATAGACTGGACTCTTTCACGGACGCACTCGCAAGAAAACCTAATCACCAACACAAAAATGACAGTCGATCCTATGTGCATCTGCTACTTCTTTTGCTTGTCCTACGTTGCTACCAAGTGCTCTCTAATGCGAGCAACCTATTACTCCATGTATTGAAGAATTTTGGGTCCAAGCAGAACTATGTCCTCAAGACAGTCCCAACTCAACAGGGTCTGACAAGGATGGCCATATAATTCCTAAAAGTGAGCCATGCCAATCGAGCTATGATATCCATTGTCGTAAGAAAACTCCACCAAATGCAAATAGTCCTCCCAAATCGACTACTGATCCATCACATACATTCAGAGCATGTCCTCAAGAACCTGGTTGACCCTCTCAGTCTGACCATCTATTTCTAGATGGTATACAGAACTAAAGTTTAGTTGGGTCCCTAAGGCACACTACAAGGATGCCGACAATGCAAAAGTGAACACCAAATCTTTGTCAAAAATAATCCTTCGTAAAATTCTGTGTATTCGAACAATGTCTTCCATGAATATTCTAGCTACCGATGGAGCAGTATAAGATGATCAGACAGGGGAGAAGTGTGCCACCTTGGTCAACCTGTCAACAGTGACCATGATACGATCGTGCCGATGAGAAGTCATAGGCAAACCATTGATAAAGTCCACCGATATTATCTATCCCATTTCCATTTAGGAATGAGATGAGGCTGTAAAAGACTTGCAGGATGTTGGTGTTTTTCCTTAACTCTCTTACATTCCAAACATTTTGCCACAAAGTCTGCAATATCTCTCTTCATGCCAGCTCAAAAATATAGCGAATGTAGGTTTGCTTACATCTTGTTGACTCCCAAATGTGCTGAATAGGGAGCCCGATCTGCCTCAGTCATGATTAGGGTGCAAAGACCCTTTGTAGGAGGTACATATATACGACCCAAATACCACAAAATCCCATCTGATTCCAATGAATAACCAGCAAAATTTCCCTCTAGAGCTCTATCTGACTCGATTTTTGATTTTACTTCCTAATACCAACTATCTATGGGGAGTGCTACAAGGATCTAGCTCCTCAAATCCACACCAAGAGTTACTATAGATAACTCATGTCTTTGCTGACTCAGAGCATCCGCCACCACATTTTCCTTTCCCTAGATGTACTTACCCTCAAAATCATATTCGCAAAGAAATTCCATCCATCTTCTCTCCCTAACATTTAGGTTTAGCTGCATAAAGATATACTGCAAGTTGTGATGATCACTATGTAGCTCAAACTGATGCCCCAATAAAAAATGCCTCCATCTCACAAGGGCATGAACAATAATGACTAACTCCAAATCATGCATGGGGTAATTCAACTCATGATCCTTGAGCTTGCGGGAATCATATGCAATCGCATGAGCTTCTTGCATCAAAAAAGCTCCTAAGCCTTCCAAGGAAGCATCTGTACACACCACAAAATCTCCAGTAGGATTAGAGACTACAAGAATAGGTGCACTCGTCAACTTCTCCTTAAGGGCATGGAAAGTTGACTGACACTACTTTGACCAAATAAATTTCTTCCCTTTCCTCTAAAGAGAAGAGAAGTGATGTGAAATTCTCGAAAAGCCTTGAACAAATCGCTGATAGTAGCCCGCAAAACCCATAAAACTACAAATCTCAAGAACATTCATGTGTGCAGGCCAATCAACTATGGCTTGGATCTTTGAAGGATCCACGACAATACCTTCACTAGAGATGACATGACCCAAGTATTTCACTTCAATTTTATAGAACTCACACTTCACCAAATTAGCATACAACTGATTGTCTCTCAGGCACTACAACACTTGTCTCAAATGTTCCTCATGCTCCTCTATATTCTTTGAGTAGATTAGTATATCGTCAAGGAACAAAAGAAAAAATCTATCCAAGTATGTTTGGAACTATCCATTCATCAGAGTCATGAAAACTAATGGTGCATTCGTCAAGTCAAACGACATAACAATGAATTTATAATGCTCATAATGAGTGTGAAATGCAATAAATTATGTATATCAGCTTCGACTATCTGCAATTGATGGTATCCTGACTTAAGATCAATCTTTGAGAATACCTGAGCCCTCTTTATCTGATCAAACAGATTGTCAATTCTTGGCAAGGGGTACAATTTCTTCACCATCACTTTAGTTGTCTATAATCAATGCACAAATGAAGGGAACCATCCTTCTTCACGAATATCACTGGTGCTCCCCGAGGGGAAATACTAGGATGAATGAACCCTTTTTCTAATCATTCCTCCAACTGCAAATGGAGCTCTTGAAGTTCCTGTGTTCTCATTCGATATGGAGCCCGAGATATAGGCTCAACTTTGGGTACAAGGTTAATTCTAAAGTTGATGTCATGCTTTGGTGGAATCCCCAAAATTTCACTTGACAAAAAATATAAGAACTCATTAAGGAGAGGATAGTCATCCAATGACACCTCTTCACTCCCTCCCAAATCCAAGTCTTTGGCTAACACAACAAACAACTGGCAACCTTGACGGAAACACCTCTTCAATTACATAGCAGAAATTATCCGTAATGAGATGGGTCTCTATATGCCAACAATCTCAACTTCATTACCTAAATCATCTACACATCGCACAACCTTGTGATGAAAATCAATTATAGCTCAGTGAGTACTCAGCCAATCCATACCTAAAACAACATCATAGGAACCAAGAGGTAGGATTCAGAGGTCCACCGTAGTCACCAATGACCCAATTTTCAAACTACAACCTTGAACAAGTGATTCAACTATTGCCTTTGCCCCAGAGGCCAATTTGACCTACCACTTAACACCTTGCCTTGCTGCCACTAGTCTATAGTGCTCTACTATTGAAGAAGAAATAAATGAATATGATGCACCAAAATCAAAGAGAATAGAAATACTAGTGCCTTGCAACACACCTAATGTCTCACCATAGTGCACTGATGATTAGCTTGACGGTTTTTAACTGCTGCAAAAACTCGGTGTGATCTGGTTGCATCGCCCACTGTCAGCTTAGAAGTAGCTGGCCTCTGACTAAAACCTGTAGTGTTCCTCTACAGACATTGTCTAGCAATATGTCCCTATTGACCGCAAGAGAAACAACTTGTGCCCTAGCTAGAACATCTGCCACCAAATTGTGCATTAGACTACTGGAAACTACCTTGACTAGGTGTTGACTATGTACTCTGTGTAGGCTGCTCAAAATGGTTACATTGATTTCATTGCCAATTCTGATTCTTTTTGGCCTAAGATTTGCCACTCTGCTAAGACTAAGAATTATTGTTCTTAGGCTGCGAGTTCTACTATTGTTGCTGACCACCCTCGGAGGGCGCATGATGATTCTTGGAAGATCCTGCAGTTTGAGGCTGCCCACCTCGAAAACCCAAACCAAATGTAGGTGCACTGCCAATCTGAACACCTATGTGGCCTCCCAAAGCCATGGCCAAGTTTTCCTCCACAAGATGAGCCTTTTCAAAAGCTACCTCCATTTTCTTCGGCTCAAAGACCTAGAATCCTCCAGTGATTCAAGTGTTCAATCCCCTAACAAAGTGCTAAACTAGCATCACCTCATCATTGCCAATTCTTGCATACTGCTTGAGCTGAATAGAACTGGTGCTCGTACTGGTCAATGGACATTTCCATTTGTCTCAACTCATGGAATTCATCTTCCTGATGTTGTCTCCAGTGGTTTGAAAGGAAACGGGCCCTAAATCTATCTAAAAGTAACTCCCAAGTCACCATGTTGATGTATAGGTGTAATTTTTTCTCTTCTAGTCGCCACCAAGTGGATGCAAAGCCTCTAAGGTGCATGATGGCACACCTAGCCTTAGTATTATTGCCATAAGGGTGCATAGCAAAGCATCGGTCTAGATCGATCAACCATGTTTCTACCTCCAGTCATTCATCAGTACCATCAAATGTGGGAGGTTGTGCTCTCAATAGGTCTCTCATGTGACCCACCACTACAACATCTTGCTCTACTTCTATTTCTCTCTACCTCGGTGATATCTCTCTTTCTCTCTCCACCTACTGTTCCTCCTCCGGCCTAGGGCCTAAATAGCTAAGAATCTCCTCAAGTAGGTGTTGAAACTGCCCTCCTTCCAGACTTGGTTGCTCCGGGTTTTATCCTCTGCCTCCCAAATTATTTTGAGAACTTTGACATTCCTCATGCTCTAAACCATGGGAGCTCAGTGGCGATGAAATTTGGCAGTTGGCTCTGTGGCCACCACCTCGGCCTCTTCCATGACCATGACCCATACTCTAAGGCATGTTCTTGCACAACATTAGAGGGGAACATGTGAGATCAAGAGTTAAGCGCAAAAGTTACCTAATGGGCTCAGACTACCTAGAGTACCTAGTGTTTGCAAACCTAGCTCTAATACCAAGTTGTAATTCCCTGTTGTGCAAACCCCAAAGGACAACTAAAAATAATTTTTTTTTTTTAAAAGTAAAACATAACATAAGATGAACATTAACAAACAACACATGTTATGCAATTATACAAGTACACTAACAATTACGTATGCAAAATATTTTTTCTTTATAATTTCTATTTAATTATTTTTTTTGAAATTTAACATTATCTCAAGATTTCCATTTAAAAATATCCAATTTGATATTTTATTCAATACATCATTATCCATTATATTTATATTTTAAATTTTTTTTTATTAATAACTGGAATGATAATACATTATTTTTCATTAAAATATACCTCATTAATAAAATAATAATATATAATATAATTGAATCATCATAACTTATCGGATTATTTTAATAATTAATTAATAACATTCACATAATAGTTTTAATAAATTTAATTTAATACTTTAATTAAATCAACATTACACGAGCACAAACATCGTAAACCAAAACAATACTTGAATGACATTTAAAAATGCAACACACCATGAACAACTATAACCAATAATTAAACACATTTATTAACCAATTAAAATAAATAACTCAAAATGAAACAATACCAAAATGAGAAGGAGGTTGCAAATGAACAACATCGTCAAACACAAAGACGAGGTGATAGACTAGGACATGGTACTTTCTTGTCAGCTTTGGTTTCCACGTCATACCCATTGGGCTTATAGGGCATGCTCAAACCTGATAGTGTAGGCGGAGTCAGTGCCTGGTACATGCATCCTACATCAAACCAAATATAAAGAAATATATATATATCTAATCACATGCACATCATGAGAGGGAGTCGCAATGTAGTAGGGAACTTGCAGATGAGCGATGCTACACTATCCTCTAACCAAGACTCCCAACATTAACACATCATCACAAATATCATAAGGTAAGCATTAATCAATTGCATAACAACATAGTACTGCATCCATATGATAAACATAAACAGTTAAATCCAAATGCCATGTATCATCATATCATCAACATCAGAAAAGAGAGTATCATAATCATCCTAAAAAACTAAACTATCAACCAAACAAGTCAAACTGGTGAAACAATCACCATCATAGTCCCAAGTACACAACACAACATAAAAAGAGTATTAGGATAGCAACAAAAACATGAGGGGTATTACACAAACCAATCATATTTACAATAAAAATATTTTTAGCAAAAACTATATATTACAATTGATTTAAAATAAATTTAGTTGGGTATGTGCAGGATCATGATGGGCCAAAAAGTGGTGTTATGATGGGTATGTGTAGGGTATGTGGTTGATGACTTTTTTTTACCCAAAATTGATGAAATGAAAAGGGTTTTTAAAGGAGATTCTCATATTTCCACCAATATAAATTATGCTTTACTTTGAATTTAATAAATAATTATTATTCATTTTCTATTGAATTATGACTAAAGTCCTGGTTGATAAGCTAATTGAAAAACATCTATAACTTTCAATCAGTATCACATTTTTTGAATCTAAAACATGGATCACATTCTATGCTTCACATACTATAGGATTAAACAAAAAAAAAGAATTTCATGAAGTTTTGACCAAGTTAAGGTGGTCAAACATACGAGTTTTTATATTTTTAAAAGTTGTAATAAAAAATTCATAATTAATTATTTATTTGGAAAAAAATTACAAAAAAATATACATCACATCGGGACATGAGTCCTCTACTTATATCTAAAATCATATAAAAAAATAATATCATTTTATTATGGCTAGGGTGGTTAGATAGACACCTACATCTTATTTTTTCCTTGAAATTTAAGTCCTACTGCATTGAAATTTCAAATTTTCACCAAATAGAATTTTTTAAAAATAAACCTAGTAGTTTAGAAACTACATTCAATTTGCTACAGATTCTACTCTTACATATTTTCTAAATAATTATATAGATAACTTATTCAAATTTTTATGTCAAGTTTCCTGACTCTGATTTTTCTGAATTTTTCGCCACTTAAGGGCCTATTTTTTCCATGATGATCCTACACATGTACCCAGTTCTTTTTTGCAAGTCTAATCTACAACTATACATTCACTTCTTCTTTTCTTTACTCTGCACTTCAAAATATCCTATATTCTATCTTTCTATCCACTATTGTTGCTAACTCAACAACTCATATCTTTATTTTTCTCTTCTCCCCCTTCTTAACTCTATTTCACACACACTTGCTATTCTAAATACATACCCTAGATAATTTTTTGTGTTACAGTCTAGGTACCTTTTTCTAGCATTCACACACTCTCAGAACATATATTTTTTTTGGCTTTTCTATACTCTCACACCTTCACCTACAAGCATACATTCCTTAAACCATGTGCCACCATCCTCATTCATTGCATTTTCTAATTTTAACAAATATCAAACCCTATATCAAATACACATTAAATGCCATTCCTTGCATGACTGATTTGTATCTAATTTTCTAAACATATTTTCCTTTGTACCATCATCTACACATCTCACCACCAATCAAAATGAGTTGTAGGAGCAGTTGCAACAATTTTTTTTCCTTTTGTGTTGGTTTGTAACTATTTCCACTATTTCCACTATTCATTCTACTGCCTAGCCATTATAGAATCAAATATTTGAATGTTGGCCATGAAACTACAATCTTTGCACCATCATCTGATGATGCTCCTTTAACCTCTCAACATAAAAATTTGGTCATCAAATTAACTTCCTTTAAACCCGATTCATTGATCTCCATCGCATCATAAATGCCTATATCACTTTTCTTCTTAGGGATCAAAAATAATTTTCATGATGTAAAGGAGTTGCACAAAGAAATAAAACATTTCCATCTATTACCTTGGACACATGTCGATATTCTACTTACCTTTTGCTTTATCCCAACATTTTTTGTGCTAAAGAAATGAAAAACATGATGTATAATTATATAACTTCTTTGATGTAATAAATAGTCACTGCTTGTATCACAAACATCATCACAGACACATGTTATCTTCCTGCACTCTCACAAGGCTAAGCTAAGGACCCACCATCTCTTCCATGAAATAACAATTTTTTTCCATTTTTTTGCTTGCATCATACTCCACTCACCATCGCATATCACAAATATGACCTTGTCGGGGTGATTTGTAATTGTGATGTCAATCAACTAAGCAATAAAATCATTATTGAACACTTGTCACCTTTTCACATATCACATTTTCAACACTGTTAGGGCCAAAAAAATAAGATGTACTATGACTACTATTGGTCTTCCTCAAGATATAGCATTGACCTTTGATCTTCCAAAGTATATGGCCAAAGGCTCAGTCCCATTGAGACACCTACCACCTTTCCGTGCCTTCACAAACAACTATTGATGACACCTTTTGAGAAACGTGGGAACACAGGAGCTACCTGATCATTTATCACTAAACCTCAACCTTCGATCACATGCGGTCAAATATTTGTTGGTTGACATAAGTAAAATTAATGTCTTCATCACTTATCAAGCTAGTAACACATAGATCTAGGGGCCGATTTCATAATGACTTCAAAGGATTAAGTTGTAACTTAGGCTACCTTCTATTGTCAATATCCAGTCAATGAACAAATAGAAAAACCATGAAGGCACCATGATTGAAAACCTAGGGTTTAACTAAGAAACCCTAATTAGACCAAAGAGCATATATAATTAAATTTTGAGCTCCTTCTTCAACCTCTTATCATGTGATTCATGCAACTAGAATGGACATGAAAAACCCATATCAAATATGCTATTAGTTTTCTTTGCAAACCACTAGAAATAACCTCTACAAAAACATCTCAATATTGCATGAAAACATTCACAACATTTTAATAAACTTTACAACAATTGTAAAACATGCTCTACTCCCCATCATACTTCATCAACCAACCAATGTCTGATCCATAAACATCAATGACATCTAGACTTCTAATGATCCCCCCTTCGATATCAATCCAATTAATTTTTTTCATCAATGACAACATAATGCCAACAATATTCCCCTTTGTCATTGATAGAAAATCTATTTAATGATTAGTACAAGCACTAGCACTGACCAATCTATGCAACAATCATTCTCTCTCTTACGCACACAACTATTCCCCAAACCTTGCAGGCTTAGAGAATTTTTCTTAATTTTGCTCAATTTCTCCCCCTTTGATCAATGGAAAAGGGACACTATCTAGATACCTTGTTACTAATTATCTCCCCCTTTGAAATACCATGCAAAGAGAAAGAATGTGTTGAAATATTTGAAACTATCAAGTGCAAGAGAGGGGGACCAACCACATTCAAGGCCCTAGGTCATGGAGTGCCAAGAGTGGAAGGCTTCCCTAACTTACCTTAGCTTAAAAATATAATGGGGAGTGCGGGACGAGAATGATGAGGACTATAGAGTCCTTCAATCACCCTACAGACCCAAAATGCAAGATGGGGCTAGGTGAGCCATCTTTTAGGTTCAACATTATGCCTTACGAAGCTCTCTACCTGAGGATGGAAGTGCGGTCCTAGGATGATAGTGTGACACGCTGGCATCTCTCAAGTGTGTTGGTGTTCATATGACTAGACAACTATGGAGACAAGGTTGAACCTAAGAAAAAAATATAATGGTCCAGCTAACTACTACTAAAGGGCCAAAATAATGTGATTAAGTAATAAAGTACTCTCTAATGTGATAAATAAAAATGCGAGAGTTACGGTGGCAAGAAGGATCTCAGAAAGAAACTCATTCGCCAGCTAGCTCCTTGAAAGAACGTTCACCTAAAAACAAAGAGGAAAATCTTGGGTGGCTGTATAGGGGCCTACCTCAGTTAGATCCCCATTTACATGTTTCCACCTCCATGGACAACTAGGAAAGCAAGATAAAGAAAATTATGTAATGAAGAACACTAAAGCACTACAAAACAGTAAATGCGCTTACTCTACCAAGTAATAGAGGAGAGGAATGGGAAGCTTACCACCTCCACCAAAAGAACTCAAGGCTAATGGGGGAGAGATTGAGAGTACTCGAGCCTCTGCTACAATGGTGTGGTCCCAAAATTTCTCTACTGAAGTGATGGAGTGAAGTGGTTGCTCCAAATGGAGTGTAAAGTGTTGCTAGAATGCTTGAGAGTGAGTGCAAGAGTGTGAAGTTGAATGCTTGAAGTTGTGAAGAAGATCAACTAAATGCTTAGAGGATGAAATGCTTTTTGAAGGAGTGAATTTGAAGGAGAGAGTGAAGGAAACAATCATATTTGGGTTGGTCGGCCAAAGAGGGTGTTACAACTTTACAATCAGTGAGAAGTGCAACACCTCTATAGGTTCATCCATAGGAATAAGCTAGGGACGTAAGCGTACCACACAAACGTCTACACATTGTGTGGGTGTCCCCAATAGAAATTCCCCCATGGACGCTAAAAAAAAGTTCCAAGTGGGATGAAAGCAGCGGGCTTAGGTATAATTAAGCCTCCAAACTTGGTTTTCTAAGGTGGAAAAAGGAAAAAAGGGGAATTTGCATAAGGGGTGCAAATTCACTCTTATACATTTTTCCCCCACTTTACCGATCACAAATACTGATGAGTGCTCGGTAAAGTAGATCAAGGAAGTAGTAAGGATAGAAATGTATACCTTAACCATAGAGGAAGTAGACCACGATCTAACAAACCTGAAGGTACAAGATGAGTGAAGGACTTCATAGCTTCTTGGAACTATGAATTTGAAGAAAGAAAGTGTCTTGCAAACCCACAGATCTGCAAAGAGGCAACCCCCAAGATCTCTTGCATGAAGGAAGCCACATGAAGTAATTGCCTTATAGGCCCATAGACCTGTAAGGAAGGTGTCTCCCAAGAATTCTCACATGGAGGATACTTGGGAAGTGTCCCCTAAGATCTCTCACATGGAGGAAGTGAGGAAAGTGTCCTATAGAACCGTAAACCTATAGGGAAGGTATTCTCCAAGATCTCGCGCATGAAGAATACCCAAGGAAAGCACCCTGCAAACTGGTAGACCTATAGGGAAGGTAACCTCCAAGATCTCTCACATGGAGGAAATCCAAGAAAGCACCCTACAAACACATAGGCCTGCAGGGGAGCCACCCCCAAGATATTTCACATGGAAGAAGCTCAAAGGAAGCACCCTACAAGCTCTCAGTCTTGCAGGGAGGTATCCCCCAAGATATCTCACATGGAGGAAACCTAGGAAAGCAGACTTTGTAGAGTCAGGAAGTGGCCACATAGGCAAGTAAGTGAACAATCATGCAAATCATCGACAATTTGGAAGAATCTCCAAGGGGTCACTCAAGAACCTGTTGTGAAGAAGTGGTCCACTCAAGGGACGCACAATTTGAAAGCAAACATTTTATTTCTTAGAGAAATCCATCATCAAGGGATCCTTTCGAAAGATGTTCACTTCATCAAGGAATTTGAAAGGAAGAATATGCCCCCACACGAGGGGAAGGTCAAAGATGTTCCCACTTTGGAGGAAGGTTTTCAAGTCCTTTTTTTACGAACCCGTGATGGAGGAGACATGTTTTGTTAGGGTTCCAAGTTGAGAGTGCGATTATGAAGAAAGGTTTACAGAGATTTTTGAGAAAAGATTCATTGGCCACAAATGCATCTTCTGAAAGTTGAAATGTTGAAGAAAAGCATTGTCACACATGAACGGGAAAACTCAAGCAAAGAAGAGAGGAAGATAAAGAGAAATCAAAAGAGGAAAAAAACAAACAAAGGGCACACGGGTAGCCTGATATTTTAGGGTCAGAACTACTCATATATATACACATACATATATATATATATAGTAATAGTATATAAATGAACTATCATCAACCCCCTACTATATCAAACTATGTGAATAATGCATGTGAGGACAAAGTGAAAATAAAAAATTGGGTCAATATGGAAGGGAAGGCTAAATTCTCCCAACACTTTGCATCATCCCTAATTTATTGAAAATAAAGCACAAATATGGAAGAATGATGATAAATAGAGGAAGGTTTACGACACAAAAAGCACACCTATATCCAAGAACCAACAAGGGTGACAAGGGTCATCTAGGAACACATAGCATGATCATGAGGGAACACATCACAAAACACACACACACATAAAAGATCAAGAAGGGTTCTCCTCCTAACACTGATCGACTAAGAGGTCATCTGCTTCCCACTCTAGATCATCGTAGGGGGAAGGAGGATGATCCTACAGTGGTGGGAGGTTAGGAGGAGGAGCATCCGGTCCTCCCACAACAAGGGACAAGGCAAAAGCTCTGCAAGGTCTTCTTCACCAAGCTCTTGTGGAGCTAGGGTCAACGATTTTGTGAAGATTGCTGACAAGGCTAAAAATTCATCTATAGAGTTAAACATTCACCCTATAGGAACGCCATGTTTAACTTCAATAGACGGGGTAGGTTCCACTCGAGATTTACCACTAGGCTCACCGAATGAATCAAGAGTGGTGATGAACTCAGGGGAAGTCGGGACTGATTCCATCACTAGGATAGAACAAGTCAGAATAGGACCACCTTGTGAAGAAGGTGGGCTCCTCTTATTTCCTTCATTTCTAGAAGGACCACACTCCACCTTTTTCTTCTTCGGAGGAGACGAACTCCCCACAGATGAGGCTAGATGTACATAGGAAGAGGAAGAAAGAACCATGGTGGATACAACCAAAGTATTAACCATACCCATGGGCTTTGGGAAAGGCTGGATATCTAGGATGAACATCAGCAAAGGTGGCTCCACCAAAGGAGCAATGAACACCTGTACCCCCTTGGGGTTAGGCACATTCGTACTTGCAACAAAAGCTAGAAGTAGCATAGGACTAGACTAGAGAGAAGCAAAAGGGAAGAGGACAATGCTACAGGGGGGCTTGAAACAGGGGCGATCGTCTCTTCGTCCTTCCTCTACGAGGAAGCCTGCTCAACTAAGCCTTTCCTCAGCACTTGCACTTCCGTGCAAGGTGGTTTCTATGAATCTTTGAGTTAGAGGTTGGAGGCTACGAGGGAGTAGAGGGCTCCTGCTCAACCATGGAAACATCCACTACTCCCTTCTCCAGTGGAGGAATGAATTCCTAAATGGGAGTAGGAGGAACCGATTAAGGAGTAGCAAGGGGAGTCAGCTCAAGAGCCTCGGCAGCGGGCCTCTTCCTATTCACTACTTTAAGAGTAGGAGCAGTAGAAGGCCATGAAGGTTGAGACAAAGAGGACTCCCCATGGGAGATCGTCTTCCCATTATACCAAATGGGTCTAGGCTTCGTCGGTGGAACAGGAAGTTTGAGCACATGACTCTTACGCTTTCGCCAAGCGAACACCATAGGATTCTCCTACAAACATGGAGTAGAATCTAGCGGTACCACAACAGAGTGAGAAGAAGGGTTTGACTGACCAGAGGAAGAGGAAGGAGGATCTTGAGACCACTTCTCTTCTTCCTTCCTATGTGCCTTAGTGGCATCATTGTCAGCTTTTAAGCAAGCTCTATGTGGAACATCATAAGGTGACTTAGGGTATCTCACTTTCAGCCTTAGGCATCCCTTCTTATAGTTCTGATACATTCAGTGCAGAAGGCCCATTCTAGGCATAAGAGGACCAATGGACACAGGCCAAGAGTATTCCAAGGAGTAGCTACCACAAGCAACTGGTGGTTTATAACTGGTGTTCTGAATTACATGCATGAAACCCTCATGGATAAATTTTAAACATTTATGCACAACCGAGGGTATCGTGTTCATCACCACCAACCAAGGGATACCCAATTTCACCCTAAAGAGCTCAGACCTAGGGATGATGTAAAATAGGAGTTTCACATATTTAGGTCCAACCAGGACCGAAAAAACAATACTACCTAAAGGGGGCACAAAAAGCCCGTCATGTGTGCGGATGGTGCTCACAAGAGAATCATACCCATCTTTATGTAAGAAGTTGATCAATATAATATCCTTGGTTATTATGTTTACTTGTGACATTGGATCAACGAGAACACCTGATATGATGTTCCCATTGATCTGTGTAGGGATATAGAGAGGAGATGGTTCCTTGTTAAAGCCCATCGATAGGTCCTATGAAGTGAAGGTTATACCAGTACCACTATCTTTAGGTTGCACATAGGGGAAAGATTGATGTTGGAAGGAGGCCATTATGAATAGTAGATGATACTCCCAAAGAGTCCCTAAAAGTTAAAGGATAAGACAATGACCCAATTAAGGTTTCATTACACAACACCTTTAGAACCTTCTAACTACACCAACTAGGGGTCGCAAGTTGGGTTGCAAGGTGACAGCCTCACAACAGTCACACCTACAACACTCCTAGAGTACACTAAAAGGAACTATCAGTATCGCAAAATGGAACCAAAATGGTTCATGTTAGGTTCACCAAAAATGTAAGAGAGGGGGAATAACCACATTCAAGGCCCTAGGTCACAAAGGGCCAAGAGCGGAAGGCTGCCCTAACTTACCTCAGCTTAACAAGATGTTGGGGAATGCAGGATGAGAATGATGAGGACTATAGAGTTCTTCAATAACCATATAGACCTGAAATGCAAGATGGGGCTAGGTGAGCCAATTTTTAGGTTTGCGCTATGCCTCAAGAAGCTCTCTACTCAAGGATAGAAGCGCGGTCCTAGGATGGCGACACGGTGCACTGGCATCTCTCAAATGCATTGACATTCGTACGACTAGACAACTATGGAGACAAGGCTGAACCTAGGAAAAAAAGCTAATGGCTCAGCTAACTACTACTAAAGGGCCAAAATAATGTGATTAAGTAAATAAAGTACTCTCTAATGTGATAAAGAAAAAATGCGAGAGTTAGGGTGGCAAGAAGGATCTCACAAAGAAACTAGTTCCCCAACTAGCTCCTTGAAAACACATTCACCTACACACAAAGAGGAGGAAAATGTTGGGTGGTTGTATTGGGGCTTGCCTCAGTCAGACCCCCATTTAAGTGTTTCCACCTCCACAGACAACCAAGAAAGCGAGATAAAGAAAATAATGTAATGAAGAACACTAAAGAACTACAAAACAATAAATGTGCTTACTCTACCAAGTAATAGAGGAGAGGAATGGGAAGCTTACTACCTCCACAAAAAGCACTCAAGGCTGATGGGGGAGAGATTGAGAGTACT
Source organism: Sequoia sempervirens (assembly GCA_007258455.2). Taxonomy (NCBI): domain Eukaryota; kingdom Viridiplantae; phylum Streptophyta; class Pinopsida; order Cupressales; family Cupressaceae; genus Sequoia; species Sequoia sempervirens. Next base: position 345,866,260 of record VDFB02000015.1, read on the forward strand.
CGTGCCTCTAATACAATGGTGTGGTCTCAAAATTTCTCTACTTAAGTGATGGAGTGAAGTGGTTTCTACAAATGGAGTGCAAAGTGTTGCTAGAATGCTTGAGAGTGAGTGCAAGAGTGTGAAGTTGAATGCTTGAAGTTGTGAAGAAGATCAACTGAATGCTTAGAGGATGAAATGATTGTTAAAGGAGTGAATTTGAAGGAGAGAGCGAAGGAAGTGGCCATATTCAGTTCAGTTGGCCGAAGAGGGCATTACAACTTGACCACCAATGAGAAGTGTAACATCTCTATAGGTTCAGTCACAAGAATATGGCAGGGACATAAGCACGCCACACAGATGTCTATGCACTGTGTGGGTATCCCCGATAGAAAATCCCCCATTTACGCTCAAAAAAATCACCAAGTGGGATGAAAGGAACAAGCTTAGGCATAATTAAGCCTATGAACTTGGTTTTCTAAGGTGGAAAAAGGAAAAAAGAGGAATTTGCATAAGAAGTGCAAATTGACTCTTATACATCAAGTCATTAGAAATTTGTATAACCAGTCATACTTGACTTGACTTCTCTCTTTTCTTCCAAGGATGAATAAATCTTCAGTGAGTCTCCCTCTAGACTCCTTCCCTATCCCTAAGAATTAGTGATGTGAAGTGGGAGGAATTACTCCCAACTTTTTCCTTAAGTATTCAAATTTCTCTTTGGGAAGAGGTTTTGTGAATATGTCTACAACCTATTCATTGGTTGGCACATATTTTATGTTGACTTCTTGATTTTATACCTTTTCTCTTAAGAAGTGATACTTGATTGGTGTATGTGTTGGTTTAAATAAAGTCTTGCACCTAGTTCATTCATTACTAGGATACTTAGGGGACTTATATACAAGTTTAGTTAGGTCCTAGGAATCTTTCTAGAAGGTGTTAGTTGTCACTAGTTGTTATCTCACCTTTTTAATTATAACACATGTAACCTAGGTAGATGTGATAAGTTTTCTCATGTCATATGATTAAGACACTTGTCATAATATTATGACATCTTATGTCTCACCTTGGCTATATAACGAATGAGTCTCTCATACATTGTACACAACATTTGAATCATATTTGCATAATTGATTATAAGAATATAGTTAATTCTTGTCCTATTAATATTCTCTCTTTGTGCTTTCCATTTGGCCTCTAGATCTTGGTAGGCTATCTCCATAGCCAATTCTAACATGGTATCATAGTGGGCTGAGTTCCTTTGGTTAGCCATTTTTTGAGAGATCTTGGTAAATATTGAAATTTCGAGTATGCTATTCTCTTGCATCGTATGATGGTTTGGAGAATCAGAAAAAATTGATAGAAATACCATATTTTGGGAGATTATTCTTTGTGGCTCTTTATTGCAAGTTTAAATCAAAACTTGTTGGTGCAAATCTGAGCTCACCATTGAGATCAGGAGGTTTGAGAAAGTTGATTTTTCCTTTTTTTTGTCCAAATTGGACATATGAGGCCAAATCTACGAGGATTTGAAGCTTAAGAGTGGTTGCCAAATTCAAAAGGTAGCTACATTTTTGGAGCATTTTGGGTCCAATATGACCTTGCCATTGCATCTAGAAGGGCCAAAAATCATAAAATTGACTATCAATTCATCCAAATCCAAGAAGTTGTTTGCCGAGGAAAAAAAAATTCCTAGGGATTCATATAGGCCCCTAGGTTGCCATCATTACTATCAGTACGATTTAAAAAATATATATATATGTTATTCAATTTTTAAATTTTTTTCTAAGAAAAAATTCAAAAAAAAAATATTATGCTGATTAAATTCATTGTAAAATTTTATTTGAAAATTAAAAAAAATTATCAAAAAAATTTCTGCAAAATTTAAGTTTGTGGGATTTACTACACAACAATAGATTACACGACCCCCACTGCATTCCATGTGTCATGGGCAGAGACCTTGCCACTACTGTGGCCCCCACCACTAGCCAATAGTTACAAACCTGGTAGTTGAGCAAATAACTAGCTGATAATTTTCAAAAACTGAAGAATATCAAACATTAGTGGACAAATTTCTAAACTGAGAGCGATCGTTAAAATATCAGTAGTAATATGCATATTCCATCCCAAAATAAAGATTCTAGAAAATAGAATATTCTAGTGGTAGTTTGACTAGTGACATTCATTTGGGTGTCAATTTTAAGCCATGCAGTTCATCGATGGCTAGGAAACCATAAAATTTAAGCTCCCCACATGTTGACATCAGTAGTTTTTTAAAAAATATTTCCCCCTCTCTAATGGAGTTTTTAGTTTTGTAGTTAATTTTCAAACAACTATAACTTGCTCATTTTGACTCTTTTTTATGAGGATTTTTTTTATTTGGGCTATTCTTTTGCACTCTTCGTAGTGGTGCAATAAAATTTTGGTTTTGGTGTCTTATTTTTCTACAAATTTTAGATTCTCACAAGTGTTGCTACTTCATCCTCATTTTGGGAACTTCAAGGGCTCATATCTTGCTCCTATGATAACATTTGTGGGTGTAGTTTTTTTTTGAAAGTGCATAATTTTTCATGTACTTTTCAGTGGTATGATCATATTGATCTCTTTTTGTACCAAAAAAATTACTTGATTTTGTGGCCATTTTTGGCATTTGTATGTACCAAGATCAAGACAACTTTTCTATTTTTAGCAAGTGGCACCTATAATCACACTAAGTATAAAGTTCCACAAATTAGATATTGCGTGGGGGTTTTCTTGAGAGTGATTTGTGGGGGGTCTCTTGGTGCATTCTTTTGATCTATTTTTTTGTGCTCTCTTGTTTTCATGGATCATTCTAAGGTTCCTTTGCTCACATCATATAATTATTCAATATGGAATCAAAAAGTATGGATATTCTAATGACTGAAGGTCAATCTCTCTATGTTGAAAATAAGGTACCTAAACCTATAGATGTAGATAAAAATATAAAATGGATGATTGAACATACGAAATCTATTGGACGTCTTCATAGACTAGTTTCTCAATATTTTTTGTTTCAAATTGAATCATGTAAAACTTCTCATGAAGCTTCGAGGGATAAATTGAAAATATAGTATGGTACTACAAATAAAGTAAGATGCTATCAAATTGATAATGAAATGATGAGCCTTGATCCTAAGGTCAATGATCTAAGAGAGAAATTTAAAGCATGTGAAATTGATAAGAAGGAAATTCAGTTGGTATAGAATACAATGAATAAACTTGGTCATGATTATACTTATTTTGTTTCTAGCTTTCATACTCATAGATTGACTATGGGGTTTGCATTTACTACACCTTTATTTACATCATTTTCTCAAATATTGATACATGAGAAACAAAATCTTATCTCAATGGGTCTCATCAAGACTTATAAATATCAAGAATTTTTGGTTAGTCAAGTGAAAGAATCAAAATTAGATAAGAAATAGAAGAAAGTGAAGAATAATAGAAATTTAGATCAAGAAAAGAAAAAAACATCTTTTAAAGGGGAATAATTTAAGAAGGAGAGGCCTACTTGTGCATATTGCAAGAAGGGTGGACATGAAGAACGCTATTGTTATAAGAAGGATATTGATGAGTTGAAACATCTTCTCAAAAAGAATCACATTGATTTTCCTTCTAGAATGTCTAAATCACCTTCTCTTCATTCTTCTTCAAAACAATCTAAAAAGGACAAAGGTCAATCTTCTACATTAGGAAATAAAGGACATGCTCTTTGTGCTTTTTCAGGTCATGAATCATGGAGATGACTTCTAGATTCAGGATCATCTCATCATATGGCATCTTCACAGTCTATATTCTCTTCTTTTGGGCATTGTACTATGTCTCCTATCTTGACAGGAAACAATACATGGGTGATCCCACAATACTGGTTTACAATTTTTGGCCAAACTGGACACTAAACTGATTTTTTCTAACTAAATCTTCTCTTTTGGGCACCTACGACGGCTAAACCATGAGGAATTTGAAGATGATGCAAACTAGTGATTAGTGAAATTTTTTCTGTAGATTCTAAATATATTTTTTTCAAAATTTTTGGAATCAGATTGCACTTCTTTTTCCATCTCCTTCGAAAACTAATTTTTTTTTCAGTAAACACCATTTTAAGGAGCGATTCTCATCATATAACAAATAACTTCTTTTCCATGAAGGATAAAATTCTTTTTTTTTCAAATTTAGATTTGTAACTATGATATCTAGTGCTTCCAATTGGTTTCATATTGTTTTATTGAATATTTTTTCCTTAATCAAGTTTCAAATTCAAACCAATTGCAATTTAGACATAGGGGGACTGTATAACACATATTTTTTTTGTATGTATCAAAATTCATTTTTTTTGTTGGATCAAGGACTTCACTATCTGGTGCACTCATATTTTTCAATTTTGTTTTTGATAATATTCTATTTTTCCACATGTGCAGACCAAAGAGCTTGATTTCCAGTGAAAATCCTACATTCACAAGAAATAAAAAATAAATATAATAATAAAATTAAATTTATTTAAAATTATACTTTTTGGGAAGCTTATAATATGGACTACATACTTACAAAAAATACATTTTAAATGAATTCATTTGATCACCCAAAAGGTAAATCAAAAGTGGTTTTTTGTCAACATTTTGATAGGTGTAAATGAGACTCTATTATAGGTATGGTTTAAAACTAGTGGGGTTCTATCCAGAGGGTTTGATATAAGGTAGTTTGATCAAACCCTCTTCAATTGGAATGCTTTAAATGAAAGTTTTAAAGGATTAAATCATTATATTTTCTAAAAATATGTCATTTCAAAAAAAATTAGAATCTCCCAGAAATTTTAAACCAGCTTTGTGGGATCACCCACATACACGAGTGTAATTGGAAAGAGATCTATTAGTTTTGGGGACAACACTTTCGAACATGTTTTGTGTGTTCCTCATTTGATCATGTAAAATATTCTTTCCATATATTAGATTACACATGGTGGAGATGGGAGGACTGTGGAGTTCACACCTGATTCACTCATCATTTAAGGCTTGAAGAGTAGGGAGATCATTGCTACTGGGATGGTTGATCATTCATGTCAATTGTATACCTTTTTAGATTTTTCTTTTGATGGTGACATTATTCCTTTGGCTCTTGATCACACTTTTAGTATGAACCATGATTCAGAGGAGATATTTGGTTTTTGGAACTTGGGAATCCTCAAATCAAATCCAATTCTTGAGCCATGCATTCTATCTCCTCTATATACTATTGTAGTTGATGATACTTGTATTGCTATAGATATGGCTTCTTATGATTCAATACAGGAGGAAATTCATTGCCTTTCAAATTTGGCTACTTGCGATGGCTTCTCAACAATAATTTTAGACTTGTTTGTGGAGTCTCATATTGCAGATTTGGGAGAAATCATTGATGTTATTCATCTTCTCTTTGATGGAGAAGATCCTTCTTCATTTGTTGCGAAGGAACACCTTGACCCTGTTGTTCAATCTCTACTATGATCATTCTTTGTAGTTTGATGTGACTGTGGATAAATTTGGAAAGCATTTGGATGAGGCTTCTTTTTCTTTAGAGGGGATATCTTTCTCTTTGTATCATGTTCTACATTCATCTCTACTAAATTCTAGATTTTCCTCTTTATCAGTGTGGCCTAGAATTCCTATTTGGAGTGTGACAGTGCTTCATAAAAATCACACATCCTATATAAATTCTTGGTTTTTTTGCCTCCCAAGGGGAGGAATGTTGTTCGATGAGATTGCATCATCTTCAACATTCAATGTTGAGCTTCTACCATTGTAGGAGACTCAACATTGAGGGGGGACTGCATTGTCTCTCTTCTTATTCTCTCTTATGGGGTGGTCTTTTTCCTCGCATAGGGTTTTGCCCTTCTCATACGTCATTGAGAGTATTTTTGTATTTCATCTCTCTTTTGGGAGGAGTTTTGTCCCACTAGGTTTTCTCCTTTACTCTTTTTGTGAGGGATTTCATTTTCATATTTACATGGGTACCTAACATGGCCTAGTAGCTGGGATCCATCCTTGCATCTTTGCATAATTTTCTACTCCCTAAGTTTCACTTAAGGGGGAGTTTTGGTGTAAATAAAGTCTTGTACCTAGTTAATTCATTACTAGGATACTTAGGGGACTTATTTAACTATTAGTTGTCACTAGTTGGTATGTTATCTTTTGACTTGTAACACATGTGACCTAGGTAGATGTGACAAGTTGTCTCATGTCATACGATTAAGAAACTTTTCATAATCTCATGACATCTTATGTCTCACCTTGGCTATATAACGAATGGGTCTCTCATACATTGTACACAACATTTGAATCATATTTGCATAATTGATAAAAATATAGTTTATTATTGTCATATTCATATTCTCTCTTTGTGCTTTCCATTTGGCCTCTAGATCTTGGTAGACTATCTCCATAGCCAATTCTAACAACATGCTTGGTCCTAGAGTGCATCACTGGATTATTTGATATATTGATGGCACTTGAACTTTCACATAGAATATAGATAGGATCTTTGTACTCTACCTTGATGTCTTTAAGTGTTTGCTTCATCCATAACACTTGAGTACAACATTCTACTACTTCCACATACTCTACTTCAGTTGTTGAAAGAGTAACTGACTCTTTCTTCTTGCACAACCATGAAAATAGTGTTCTAAGGAAGAATGCACCACCACTAGTGCTTCTTCTTTCATAAACACTTCCTACCCAATTAACATCTATATATGTTTTCAAAGTGAAATCTTCACCTTTGGGATACCATTTTTCATACTCAACAATACTCTTGATGTATCTAAATTTTTTTTTCACTACATTTCTGTGTCTCTTTACATACAACTTGAAATCTTGCAACCGTTCAAACTCCTTACATGATATAAGGTCTAGATGCAGTTAGATAGAGCAAGCTACATATGATTGATATATGCATGGTCTTATTTGCATTCATGGATTCATCTGACTTGCTCAACTTACATCTAGTTATCATGAGGTACCAATTGTATTTTTTTATTTCATGCCAAAATTCTTGAGCATTTCCTTAGCATACTTAAGTTTGAGAAATAAATATCCCATCATCAATTTTTTCTATTTGTAAGCAGAGGAAATAAATTTCTCCAAGCATTGACATCTCAAATTCATTTTTCATTTGAGCAGAAAATTTCTTACACATTTTGTCATTTCTACCACCAAAAATGATGTCATCTACATAGACAACAACAATAATCATATGCTCACCTTCTGATTTGAAATGCAGATTGATGTTTGCATATCCTTTCTTGAATCCTTATTGTTACAAGTACTAGTCTAATCTTGAATACCATGTTCTAGGTGCTTGTTTTAGACCATACAGTGCTCTCTTCAATCTATAAACAGAATCCTCTTCTTCTATAAGCTGAAAACCTTTAGTTTATTCTAGATGTAAACTTCTTCTTCTAGGTTTCCCTTCAAGAAAGTAGAGTTGACATCCATATGATAAAATTTGAATTCTTTATAAATAGAGAATGCAAGAAACATTCTTATAGCTTCTAATATAGAACCTGGTGCAAATTTTTCCTCAAATCTATAGATACCTTCCACTTGTGCATATCCTTTGCAAACCAACCTTTCTTTATTTCTTACAACAAATCCATCTTTATTGATCTTGTTTCTAAAGACCCATTTTGTACCTATCACAATTTTTCTTGGGGTTCTTCAAATTAATTCCCAAGTTTTTTTCTTCTCAATTTGATTTAGTTCTTCTTCCATGTCTTTTATCTATATCTTATCTTTATTGGCTTCAACATAGCTCTTGGGATCTATTTGAGACATGAGAGAAAAAATTACTTCCTCTTTATTTTTTGTAACTCTTCTCCTTATGTGAACACCATTTTTTTCCCCAAGAATCTACTCTTTAGGATGTTCATTTTGAACATATCTAGCAGTTTCCTTTTCATTCTCTTCTTTAGACTCTTCATCAACAGTTTATTCTTTAGATTCTAACTCAATCTCATAGCTAGCTTTGTCAAGTTTAACATTCTTCAAATCTTCAGCAACCTTGAAATTGATACTCTACAATTTTGTGCAACCTTTTCTTGTAGAATTTATAGGATTTTCCTTGAGTGGAATATCCAAGGAATATCCCTTCATCACATCTTGACTCAAATATCCCCAAAATTTCTTCTTCTCTTCTAATGTATCATTTTCTACCAAATAATTTTAAGTACTTAACAAATGTTGGTTTTCCATACCACAGTTCATATGGGGTCATTTCACTATTCACCCTTAATTGAAATATGTTTAGGGTATATATTGATTCTCTACAGTATACCTCAAGTAACTTGGCCTCATTAAGCATTATTCTAGCCATCTCCTTAACTGTTCTATTCTTTCTTTCAACCACTCCATTCTATTGCAGAGTCCTTTCTACAAAATATTTTCTTCTAATTCCATGTTTCTCACAATATTCAATGAATTCATTTGATGTGAATTCTCCACCTCTATCATATCCCAAGTACAAGAGGTATTGGGAGAGAAACAAACAAGATTCTCATGATGTTCAAGGATTGGATCATCTAACACAAAGATACCTTATTCACAAGTAGGTAAGATATTGGGAGAAGAATAAACATGATTAACATGATTTTCAATGATTGCACTCTTGCACAAAGATAATCTCACACATAGGAGAGATAGTGAGATATGGATCAATGAAAAATAACAAAAAAGGAGAAATAAACTCATTTTGGCATGCTTGTAACAAAAATTCTTTAAAATGCTTAACAATATCTAACAATATAACATGAATTATGAAAATACAAGATTTATGCAATGAGAACATTATCTTATGTCCTATGGATCAAGCTAGCAATGTTTTTAGCAAAACATATCCTTATAAAATTGATCTTGAGAGACTGGGGCCAAATTTGGGTAAAGACTAGAGACAAGATTCTACACATGAAATTTGGGCTCAATTTGGTTGGACAAGGTCACCCAGGGAAACTATGTCTAGAAATTATTTTTGTAAATTTCAAAATTTGGGAGTGATGTACAATTTATGAGGGTCCCATGTCTTGGTGGTTTAGGTTTGAGAGTCAAAAAATTTCTAGAATTGCACCAAAACCTAATTTTTCTATATGATGTACATGCATGCATGCAATTTTGGATATTTTTAGGAAAATTGAATATTTCAAATGATAATTTCTAAAATTTAAATGATGTAATTGGTTGAATTTTTCCAAAAATATAGAAAAGTAATCCTTTTTGATCTTTTAGAATGCAAATACTATGCAATTTTGTCACTTTTTCAAAAAAATTCACCAAAATATGCATGCATAAATGATAAAATAATTATGTAATTAATTTTCTCAATGAAAATAACTTAGATCCAAGTTCTAAACAAAGAAAATCCAATCTGATTTTTTTGAATTTTTTAAAATGAAAAACTAATGAAAATGGATAGTTTTTGAAAATAAATGCAAATTATCACCAAAAAATGTCAAATAACTTAGGTTTTGAATTCAATTTTCAGATTTAGTGCATTGAAAAATTAAAAATAATGCAAGTGTAGGATATGCCAAGTTCACCAAAAATTTTAGTGGAAAAATTGGCCATAGGATTTAATTAGGATTAGTTACTTTTCACTATAAAATATTAGAATTCTAATGGGTAAGGGAAGGAGATTAACTTACAACCTAAAAGGTGAGCCAATCAAGCTTGTATCTAAATTATTTGGGGGTTTGAAATGGATTTTAAATGAAAATTCAATGAGGTATCTAAATAACTATGAAAATTCACTATTCTGATGTAAATACAAAAAAACTAGAAAATAAAGTCAAATTCTAAGACCGAATTTGGAAATGGAAGAATATTGTGTACTTGTGATTCAAATTTGAGGTCAATTTTTGAGGACTAAGTCACCTAGGGTGACTATGTCCTTGTTGACCAATTTGAAATGAGTTTTCATAATCCTTTAGAGCTTCATTAGAGCCTTCTTTCTTTAAGGTCTCACTATCAGATCTTCGTTGAGTGTTGAGAGAACTAAGTTTCCTTATGTTGTCAAGTTGTATGGTTTGAATATGCCAATGAATAAATGATCTTCAATATTTCTCCAATATTATTTAGATTTAATACTTACACATTCAAAGAGAGAGGAAGGGTTGCACCATATAGGGCATTTCCTAAGTCAAACCTAGTGTTGGTGTTTCTACCTCCACAATGGAAAATAGATAAAATAGAGCTTATCCTTTTGAGGGATAGAGGCTAAATGATGAATGAATGATGGATTAAAAATGGACTACAACTAACCATACAATATTGGCTTCCTTGAAGTAGTGAAGTCATACAAATCTCATCAAGGCTTGATTTTCTTGAAAGAACTGCAAGGGTTAGTACAAAAGAAAAAAAAAAACATAGAGATGATGCTTTGATGCTGCAATAATCTTTCTCTTGAATGCTCTTGGCTTGATCTTGATTGCTTGATAGTGCTCTTTATTTCCAATATTTTTCTAATCAGTTTTCAAATGATGAGTTTTCTAGGTATTTATAGGAATTTAATCTAATTTCCTACAAATTAAATCTTGATAGCCAAAATTTGACATATTTTTAAAATTTAGAAGAAAAATAGGGGGACCAAGTCACTTAGGGTGACTTTTTCTAGCCCTATTTTGCAATGAGTAAAGTGTTAGAAGAAAAACATTAAATGTTTGCTTTGGTTTTGTACATGGATTTTCTTGGTAAATGTCCAAATGGGCCACATAAAGCATAATTTAGGAAATTAGATGTATAATTATGTCCAATCACTTAGGGGGGAGAAAAATCTAGTGTGAAATTTTCAAGCATGACAATTTACGATGCTACAACATTATATTTTATGATTTTTGAAGTTGTTGTGAAGAGCCATGCCATATTTGAACCTACTCATTTACTCATCAAGCTTCTACAAATATTGGTCATTGAAGAAATTTTCTTGTTGTGTGGCTTTTCCAACTAGTGGAACGTAGTTGGTAACATATTTAGTTTCCAAAATTACACAATTTAGTTTGATTCATCTACTTTCTTGCAGTTCTCATTTTTCCACAACAATATTCTTTTGTTAATGAAATATCAATTTTGCAATGGTTAAATAGTTTAATTGTTTCTAGAGGTACTATATATAGATTTATAATGTAGATTATTACCATTTTTTTAAATACTCACATATTTTTATGGAATTGATAGAAATTGAAGGAAAATATTTAAAAATGAAGAAGTGTCATAATGGGTTCAATAGTTATTTATAGCTAGTAAAACTTGGAAATGATATTGATAAGCATGATATTTGAATAAGTTTATTTTAACAGTTAAAATTAATTTACATGATTGGTAAAATAAAGAATTAACTCTGAACTTTAAGAAAGTATAATTTCTTATGACATTTTTTAACTACTAAACTTATAAAAATGACAAACTTGTGGTTTATTGTTCAATTCTTGGGTCTTGTCTAAACTTATTTTTCTTAACTCTTCACATTAAATAGAAAATTGATAATAAAAAGGTTTTCTTTGTTTTTAAGGTTTGAGTAATAAAATACAATATTGAAGTTATATTCTTAATATTTTTTATTGTAGATAATAAAAGAAATGTTCAAGGTATGAAGAATTATAAAATATGTGACTAAAATCTATATCCTCCTAATGTCACATTAAAATTCTTGCATATCCAAGAAGAAGAGTGAAATTCACAAAAGAGAGCTCATATAAAAAATCGTGTTAGAATTATGGATGACTGTTGATTTATTAAGGAATCACAAGGGTATTTTTCTAGAAATGGTTACATTGGAAATTATTCCTAGGCATTAATTAAAGATTATCATAGATATGTTCAAGATGTCTTATATATGCCATAAAATCCCAATGGGGGTGTTTTATATTCACAAGAAGGTTGTAACTGAAGTGGTCAAGAATTTAATGAAGTTCCCCATGAATTTAATGTCAGGTTAAATTGGAATGCTAGTTGTGCAAGGTGTTTTGAAGGGATAATGGAATAGTTATTTTGATTTTCTACTGAATATAGCTATCAAGATCAAGATTTATAACATAATTTTATTGGTGATGGATGATGAGTATGTTGTAAAAATTTAGTACACTTGAAATATAAAATACAAGTTTAATCTTGGCCTTTGGTGTTTAGACAATCTTCACCATTAATTTTTCATTAAGTCTTATCAGCCTTCTCTATAAGGGGTAGTCCTCTCACATTGTAAAGGTTGTTGAATATGAATTTTTGTAACCAACATTTTGAGATCAATATAAGAAAAGCATTGAATTTTCCTGTTTGACTTGTTTCTTATGTATGCATGGTTCCTTTCTTCAATGTTAGATAAAGTTCAATTATGATGATGATGAAATGTGAAGATATTTGATAGAACTTTATTTCATTCCATTTATAATTTGTTAATTGTAAGTTACTTTCAATGGCTAGTCTTAACCTTATTCAATTTTACTTCAATTATAAAGATTTATTTAAATTATACTATAATTAGGTATTTGCATAAATTTTTATGGTCTGAAAATCACATGTTTCCTTTGGAGATCACATTGAACATTCTTGAGACATTGTGAGTTGGTCTCTGATTAAGCAAGAAATGGTTTTGTGAGGGATCTATCTATCTATAGCATTGAATTGTTATTGTCATTGTCCTTAGGTTTTCTTGGCTTAAATTTCCTATTACCTTATCTTTATCATTTTATTTCAAGCTAAATTATTTTAGGAAGAAAATCATTGCTTATATTTACAAATTCTTATGTTAAAGTCTATTTTCAGATCTAAGATGTAAAAATTTAGTAAGGGTTTTATATAAAGTTCATATCTTTCAAAACCATACTATCATGTTCCAACTAAGCAATTATAAGGGCCCTTGTAAAATATCAAATAATTAACCACTAAGTTTTTTTTTAAACTCAAGACCTAGCTATTAAAGCCTTGGGGTTATCTTTCTATAATTTCAAAAGTTAGATTTCCTTTCAAGAGAGACAAAATACTTCATGCTTTTTCTATGTTGTGATGTGCAAAAAAATCATAAAAGAGATAAGAAGATAATTATAATTAAAGGGAGAGATAGAAGGAGACATGTGTAGAGAGATAAAGAGACAAATAAAGAAATGGATATAGATGTATATAAAGAGAGAGAAGGGGAGAGAAAGGGAGGGAGGAAGAAAGAGGAAAAGATGAAGATATAGGAAGAGAGGAGAGAAATATAATTTTCTTCACATAAATGTGAGCATAATATAACATGAGTACATTATAATGTGAGAGCACTATAACACACTCATTTTTGTATATAATTTTGGTATTTCCAACCATTAGGGTTGGATTTCTCTTGGGAACCCAACCCGAAGGTTTGGACTTGCATGTTAATGCACAAAGATGTGTTTTCTACAAAATATCAAAAATGCCTAAATCTTGATCATGATCTTTATTAGGTTTGCACATCTTTCAATGTTGAGCTCTAAAAAAAATTACCAGAATAATGTTCAACTCTATTAGCTTTCTAACCATGTATTTTTTCTACATTTCAAATATGTTTAATTTTTAATCTTTAATTTCTTTTGCTAGTGTCTTCATTTTTTTATAAAACCTATTTATGGTATTTTTTGTTTCATTATTTTACCTATTCATCAAAATTTGAAACAAAATATACTTTTTAAAACTAAATTCTATTATGTAAACATTAAAAAAAAAAGTCTCAATTAGTCTCCAAAATGCTTAAGGGGAAACACACTTATTTTTGTATCTTTCAAGATTTTTCTAGTTTGAAAGTTAGTCAAAAATCATATATTCATCATAAAATTAGTAGAAATATCGAGCATAAACTATACATTTTTAGCTAATTTTTAACTAAAACAATTTTTTAAATACTAAAAACTGCCAACATTTTAGGGTGAGCACACTAGATGCTATGTTATGTTTTCTTGAAAAAATTAGGAGCACTTTTGATTATCCCCATATTTGAACCCCTTAATCTCCACCATTTAAAAAAAAAAAATAGTATAGAAAGTAGATTCAGAGAGCTAAAACTCTTGTTCTTGTCATGTCTTCAAATTTTGAGTGTAACTATCTTCAATTTCTCATTCAAGACCATTTTTATTAATTTTATAAAAAATGTTGCCACTTAAGACCCCCTTTCAATCCCCCATTTCCAAGAAATTACCCCATAGAAGAACAACTAGGCATAATTATGAGATAAAAATTACATATGACTATTGGTAGAAGAAATAATGATAAATTTTATGATTCTCATACTTCTCATCTATTTCCTAGTCCTCCCAATATGTCATATTTATTTTAAATTGAATAAGAGGAATTTATATATTTCCTTAGAGCTAGGAGAGACATAACTTATGACAATAGTTGAATTTTAAGAGGCTTAAGTTAAAAGAAGTAAAATTCTTAGTAGTAGGATGATTTGGGATAGATCTTATAATGTAAAAAAGAAATAAATAAGATAAAAATATGCATAAATACACATTGTTGGCTAGTATCCTACTCTTCCCAATGTGTTTTACAAAGAATAAATTGAGCAATAAGAGATTGTGTATCACATTACAAAGTAAAAATACAAAGTAAAAATGACTTCTTGTAGAGATTGAATTGTAGGAATCTCAGCTTTCCACACATAAAACTATAAATACCATCTTAATGAGTAGAGGGGAAGTAATTCCTTATGAGAAAATTTTTGTTTAGTACAATGAAAATGAGGATGATTAGTGTGATACATTTGGGTATGAATCAATGTGAGGAGAGAATTAATATAACTGTGACTATGATGCAATTGATCTCCAATTTTTTGATGTCTACATAATATTAACCTAAATTAGTATGAGTTGCTTGCTCATTGTAATGAGCATCTAGGGGAACACACACACACACACACACACACACACACACACACACACACACACACACACACACACACACACATATATATATATATACATGATAAAATAGCCAAATCCATCATGTGAATACCTAACACAAAATTTAGATACACCATTGGTGTAGGTATTAAATGGATATGGCTTGAGATATGAATATGTGCTTATAATAAGTGTTACTTTTAGTTTTCAATCAAATAATTTTTTTTATGTATAATAGCAACAAGAAAAGAGGGTAGAAATTGAAATAAGGAAATGAAATAATAAAAATAAGCTAACATAGAGAAACAAAAATATAGTGCAATAATAGATAGTGAAGAAGAAATATGTACAAAAATATCACGATAAGACACATACAGTTGACTCCTAGCCACTAGAAGTGGATTGTGTAGAAAAAAAGAAAGAAAATAAAAATAATCCTTGTATTAAATTTATTCCTCAAATTTCTCATGCAAATGAATTGAAATTCCTTCATATGAAGTGGTAAACCTACAAAGGGAAGAGAGATGACTAGAAATTGTAGAAGACAAGTTCTACAACAAAAATAATGAAATTTCATCCTATGATATTTGTTTAGAATTCATCTTTATATAATATGATGAAAAATATTAGGCTATTTCTAGTTTCCTCCTTTTCCTTGCTCCTAGTGAGGATATGAATGAAGAAATAATTAAATTTGGGCAAAGAGATAGCTAAAGTAGATGTGAAAATTCCCTAATGCATTGGTCTTAGTAAGAATAGACTATGCTAAACCTTTCCATATTTCCCTTTTTCCATAAGCTATGCTTTTAATTTTTTTATTCTCTAAAATTATAAATGACCTATTTCTTTGATTAGCAAGTCTTGAAATGATTAAAAATGGAGGTGTTCACCATATAATGAAAATATGAAATTCATGGAAGATATTAGTGCAGGCTTGGATTTAGGATAGGTCAATGAAGAAATTTTAAATTA
Source organism: Sequoia sempervirens (assembly GCA_007258455.2). Lineage (NCBI taxonomy): Eukaryota > Viridiplantae > Streptophyta > Pinopsida > Cupressales > Cupressaceae > Sequoia > Sequoia sempervirens. The sequence goes on from VDFB02000015.1 coordinate 345,882,098, forward strand.
TGTATCCACCTTTTTTCACCTCAAGGATGATCTATGATATAGTGATCATAATGGTTTCCTAGAGAACACATGAACTATTCCATTGTAAATAATGATAATTAGTAAGGGACACCATAGCTATAGTCCTAAGGGTATATAATAATATGGTTACGTCATAGTGGGTTGCTACTCAAAATTTTTAACATGGTAAGAATATATCTTGTGTCATGCACATATGAAGTTGTTGATGAAAATAATGATATTGCATGCTACCTCAACGGTTTCAATTTGTACCTTATGAAGCTATTGGCTCGTGAAAGTGTGTATTAGGTATTAGTTCTTGTAATAAATTGGTATTTCCTTATACATGACGTGTTTTTTGTGTATTTCCTTTATGCCACCATAACCCATGTCGACCATGATAAATTTTTATTGTCCTAAATCCCTCCTTATTGTACATGTAGTGTAGAAAAATGTATCCCTTTACATTGCCACACTTGTTTGGACCCTCCCTACTAAAATTAGGCTTCTTTATGCCTTATTTGGTCCTATTTTGCATCCACAAGCCTTATTTATTGCATTTCTTTGAGGATAATCCTGACACTTAACTAATGACCAATCATAATTCAATGATATTGGGTTGTGTGTTCTAAATTTAGTGATATGGGACTCATATGCCACCTTGGGCGTATGGGTCCCACCTAAGTTTTGGGGCCTGATCCTGAATATGATATAGAACTTAGCATTTCTTGAAATTTGTATCCCAATCCTAGGCTACTAGGACTCATATACCCCAACTGGTGTATGAGACCCACTTTAGCTTGGACCTATTTTGAATTCAATTCTTGGTGGATTTTATTCTCTTAGATTTGATGTCAGCTTGTAGTGTTGTAATTTTGGGAAATTTGACATAAACAAGTATAAATACAAGGTTATTTCACATATTTTCTACTATAAATTCAAGTATTCAAGCATTTTAGTAAATTTTGCGATCAAGAGCATTCAAGAGCTGATTATTGAGTATTTTTGAGCAATATTCAAGATTCAAGAATCATGTCAAAGTCATCATGCATCATGTGTGTTTTTGAGTTAACATTTGTGATGTAGGTTCTTATCATTCAAGCAACCATTCAAGTAAAGATCCATAGCATTCAATCAAGAGTCAAGATCTACATTCATGCTAGCCATTTCATATAAGTTTGTAACCTTTGTTACAATGGTTTGGTGAGTTGCAACATTAGATATTGTTCATTCATCATTCCTTTCACACTTTTATATTTCATTTCAAAGTTTGATTACCAAAATGGGATTTGACCAAGGAAAATCCGTGTCCACTAACAAAACAACATTTTTCTCTCCTTAACATGTGTGATTGTAGATCTAGGTGTTTAGAGCATGAAGATCCATTGAAGAAAAAGTTACAAGAAGTTGTCATCTTCATGGAAAGTCACCTATAGGTCAAAATTCAGAGTTTTAGACTCGAAGATTGGACATGAAAGAGGCTACATAAGATCACTAGCAGATATCATATTTCAGAAAAGCTTTGATATTGGGACTAAATCACCACCTTGGGTGTATGATTCCCAGTATACCACTTTTTATCCATTTTCTATAGATCTTGGTTTAGTAATTGTAGATTCTAGATTCAGCTCAAAACCCTAAGTTGAGACTAAATTGCCTAGCATGGAGTATGAGTCCCATTGTGCATCAAAGGTCATAATTTTGGGATTACAAACCTTGTTTCAAGAATTTATAGTTTTCTAGGTGCACCTTTGTTTATCCCTAGTTCATTATTCTGATTTCAAGTTTTATTTCCTAGGTCATATAGTTGTTGAGCAAGACAACTGAGAGGGGGGTGAATCAGTTGTAGAAAATTTCACTTTTATAAAATTTATCAGAACTTAGATCAATCACAATTCTTAACTCTACTAAAATGATTAAACGTTAAGTGCAAGTGCAAAAACTAAAAACTATCACACAAACACAGTAACACCAGATTATGTGGAAAACCTAATGAGGGAAAAACCACTATGAGGATTAATTCACACTATAAAGAATATCAAAACTGATTACAAAAGGCTCACTGCTTGAGAAAAATGCTCACTGCCAAAAAGAGGACTCACTGTCCAACAAGGCTAACCACCTAGAGGGATTACTACCATAGAGATACAGAGAAGATATAAGAGATATGTTACAAAGAGAATACAATCTCAATGTAACAGAGAAATCCACCACAATTTTCTCACTACAAAGATATGATAAAGTCCAACTTCAGCTCACTACATCCAAAAACTTTTCATTTTGACTTCACACTGATCTACCACACTCACATTACATTCATCCACTTGATTCACATCTGCTTTGCATCTATCTACTCTATTTTTTTGCACTTATCTCTTTGTTCTACTTTCACCACTAATTCATCCTATATTTATACCATCTTCAACTTTGAAGCATATCCAAAGTTATCATTCATCATTAAATTCAAATAGGTTGGTGCCAAAAAATCCTAGGGTGGAATTAGAATGAGGGTGATCCAAACAAATGCTTGATGAGGACACAAATAGGTCCCAACATGCTTCATCAATTCTAAAGGTAGTGTTTAACTTAAGGTTGGACAAACTAGTCTAAAACATAAAGAACAATTAAGCATGATCCTTCTAGATACCAAAATTATCTTCAACAAGATCATAAAAATTTAACTCTAGAACCACAATTCATAAGACTTAACCAAAGAGAAATATGGATCAACGACATTTCTCCCAAACCTCATCCAAATACACAAAAAATCGCAGTTCACAACTGGTGAACTTAACTCACACTATACAACGAATCAAAAACCAAAAATCTAGATGTAGAAGCTTCAAACAACCATGATCAACATATCTAAACCACACATGTAGATACAATCAAATCCCAAAGAAAAACATAGAGGAACCACTGAACAACTGCAATCTTCCTTCAATAATTTTTTTTCAATATCCTTGACATATACAGCCAATAACTTGTATCCATGATATTAATGACAATACTAACCAGTTGATAACCAATTGACTAGTTGACATCAATGAAAATACCTTGCAAAAAATTCTTCATACTTTAAACAATCTCCCCCTTTGCCATTGATGGCAACACATAATGTGAAAAACCATCAAAGAAAACATACTAGCTCTGAACACTCTTCTTGTGATTTTTCTTTTTCTTTTTGTTTCTCTCCCTTAGTAGATAATATTTTTCACATGATATTTTTCACATCTCTCATCTCCCCCTTTGACATCAATGGCAAAGGAAAAAGATGTTTTGCATTGATTTCTCATTTTGACATTAAAAATAGAATACACATATAATGACAACACATGACACTACCTGCTCCCCCTAAGAGGTATTCACCAAAACATCAGTCCAAAAGAAAAATAGATCCATAAACCCACTGGACTGATGCATTTTCATATACATCTAGTTCAAGAAAGGAGGGGCAATGACCCCTAACTTTTCTTGAAGATACTCAAAAGTATCTTTAGGAAGAGCCTTTGTGAATATATCAGCAATTTGATCCTTCATAGGGACATACTCAAGCTTTAATTCATTCTCCACAACCTTCTCTCTCAAGAAATGATACTTGATAGATATATTATTTTTCCTCAAGTGCATCACTAGATTCGATTGTTTGTCCACCTCAATGTGGATCAGATCTAGGCTATTTGTCTAGAAAAATGCATACTCACTCTATGGTGATGAAACTTTTGGTTGTCTGTTGGGTGAGAAGTCCTAAAAGGTGAGAAACATAAACTCATGGTTGTTATGCACTCACACACACACAAGTGGCTATGGGGAAATTCATGCCTCAGATTGGGCTTCCCACTCAACCATACCAAAGTTATACCTCTAGATAAATTTAATAAGCCTCCACACAAAAATGGTTTTTTAAGCTTCATGAGAATAGCACAACTTTGTATTCTTGGAGCTCATGAAAAAAGGTGATGGCTCCGCAAGCATGCAAGATGTATTATGCAAGGTGTCCATATAACAACAAATGCAAAATACAACATGCAAAGGATGTTCAAAGGAGTCTTTCTTAGTTCATGCAAGGTATTTAACTTAGGGAACATTGTGCCTAATGTCTCCAAGAGAGGACCAATCAAAGAATAGAAAATTCACAATGTAGGGGATGTAGTGTGTCACATCAAGCCACTAAGAGGAATGTAATATTCTAAGAGAGATCACACTCCTAAAGGACATCACACCCAATGTCATCCACAAAGCGACAAACACATCGTATGAAGTAAGAAGGTTTCACTAAGAACCAAGAAAAAAGAATAATGCCAATGTATGCCCCCACTTTAAAGGAATTGCTAAACACCATACTATGAGAAATTATTTTAAAGTAGCAAATGAAAATGCAAAGAAGAAAGAAGATATGAGATCCAACTTGGAAAGCCCTATGCCAAGTCATATGTTTCCAAGTAAAGTTGTGTCATGTAAGAGAAAAATAAAAGAGAAGGGTTGCCCCAAACATGAAAACACAAAACATATAAGGGATCTATGGATTTGGGGTTAGCATGTTCTTTTGTACAATTCTTTTAGAGAACTTGGAATTGTCATCATCCCCCAAGTACACATAGAACTAGAAGAATGATACAAAGAGAGTGAAAACAAAAAAAAACCTTTTGGGTCAACATGGAAGAGACATAGGGTGTCTTGAGGCCTTGTGTCATCCCCAAAAGGAAAACACAAGACAAATAAAAAAGAAAAGGAAAAAGAAAAAGGAAAAGCTTTTGGGTCAACATGAAGGAGAGATGAATGTCTTGATGCCTTGCATCATCCCCAAAAGGAAAAAACAAGAAAAAGATAAAGATTAAATGAAAAGGAAAAGAAAAAGAGAGCCTTTTGGGTCAACATGAAGGAGGCAGGAATGTCTCGATGCCTTGTGTCATCCCCAAAAGGAAAATACAAGAAAAATGAAAAAGAAAAGGTGAAAGAAAAAGGAAAATCTTTTGGGTTAACATGAAGGATACATGAATGTTTCGATGCCCTGTGTCATCCCTTAAAGGAAAACACAAGAAAATGATAAAGATGAAAAGTGAAAGTGATGGACGACATAGAGAACAATGAAGGTACAAATATAGGAATGCCACAAAGAGAGAGAACATCAAACAAAACATCATAGGGGATCACATCACACACATGAAATCACACAAAAGAAAAAGTAAGAAAAAAATAAAGTGCAAAAGACTAGTAAGGAAAATGCGAGTCAACCTATGAGCAAGTCATCTACCTCCTAATCATGTTCTATGTATACTGCAGGCAGGAAACTAGCCAAAGGGACAAGAGAAAGTGTCAAACTAGGAGAAGCACCAAGTTGAACACTTTTTATAGGATATTTTTCATTTAAGCTCATGGAAGAGGAAAACAATGTGTTCAATTTATTATGCACCTCTTCATCAATTTTAGCAATCTCATCATCACCATCATCCAAGTTAGCCACAATAGGAGGATGAATGATAATGTTCATCAAATATTTCAACTCTTGTTGTGATTTTTGTATTGTCTCGCTTTGTTTCAATTGGGAAGGAGGGTCATCTTGTATTGCTTTGATCAAGTATGGATTTTGATTTTATTTGTTTTACTCTTCATGTAACTTGCTAGCAAAGGCATAATGTCTTCGTCTACACTCTCTAGAACCTTTGTTTCTTTTTGTTTTGTTTTCAAGTTGTGTTTGTGTAGGAACATGTTGATCAACCATAGGTTTCTTTTCTTCCCTAATGGGAGGAAAAAAAGGAACTACAGGATATTGTTCAACCACTTTCTCTTTTGCTTTGTAAACTTGTTTTATTATAGGAGGTGTGATAGGGTTGTTTTCATTGTGTCTTGGTATTTTGGAGGATGTAAGTGAATTTTCTATTTTTGGTTCCAGTCTAGGTTGTTTGGTTCTTGTTTAGGTTGAAGCATGGTTTTTTCTAGGATGGGAGGTTTAAAGTTGGAAAGGGACATGTGTTTCAGAGAGATAATTTTGTGATCTTCTTTGCCTTGAACTTTTGATAGGACAAGAAAAATAAGTCTTCCCTTGGCTTGATAGGTTCCATGGGCTCAGCCAAAAGGCATCTAGAGAAATGTTTCTTTTAGATGACAAAGGGTTAAAGGCACTATGGTGAACAGTGAATATCTCATTTTCAAAGGGAAACTTTAAGCATTTATTCACAATCAAAGGGACAACTTTCATGGAGAGAAGCCATGGGTGGCCTAGCTTCACACAAAATTGGTTTGACTGCAGGATGATGGAGAATGTGACATCTACTATTTTTGTTCCTATTTTTAATGGTAGGGTGATTGATCCTATCGTAGGGCACACAAAGCCATTTTGTTTCTTGATCCATGCTTTTGGTCTATCATATTCATCTTGATAGAGTTTATGCAAAAGTAGAAATTCCTTAGTGATCACATTCTCTCCACAGGTGGGATCTATTAGTATCCCATTAGTGGGCTTGTCATAGATACGACCAGATATGTAGCGAGGACCATTAGGAATTTTTTTAAGTATATCCTTAGAGGAGAAAGAAATTTCAAGAGGACTCTTAGGTCATCCCTTACAAGGTATGACGTCTATCACCCCTATCATTTCATCCATATGATTGATATTGATAGAATTATTTAAATTAGAAGCATTGATTTCATCATCTATATCAACATTCATCACATCATTCTTTGTAGTTTCATTGGATTTGACAAATGAAATATTATGTTTGGGCATTGGGTTGGTAAAAAATTGTAGATTTTGGTTAGGAGGGGCAATAGACTTATTGCACTAATTTCCAACACCTTCAATGGATAGACGACCATAATCAATGAGGTCTTGTACAAGATGTTTAAGACGCCTACACTGTTCCATGTCATGTCCTTTTTTTTGGTGATAGTGGCAATTAGCATTTGGTTTGAAGCTCGGGAGTAAAGGCTTTTTAGGGTAGAGGGTTTTGATAGGTGGCAAGATAATCATTTTTTGTTCTAGCAGTTGGGACATTGTGTTATGAAGGGTATCGAGTAAGGGAGTGAATTGTCTTTTTGGATATCCATAACTAAAGGGCATCGTGGTTTTGACAGTAGCTACTTGGTTGTTGAAATTTTGAGTTGTTTTTTGAGGGGGTTTGAATTGAAGGAACCCTTTATTTTGTTTTCTAAAAGGTTATGAATTGTTTTGGTTTGTGGGTTTAGATTTATCAATTCAACTAGAAGCATACCTTGTATCTCGACTACTATTTTTTTTTTGATAATCATGGAGGGCAGTGCATAGGTGCATGAAGGATGGGAATTTCATCATGGTCAACTTTCCTTGAATTTTAATTTGTAAGGGTATGTGCAAGATCATCATGGAAAAGATAGGCCCTTAACTGGCAAAAAATTTAGAAAAATAATAGTTAGGCAACTTGACATAAAAATTTGAATAAGTTATCTATATTATTTTAAAAATATGTAAGAATGTAATTTGTAGATAATTGAATGTAGTTTCTAAGCTACTAGCTTTATTTAAAAAAAAATCTATTCGGTGAAAATTTAAATTTCAATGCAGTAGTACTTAAATTTCAGGGAAAAATAAGAAGTAGGTGTATGTTTGACCACCCTAACCACAATAAAATGATAATATTTTTTTATAATATTTTAGATATAAGTAGAGGACTCATGTCCCGATGTGATGCATATTATTTTTGTAATTTTTTTCCAAGTAAATAATTAATTACAAATTTTTATTACAACTTTTAAAAACTATAAAAACTCGTATGTCTAACCACCTTAACTTGGTCAAAATTTTCATAAAATTTATTTATTTTTAAATCCTATAGTATGTGAAGCATATAATGTGACACATATTTTTGATTCAAAAAATGTGATACCGTTTGAAAGCTATAGATTTTTTTCAATTAGCCTATCAATAAGGACTTTAGTCATAATTCAAATAGAAAATGAATAATAATTATTTATTAAATTCAAAGTAAAGCATAATGTATATTGGTGGAAAGCTAAGAATCTCCTTTAATAACCCTTTTCGTTTCATCAATTTTGGGTAAAAAAAAGTCGTCAGCCACATACCCATCATATCGCCACTTTTTGGTCCATCATGATCCTACACATACCCATAAGTTTTCTATGAAAATATTTTCAAGGTGTGGATCAGGAACCTTTACATCAATTTGGGAATAAAGTGATTGATAGCGTGAGATAAAATCAGTTATCCTTTTGTATTATTTTTGCTTGCATCTCATCAAATAAGCCAAGGACATATTGGGAGTCATATGCACTTGGAAATGGTTTACAAATGCCTCAACAAGTTCATTGAAGGAACAAATTGAGTTGTTCAGTAAGGAAGAGAACCATTCCAAGGTAGTATCTTTCAAGGATCTAAGAAATTTTTTTGCCAACAATTTATCATCAAGGACAAAGTCACTACATAAGGCGGTGTAGGCATTAACATGGTTAGAAGGATCTCCCTTCCCTCTATACTTCCCAAATCTAGGCACCTCTACACCTTGTGGCATTGTTGTTTGCAATATCTCCAAGGAAAATGGACTAATTTTGACATAATATGTTAGTGGGCCATTTTGGTTTTGGTTGATGGTAGAAATTTTCTTTTGAAGGGACGAAACAATTTGGAATAGTTGTGTTATGAAAGGGTCATTGCTTTTGTTATTGGATGGAAGTGAAAGTGTTGATGGAGTGTATGTGTTTGTAGGACAAGTGAATGTAATGCTTATAGATGGTAAGGTAGGAGATATAACTTGCAATGCCACATATGAACTAGGGATGCTAGTAGGAATACCCAAGGAAGGAATCACATTACTAACTTGTTGCATTGTTGTTGTGACTTGAGGATTCGTATAGGTAGGAATTAAGGCTATGGTTGTGGGAGGAGGAATGTGAGTTCCTCCATAGCTTGTAAAATTTCTTGTGGGTAAAGGACAACTAGTGGTTATAGGAAAATTCTTTCCAAAGATTTGTACTATGTTTTTCACAAGATCAAGGCCATCTTCACTTTCAAGCATGTGATGAATGTTTTCTATTGTAGGAATTGTAGTTGTGGAAATGTTTTCAAGGATTATTTGTTGTTGTAAGTTTACTAGATCCTCATGAATGTGAATTATGTTTTCTTGTGGGATGCTATCATTCCTTGTTTCAACTTGCATGTAATCTGAAGGCAAAGAATTGCTAGGGTTATTATCCATGCCTAGTGTACTAGTGTCAATACTATGAGTGGAAGCTCTAGATAACCCAAGATCCACAATGATTGTGTTATCACAGGATGACATGAGTCTCAAACTTCTTCTCACTAAGGTATTAGCAATAGTACACCAAACACTTATGCAAAAGCTACTAAATGTGGGGTGGATGCAAATGCAATGTAAGATAACAAGAATTAATTGCTTATAACTAAAATTCTGGAAAGTAAAATTGAGATGCAAAAATAGCAAGCAGAAACTCAAAAAATGAACTATAAATGCCAAAAAATACAGTGAAAAATATTAAATTGGACTGATTCACGCAAGGTGGTGAATGAGTCTAGGAACTAATTTTTTGAAATTTTTTAGTATTTTTCAATTGAATTTTATGATTTTTATATTTTTTGATGCAAATGCAGAGTTTTATTGCTTTTTAAGGAAATTAAGTGCAAAAATGTAAGATAAATGAGCTTTTCACTAATGCAATTTTTGAAAGAATAGAATGCAAATTGAACAATGTAAAACCTAATGCAATGTTAATGCAGGCTAAATCTAGGATGAATATGCACTCCAAATCAGAAATATGATGCTCTATATGTAGGTTCACCAAAATGAAATGGTGAAAATATGATGCCCCAAATAGGACTCATTCAACACACATGGTGAATGGATCCCACCTAAGGGGACTCATTTTCCCACATGTGGTGGCGAATGAGTCCCACCTTAGATTTTTGAGGTGGGTTTTCAGGATTTTTGGGGATTTAAGTGACTTTATGCGATTTTATATGATTTTTGAGTGAAATGAGCCTCAAGATCCAAAATAATGGATCCTAATCTCTCTCTAGATTCCAAGTGCACACTTCTAGACTTATAGCTTTTTATTGCATTTTATTCACTTTCTTAGGTCATTTAGCATTTGTTTGCATATCACATTGTGTTTTCCAGCTCATTGTCTTTTCCAAGTTTACACTTGGTGGTGATCCCCTCATTTCATCTCATTCAATCCCTAGGAGCTTCCCTTTTTCATATTTTAATCTCCTTTGCATTGAAATCTCAAGGGTATTTTCTTGAGTGAAAGGTTGAAGAATTGGTCTTTCTCCTTTTAGGTCCAAAAGGTCCTAGAAGTGAAAGAAAGCACCCATTTTTCTTCTTTTCATTTTGGTGAACCTAAATTTAGAATACCTTCTTTTCTAATTTTGAGTCCATCATCATCCTAGATTTAGCTTGCATTAACTTTGCATTAGGGTTTTCATTAGTTAATTGGCATCTAGGGTTTCCAAATTTTTGGATTAGTGAAAGTGCATATAAGTTGCATTTTTGAATCTCAAATCATTGAAAAAATCTGAAAACTACATTTGCATTTAGTATTCACATCATACAACATAAAAAGCACAAAAATCCATTCAAATTTTTTAAAATTTTTGAAAAAAATCCTTAGTGGGACTCATTCGCCACCTTGGGTGAATCAGTCCCAAAACATATTTGAAATAGCATTTTACAGCATTAAAAACCTTGTTTTTACACTTTTGTTTTCCGCCATTAACTATCTATTTCAGTTGGTGGAGTTTTTGTTACATTCATTTCATTAAATCTAGATTAATTTGGTCCATTTCATTCATTTCTTAATTTCGAATTTGCATTTTCACATTGTTACATAGCATAATTAGTCAATTGTCATCTTCAAAATCTAAAAAAATTTATTACTCTTTTGCATGTTTGATTTAGCATTGTTGCATTTCAAGCTTGTAGAACAATCATTGCATCATGTTTTCATTGTAAAAAGATATAGTTATCATACTTCATATTCTATTTTCCAATCTTATTGAATTTACAAGAAATTTTTGTTAAGTGCATATGAATATGAGGTCATCTCCCCTCTCTTTTTTTTTTTCATTGATCCCTCTCCTAGTATCCCTTCTAAGAGTGAGATTAGTATAGTGAAAGAAACCTTGGGTAATCATAACAATCACATTTTTTCTCCTAATATCTCTCCTACTTGTGAAGAAGATATTATAGCATTAGAAGAACCAATTGATGAGAGATTTGAGAACCCAAGTTGTTTCTTTCCTCTTACCTCTCCTATTAGAAAAGACATTACTATACAAGAGGAAATAGAAATAAGTAATCATGATGATAACATAAGACAAAAATAGACCATTGAAACATAAGTACATTTATCTCCCAACATCTTCTCCTCTTGTGATAATGATGAGGATATGTTGGTGTTAGATAAGAAAACCTTCAAGATCTATGACAACCCTCTTTATCATCTGTCCCCTACCTATCCTATTTTGGAAGAAATTAGGGAATAAAGGAATGAACTCATAAATGATCATGATAATCATATTTGTTCTTCTTCTAGTATCTCTCATAGCTATGAAGATACTCTTATGTTAGAAAACACAATATATGAAGGTCATGAGAATCTTGGTTGTCCCTCTTCACTTGGGGGAACCCTTATTGAGCAAGACACTTTAACCATTGATCATTCCCCTACTTGCAATGAAGTCATTTTTGAAGAACCAACCTTTCAATTCAGGAATATTTAGTTTGTAGTTCTCCTAAAAACTTTCCTCCTAGGGAGGATATCAGGTTGCAAGAAAATCTGAACATTGACACATATAATGAGGCTTCCTTAGGTGAACTAACATTAGAATCCCCTTCAATAAGAGATCATGCAAATAAAGACAATATTCTTGAGGTTATGATGATAAAAATTAGATCTCCTTTAATTAGTGAGCTTCCTAAGTCACCTCCCATTAGTGAATCACATAAGAAAATAAGAGATTTCTTGAAATCTAGGATGCAATCTAATGATGTTTTGCAGCAACCAAGATATAACAAAATTGCTCAAACATGTAGTGGAACACAAATCACTCCCACAACATCACCATTTCCAAAACATATTGTGCCTAGTGTTGAAGATCTTAAGAAGACTCCCACTAATATATCTGTGTGGAAACTCATTAAACTATCACCTACATCCTCCTTTCATCCCACACAAGCCACACAATTAGAAATCACATTCCCTAAACATGAATTTCCCTCACATGAGATTCAAAACAAGAATGAATCCCTGATGATAAAGGTGATCATTAATGAAACTATAGTTAGGCGTACTCTCATAAACAATGGAGAATAAATTAATGTTTTTAGCATTGACCTCCAAGAAAAAATTGGCATGGAAAAAAGGCTCATTCAAATTAATGATTTTTATATTTGTGGTTTTGATAATGTTAATAGGCAACCACTAGGGATGATCACATTACCTATTGAGGTCGGACCTATAGTGTTGCCTACCCCTATCCATATCATGCAAGGAACACTCTCATACAATATTCTCCTAGGGAGACCATGGATTCATTCCATTAAAGGAGCCCCCTGTACTCTCCATTGTACAATGAAATTTAAATATGACAACAAGATATACATGGTTGACACAAATGAAAAAAACTATGAATCATATGAGATCACAATATTTCCAACTCCTCTAATACTTTCATTCCAAGATCAAAAGTTGAGCCTATACAAGTTGATGCTAATCCTACACCTACAATAGAACTCTATAGTGATAATTTTGGGTCATTATATTTTATGCCTCCTTTCAATAAAGCATCCAAAATCTCACCCTTAACATCCAAATAGTCATATACAAATTATTCCTTTTCAGATACAACTTCTAATGATGATTGGGGTTTTACACATCCCTTTATAGGAGAGTGCAAAATATCACAACCTAAACCAAAACAACCCTATGTTTCATATGCTCAACTTGGCTCTATGTCAAAAAAATTAATCCATGATAGTGGTGGGGGATATCTATCTCCCATCCCTCATGAAGGGATGACACATAACTTTAAAAAGGTTTTGTTTTCTCCTGAAGAAACCAATCCTTCTCAAAAACACAAACCCCCTTTCTCTGACTTGGAAGATTATTATGGTATTGGATACAATATCCCTCCCACACATGGATATAATGAACACACGAAGAAAACCAAATTACTATACTCTTTCAAGAAAGATCTAGGGTTACCTCCCTTATCTCCATTTTCATCTAAATACTTATCATTTAGTGTATGGATGAAATATTTTGAAACTAAAGGAACATCTTCTACTATTGATCAAGCGAATATCTTGTTGGAATCCTCTAGGATCACTTGATAACTCTCTCTCCAAAAACATGAAAGAAATATTACTACAAGAATTCATTTTGCACATATCACAGAGTTCATGGTCATTCTACTAATGAATGTAAGGCTTTAAGCAACAAAATTCAACATCCCAATGAATGTGGTGCTCTTGCTTGTGTTGAAGCACCTAATTCCTCTAACTAAAACTTACTTTCATCCTATTCGACTCACCCTTGTCCTGAAATAAGTGGGGGCAAGGGATTAGTTAGCCTTGTCCTTGTATGTCACTTGTCATTTCCTCTTTTGTCTAGTTGATCACCTTTCATGAACATATAAGAGCAGCCTTGGGATGTGAACGACATACCTTAAGTTGTCTTTGCATGTGACATACTTATTCAAGATGTAGCTTATAGGAAACATATGAATTGGCATAGTGCTTTCCAAATAAGCTCTCATATCTTCTTCTACTTTAAAGCAATTTCTCACAACAATGGTGTTAGTAAGCGCTTTAAAGTGGGGCATACATCAACACTCATTATGTTTCATTGCATGATTTATTTCTTCTTGTGATGCATCTTTTTCTTGGTGGTGTCACTGAGTTTGATTTCTTCCAAGAGTGTGATATTTCTTTGACTTTTCCTATCTTGGAGACGTTAGGCACAATGTTCCCTAAGAAGATACCTTACATGAGCTAAGAAAAATCTAGTTTAACATACCTTACACTATTTTGGAATTTACAACAATTTCTATATGGCCACCTTGCATAACACAACTTGCATGCCTATGGAGCCATCCTATTTGTTCATGAGCTCCAAGCATACGAAGTTTTGCTTCTCTCATGAAGCTCATTTTCTTTTTGTGTGGCGCCTTATCAAAGTTATCATGTGGTATAACTTTTGGTATGGTTTGAATGGGAATCCCAATTCGATGCATGAATTTCCCCATAGCCACTTGTATACTAGCCATGAGTGTATATTTCTCACCTTTTAGGACTTCTCACCCAATGCATAACCGGGAGTTTCATTGCCTCAGAATGAGTATGCATTTTTCTAGACAAACAACCTAGATTTGATCCACGTCATATTGGAAAAATGGTCAAAGCTTGATCCACCTTTTTATTTTTTCTTATTTGTACTTCTCTTCCTTCTAGTTATTTCCATTGCATGATCATGTATCTTTTTTTGCTACAAATCATTCACCTTGTGTGTGTCCTCTTCTGCTTATGTCGGTTAGACTTAGGATCTTGGATCCTAGGGAATTGACCACTTCCTTGATCTTTGTTATCCTAGATCATCCACATTGGTACGATTAGAACCCTCTTGAATGTCTACTTTAGTGTGAGTTTGAAGCAAGTTCATCCTCTCACTAAAGCGGGGGCTAAATGTAGTGTAGAAAAAAATGCCCCTTCCTTGATATATGGGAATACTTGATGATAAACTAGACCTAATATCACCTTGATCTAGTGTTGTGAGGTGTTTTACACATCCACACTAGGTCTTGGGCCCATTTTAAGCTAAATTAACTTCTTTGTCCTAATTTAATATTTAAATCTTCACATTAAATTTGGGAGGCTTATAAATCAAGTGGACCTAATCTAGTGTTGTAATGTGTTTTACACATTCAAATGGGATTTAGGGCTCTTATAAGCTAAAGACTAAATTTTTCCTTAATTTAGTGTTGAAAAGTGTATTTATTTACAATTTCACATTGGATTTTGGTCCCTCTTGCATTTATAACCTTTACATCATCATTATTAGGCCCCTATGACCCCATATTGTGCATCCCAAGGAACATTTTGATCAGAGACCTCACAAAATCAACATATAAACCTGATTTCTTCACTCCCCGACATCCCAGCTAGAAAAATTGCCCTTGTGGGACTCATTCACCACCTTGGGAGAATGAGTCCCATCTAGGTGGGACTCATTCACCTAGGATGGTGAATGAGTCCCATTTGAGCTATTTTTGGGGTTTGAGTGGGAAAAAATGGGTTTTAAGTTTAACTTTCTTTAATGTCAGCCTTGGGGATCAAATTAATGGTCTTGTGAATCAATTTCCTATATAAACAAGCTTTAAAATTCTCATTTAATCTAAGAAACATCATAAATTCATGTTCTCAAGTCAAGCAAGCAAGAGTTAGACATTGCAAGTCTTCACAAGGTCACCAAGATAGCTTTCAAGATCAATTCTAAGGCATTCAAGAGCAAGATTCTTCATCAATTGTTGTAACAATTCAATATCCACCATCATGGCAAGGTTATAATTGCATTACTTCATCTTCATACTTCATTATATTATTTCATCATTTGGTTTAATTACCTACAAGGGGTTTGACCAAGGAAAACCTCTATTCGCTAACAATCAAAATTTTCTTTCTTTGTGTGATTACAGATCTAGGTGCTTTGAAGACTTGAAGATCATTGAAGAATAGGTTACAATGTTGTTGGAGTTGTCTCTCTATTTTCTAGGTCATCATCTTCACAAAAAGTTACCTACAAGCCCAAAATTAGCAGTTTCAGATCTAGGAATCTAGAGAAATAGAAAGAGTAGATCAAGAAGTGCAGATCAGGACCTTGAATTTCTAGAAAATCCAAACTAGACTCATTCACCACAAGTGGAAAATGAGTCCAATTATAGGTGTTTTTCAAAGATCTTTGTAGATTTGGATACCCATTTTGCCGAAACTTTCTCTGGTATAGTTTTCCAGAACTGGGATTGATTCACCCATAATGGAAAATGAGTCCCACTAGGCCCAAAAAGCAACAATTTTAGGATTCTGCTTCTAATGAAGGGTTCACCAATTTCCAATTTTCACGTCAGGCTCACCAAAATGAAATGGTGAAAATTGGGGGGGGGGGTTTTCTTTCACTTATAGTGTGCACCTAGAATCTGGAAGGGTTCACAACAGGTTCACCAAAATGAAATGGTGAAAATAGGGTGGGGGTCTTTCTTTCACTTCTAGGGTTTTGGACCTAAAAGGAGAAAGACCAATTTCCAACCTTTCACTCAAGAACAAACCCTTGATATTTCAATGCAAAGGATATTGAAATTTGGCAAAGGGAAGGTTCTAGGGAATTGAATATTTCCTAATGAAGGGTTCACCACCAAGTGTAAACTTGGAAAAGATAGTGTGATATGCAAACAAATACTAAATGGCCTAGAAAGATAAACAAGATGCAATATAAAACTATGAAACTGGAAATGTGCACCTGAGAAACTGAAGGAGGCAGAATGGAGATCTAGAATCCTAAGAAAATATATTATTGAAGTGGACTAGGACTCATACACCAAGCTGGGTGAATCATTCCATTTTTCTAGAAAATGCATAGGAGCAGGTTTAAGCCAAAAGGGTATCCAGATCTACAAAAATCTTGTTCAGGCATGTGCAGTGGGACTCATTCGCCAATAGTAGTGAATTAGTCGACTTCTAATTTTTTATAAATTATGAAGTGGATTCTATGCCTCTTGGTCTGCTTTGTTCTTCCTAATTGGTTTCTAGATCTGAAACTACAAAACACCACCTATAGGTCTTATCCAAGCTTCTCCAAGGCTTGATGACAACTTTGAAAACTTTTAGGAACTTGACAATTTTTCTCCACCCTTGCTTCTTGTAAAATCTACAACCAAGCTCTGCAAATCACACACGAGAAGGGGGAAAAATGTTGTGGGGGTTAGTGAATAGGGGTTTTCTTTGGTCAAACCCCTTGTTGGTAATTAAACCTTGAAATGAAAGAAAATATTAAAGAAGAATGATGAATGAACAAAATACAATGTTTCAACTCACCAAACCCTTGCAATAAAAGTCTGCAAATATGTAAGTGATGGCTCCAATGGATTTGGTTCTTGAATCTTGCTTGATGTTGATAGATCTTGAATGCAATGCTTGCTTGAATCACAAAACCCTACATCACAATTGTTAGCTCTAAAACATGATGCAAACAACCTTTGACATGATGAATGACACTTGAAAGATGCTCTAGAATGCTTGATAATTTTCCCTTGAAATGCCTTGAATTCTCTTGTGAATGCTCAAATGTTCTTGTGAACTCACTTGAATTCTATGTATGAATACTTGAATTCTTGGATAAAAATGAGTGAAAGAACCTTGTATTTATACTTAATTATGCAAGAATTCCAAAAATTACAACACTACAAGCTGACATAAGATCTAGGAGAATAAAATCCAACTAGAAATTTGATTTAAATTTGATTTTTTGTCATACGAGACTCATTCACACAAGGTGGTGAATGAGTCCCATCACACATAATGTATGGGACCAAAAATCAAAAGTGTCTAGAAATGTGTGAAACCTACATTAGGGCCAAAAAAACCTAGGTAGGACTCATTTTCCCAAGGTGGTGAATGATCCATAGACACTATATTTGGGCCACACAAGCCAAGAACACCTTAATTACATGATTGGTTACTAGTTGGTGTCGAGATTATCCTAAAAAAGATGCAATAAATGAGGCTTGTGGATGTAAAATAGGGCCAATTAAAGCATAAGAAAGTAAAATTATTAATGGAAAGCATAAATGAATGTGAAAGTGTGTTACAACACTTTACAAAACCCCAAATAAGGCAAGGTTAATGTTAATTATGATTAAAATTATGTTTAGGTTGATAAAACCCTAGAAAACTGTGAAAGTGTGTTACAACACTTCACAACACTTTTGCAAGACATCATTAAATTTCATTAGTTCACAAGGGCCCAAGACCTAATGTGAATGTTTTATCCACATTAAAACACTAAATCAAGGAAACATTAAGCCAAAATCCAAAAGGAGGACCCAAATGAGTGCGAAAAATGTCAAAGGATCCTTTTTTCAACACTACACTAGATAACATAATTAGTTCCATCGAACCTTAGATAAACATGAGTAAGTTTTCCAGCCATCTTGAACCTTATGTGGCTAAGCTCTTCTCCAAGGAACCAAGATCTAATACCAATTGTTGAACAAGATAATTCAAAGGGGGGGCGAATCAATTGTAGAAAATTTCACTTTTATAACATTCACTGAAACTTAGATCAATCACAATTTTAACTTTGCTAAAATGATTAAACATTAAGTGCAAATGGAAAAACATAAAACCATCACAGAAACACAATAACACTAGATTTATGTAGAAATCCTATTGAGGGAAAAACCACAGTGAGCATTAACTCACACTATAGAGAATATCGAAAGTGGTTACAAAAAGCTCACTACTTGAGAAAAAGGCTCACTGCGAAAATAAGAAATTGTTGTCCAACATGGCTAACCACCTAGAGGGATTATTTCCTTAGAGGTAAAAATAATATAGAAGAGATATGCTAGAGAGAGAAGACAATATCAATGCAATAGATAAATCCACCACAATTTTCTCAACCACTTGTAGACATGCATGAATGATAGAGTCCACCTTCAACTCACTACATCTGAAAACTCTACATTTTGACTTCACATGGATTTGTCACACTCACATTATATTCATCCACTTGATTTGCATCTTTTTTGCATCTATCTGCTCTATTTATTCATAATTATCTCTTTGTTCTACTTTCACCACTAACTCATCCTGTATTTATACCATCTTCAACTTTGAAACATATTTAAAGTTGGCCATCCAATATTAAATTCAAATTAGGTTGGCACCAAAACATCCTAGGGTGGAATTAGAATGAGGGCGACCCAAACACACACTTGATGAGGACCCAAATATGTCCCAACATGCTTCATCAATTTCAAAGGTAGTGTTTAACACAAGGTCGCCCAAACCAATGTAAAACACATAGAACAATTAAGCACGATCCTTGCAAATACCAAAATTATCTTCAACATGATCATAACAACTTAAATCTAGAATCTCAAGTCATAAGTCTTAACCAAAGAGAAATCCAGACCAACAACATTTCTCCCGAACCTTAGCCAAATGCACAAAAAACCACAGTTCACAACTAGTGAACATAACTCACACTGTACAATGAATCCAAAACCAAAAATTTGGATATAAGAGTCAAACAACCATGATCAACATATTTGAACCACACACACATAGAAGCAAATCTTGGAGAAAAACCTAAAGCAACCATTGAACACTTGCAATCTTCCTTCAATACAATTTTGTCACTATCCTCGACATATACAACCAATAACCTACATCAATGACATTAATGACAACAATAACTAGTTGATAACCAATTGACCAGTTGACATCAATGACAATGTCTTGCAACAACTTCTTCATATTGTGCCATAGAAAAATCGCCCCTTGTTATTTTCATGGCCTTTAAGGTCTTGTTTCATGATCTTTGATCTATTTTTCTATGATTTTATGTTGTAACATAGCTTGAACATGCATATTTAGGTACTAAAATTCAAATAATGACATCTTGTGAAGGTGTTGTGAAGTGTTGTGAAGAATTTCTATACTCTTCAAGACTTTATTCATTACAATTCACCTAAAAACCACCTTTTCATGACTAATCAAGTCCTATTTTGAAGGGTTGTAAAGTCTTGTAACAAGATTTCACACTTTTCTAGGCATAATTTCACCATTTACACCTTTCTTATGCTTTATTTGACCCCTTTATGCCCCTATAAGCTTTAATTAAGTGTATTTTTTAATATAAACCATACAAACAACATTAAACATGACTTAATTCCTGACACCCATTTTTCAGGTCCTAGGTGGGACCCATTCACCATGGGTGGCGAATGAGTCCCCCTTGGCTCCAAATTCAAAATATTTCAAATTTCCTTTTGGGTTTTTATTCAAAATCACTTGATGTCGGCATGTGATGAGGTATGAATGAGTTAGTAAGGCACAATATTGTATAAATAAGTTTTTTTACATCCATTCTAAACCCCATTCACCCATTCATTCAAGCATTCAAGAAACTTACAACATCAAATCAACCATTAGTCAAGCATTTTGGAGCATCCATTGATACAACTTCAAATTTTCATCTACAAGGGTTTGGTAAGTTGATAGCATTTGCATGTTATTTGTTTATCATTCTCTTTCCTTTCATTATTTCATTAAGGGTTTGATTACCAAAGTGGGATTTGACCAAGGAAAACCTCTATTTGCTAACCCTCAACCATTTTCCCCCTCTTGCATGTGTGTTTGCAGACTTTTGTATGCAAATTTAACAAGAATTTAGGTGTTGAAGATTGTTCAACCAGTCAACTAGGTGCTTCAAGTCAAATCATTCATATTTCAAGCTTGGAGAAGGTTTTTTGTCTATTTCCTACAGAATTGACTTCGACAACCTGACAAGCAAACATTTCTAGATCTGGTGTTGCAGAGTTTTCTCCTAATTTCTCAAAATTTTGGGAGAGGATTGATTTTCCACTAGTGGTGAATGATTCCCACCTTAAGACTAAAAATCTAGATTTTGTCATATTTCAAATCCTGATAGTCAGAAACTGGTTCTCGACAGTTTTTCACCAGTAGTAGGACTACTAATTCACCATCCTCAGCGAATGAGTCCCACTTTTTATTTTTTGTAATTTCAGACAGCATTCAGACCATTCCACATTCTTCAAATCTTACCCAGGTCCACTCTGATTCAACCTTTCTCTTTTTGTTCTACATTTTATTCATTCCTAGTTCATTGTTTGCATATCACATTGTGTTTTCCAGCATAGTTTAAATCTTAGTTTTGCATTCAAATTCAGTCATATAGATCACTTAATTGCATTTAGTTCATTTCATTTAGTTCATATAACATCACACATAACATAATTTGAATGAACCTTTTAGCATTTTTGGCCCTACCTCTCTCCTTTTAGGTGAAAAACCCTAGAAGAGCTAAAGAAGTGCATGGTGCCAAAAATATATGGTTCACATACTTGCAATAATAGCTAGATTTACATATCATTTGCATTTTCTTCTTTCTAAGATTTTCTTAGTGGTGAACTTTCTTTCTTTAATCACACCCAAGGAAACCATTCTAACTCTAGGCCATTCCTCAACCAAGTCAATTGGTTGAGGGATCTTGGTTTTCTTTAATGAAGTAGAATGAAATAGGTCCTAATCTTAGTTCCATCTCCTAAAACATGGAACCCTATTTCCTTAGGTTAATTTTAATGAACCAACTGATGATACCAAAGGGACAGGATACCAAGATCCTCCTCCCAACATAAGTTTCCTCCTTTCTAAATAAAAACAAATTCCTCATAACGATGATAGGATAATCTTAGGTCTTCCTCCTCAACATCTAACTCAATAAATTGGTGAATCTAGCAAACAATGAAGGCCTTAAAAACTAAAGAAATTAAACTTCCCTTGTCCACCATTTGCAATTGAAAGAACTCTACACATACTTCTAAGACAAGGACTTATAACATTACCACCCATGAAAGAACATCCAAAACCATATCCTAATAATGTGAACATTCCACATTATCAATATCATAGAGTTATTGGATATAGTACTAATGAGTTTCTTGCTTTAAAACAAACATTTAAAAAGTTTGATATCATCAGAATGGCCCCTTAAAAGGGTTCCCTTCTGCTCCTTTCCATGTAATAGTTGTAGGATCATAATATTATCACTATTATATTCCTTACATTCATTGCAAATCACCTCAAAAATGCAAGGATCTCTTTCTCATCACATACCTCGACTCATTCTTTTCTTACATGTCATGGGGGAAAGAATTAGATAGCCTTGTCCTATTACTGCACTTATTATTGTCCCTTTGGCTAGTTGTCTGCCTTCCATATACAATGAGCAATATTTGGATGCAGATGACCTTTAATAGGTTGACTCGTATGTGCCTTACTAGTCTTGTCTTTATTTTCTATTTCATGTTTCTTTCATGTGATTTTGTGTGCATAATGTGATCTCCTTGTACCATTCTATTGGATGTATCTCTCTCTTTTGTGACATTCCTCTATTCGTATCTACCTTCTTCTCTATTTCATAAAAAAATTGTCTTTTCTTTATCTTGTGTTTTCCTTTTGGGGATGATACAAGGCATTGAGACATTTAGGTCTCTTCCATGTTGACCCAAAAGTTCTTCTTTGTTTCCACTCTCTTTGTGTCATTCTTCCAGTTCCATGAGTACTTGGGAAATGATGATAGTTTTGATCTCTCTAAAAATATTGTAGTAATGGCATATTAACCCCGAATATGTGGATCCCTTATGTGACTTTTCAATTTCATTTTGGGGGGAACCCCTTTTCATGACATAGCTTCATTTGGAAACATATAACTTGGCATAGGCATTTAGAAATAAGCTTGCATGTCCCTTTTATTATTAGCATTTATCATTTTCTACTTTAAAGTAATTGCTCACAACATGGTGTTTAGCAATTTCTTTAAAGTGGGGGCATACATTGGCATTATTGTTTTGCAATTCATGTTTCATTGTGTAGTCTTCTTACTTCATGTGATGTTTCTTTGTCTTTTTGGTGACGTTGGGAGTGACCCATCCCTCAAGAGTGTGATATCTGTCAGCATATTATATTCCTCTTAGTGGCTTGATGTAACACAATACATTCCCTAAGTTGTGAATCTTCTATTCTTTGATTGGTCCTCTCTTAGATACATTAGGCATGATGTTCCCTAAGTTAAGACCTTCAATGAACTATGAAAAAATACTTTTAACGTACCTTAGACTATCTTTTGCATTTACAATAACTGTTATATGGACACCCTGAATAACACATTTTTCTTGTCTATGGAGCCATCCTATTTATTCATGAGTGTCAAGCACATGAATTTTTTTTTGCCTCATGAATACTATTGCTCATGTTATGTGGTGCCTTATCAAAATTATTAGGATGTATAGCTTTGGTATGGTTAGCATATGGGATCCGAACATAGGTGTGACATTCCCATAGCCACTTTCTTGTCTATGTGAGCACATACTAGCTACGTGTGTATGTGTCTCTAGGGGCTCACCTAGTGGATAGCTTGAGGTTTCAATAACCCTTATGAGTATGCATTTAGTTCACATAGTGGAAATCGTATTCCACTTGTAAATGATTTTAGAAAATAGCTTAGATTTGATCCACATCACACTAAATAAATGACCAAGGCTTGATCCACCCTTTCTTTCTTTTTCTTTCTTCTTTTTGTCTTTGGTAGTGTATGCTTGTACCTTGTTGTCACTCCTTACATCATTAACATGTGTGTTATTTTGTGCCTATGTTGGTTTTTCATAGGATCTTAATCCTAGGGGCTTGCACAATCCTCTTGATAATTTTTATCCTATCGTACTAGCATTGGTACAGTTGGACCCCTCTTGATGCGAGTTTATCTACTTTAGTGTGATTTTGAAGCAAGTTTCTCCTCTCACTAAAGTGGGGGCTAAATTTAGTGTAGAAAAATGTATCCCTTTACATTTTCACACTTTTTTGTGCACTCCCTGCTAAAATTGAGCTTCTTTATGCCTTATTTGGTCCTATTTTGCATCCATAAGCTTTATTTAATGCATTTCTCTGAAGATAATCCTGAAACTTAACTAATGAACAATCATTTATTCAATGATTTTGGGATGTGTGTTCCAGATTAATGATCTAGGACTCATACAACACCTTGGGCATATGGGTCCCACCTAAGTTTTGTGGCCTAATCTTGAATATGGTATAGAATTTAGCATTTCTTTAAATTTGTGTCCCAAGCCTAGGCTACTAGGACCTGCATGCCCCAATTGGTGTATGAGTCCCACTTTAGCTTATACCTATTTTGAGTCTAATTCTTGTTATTTTATTCTCCTAGATCTAATGTTAGCTTGTAGTGTTGTAATTTCAAGAAATTTGGCATAAAAAAGTATAAATACAAGGTTATTTCACATATTTTCTCCTAGGAATTCAAGTACTCAAGTATTATAGAAAATTTTGTGATTAAGAGCATTCAATAGCTGATTATCAAGTATTTTGGAGCTATATTCAAGATTCAAGTGTCATGTCAAAATCATCATGCATCATGTGTGTTTTTGAGCTAACATTTGTGATGTAGGTTCTTATGATTCAAGAAATAATTCAAGTCAAGGTCCATAGCATTCAATCAAGAGTCAAAATATACATTCATGCTAGCCATTTCATATAAGTTTGCAACCTTTTTTACAAGGTTTTGGTGAGTTACAACATTACATATTGTTCATTCATCATTCCATTCATGCTTTTCTATTTCATTTCAAGGTTTGATTACCAAAGTGGGGTTTGACCAAGGAAAATCCCTATCCACTAACAAAACAACATTTTTCTCTCCTCTACATGCATGATTGCAAATCTAGGTGTTTAGATCTTGAAGATCCTTTGAATACAAATTTGCAAGATTGAAGAAAGTTGTCAAAGTTGTTAAGAAGTTTTCATCTTCATGGAAAGTCACCCACTGATCAGAATTCAAAGTTTTAGACTTAGAGATTGGACATGAGAGAAGCTACAAAATATCACAAGAGGATATAAAAGTTTTCGACAAACCCTGATACTGGGACTAAATCACCACCTTGGGCGTATGAGTCCCAGTATACCACTTTTCAGCCATTTTCTATAGATCTTGGTTTAGTAGTTGTAGATTCTAGATTCAGTATGAAACCCTAAACTGGGACTAAATCACCCAGCCTGGCGTATGAGTCCTAGTGTGCATCCAAAGTCACAATTTTGAGATTATAGACCTTGTTTCAAGAATTTCCAATTTTCCATGTGCCCCTTTGTTTATCCCCTATTCATTATTCTGATTTCAATTTTTATTTCCTAGTTCATATAGCTAGATTTACATATCATTTGCATTTCCTTCTTTCTAAGCCTTGCTTAGTGGTGAACCCCCTTTCTTTAATCACACCCAAGGAAACCATTCTAACCCTATCACATTCATCAATCAAGTCAATTGGTTGAGGGATCTTGGTTTCCTTTAATGAACTAGAGTGAAATAGGTCCTAATCTTAGTTCCATCTCCTAAAAGGTGGAACCCTATTTCGTTATGTTTAGTACACATCCTCAAATAGAGCCTATGTTGATGCCCAACTTAGAAATACAAAAAAACATACTTAATATATGTAGCATCGTAAATTGTCACCCTTGATAATTTCACACTATTTTTTTCTTCCCTTAAATTATTGAGCCTAATTAAATCACCTAATTCCACAAATTATGCATTCTATGGCCCATTTTTAACAATTTCTAAGAAATTGCAACCATTGAACAAATGCACTTATTTAATTTTTTATCCTCGAAACCTTATTTCCTTTAATATATGACCAAGACTAGGATGCCCTTGGGTATCTAAGTACCCCTATTTTTCCAAGATCCAAATTTGAATATGTCAATTTCAATATTTTAATATTCAAAATTCAAATTGCTAATGTTGGCTATCATGATTTAATTTGTAGAAAATTTAATAAATGCCTACTGTAAATACCTAGTTATTGCATCATTTGAAATCTAAAGGAAATTTTGATAGAAAATATTATTATCAAGATTAATTCAAGAGAAATATTTTAGTTATTTATTGCAACAATTCAAAATCCCAGCATCATTCCAAATCCTATGTGATTTTATGCATCATTATATTATCATTGTTTGTGAAGGCTAACCCTTGTTGTAGGTCTCCAAGAAATTCAAGCAATTCAAGCAAGCAAGATCCAAGACCTTGAAGTGATGTGCATGAATTTAGTCCTTCAAGAATTCCATTGAAGGGTGGTGAGTTGCATGATTTTTTTGATTCATCATTCCTTCCTGCCATTTTTCTTCCCTATCATTGACATTGCCATTGTGGAAGTGGAAACACTAACACAAGGTTTAACTAAGGCAAGCCCCTAATTAGCATAATATTTCTTCTCTCTTTGAATGTGATGAATTGAGGTTTGGACATTATTAAAGAAATCTTGAAGATCATTTATTTATTGTTGCATTCAAATCCCTACATCTTGTCAACTCACAAATACTCACCTACATAATTATTTGACAATGATCTGATAAGTCTGCAAGAAAAAAAAGGGATCTCAGATATGAAATAATAGGATTGAAAAAAATGAATAAAAAAAGGCATAGAAGGACTCAAGCTCCCTTGGGTGAATCTATCCTCATATTTAGACTAACATTGAATTTTTAGGATAGGTACATAACATATTTCCCTTCACAGATCTACTTGCAAATCTCTGTTACTGTGAAAATTGTCAAAATATTTTATTTTCATATTAGGGCACATAGTTTAATTAGGTTAATCAAGAAAAATCAATTCCAATCCATTCCAAGGCTCAAAAATATGTAGATCATCCAATTCCGGTTGGTTCGCCTTAATGGTTGAAGGTCAATGTAATCACCTTGTTGATCTCCATCTTAATGAAACACTAGAAAAAGACCCACACAACCCATAAAATTTGAATCCTAGGTTTTACACTTTATACCTAGGGTTCTATTTTCTTCGTTTCATTTCAATGAACTTGACCTATTAACATTATATACCTTCTAAAATTTTATCCTAGATCTAATTTTTGTATTGTATTGTATTGTTTTGCATTTCTCACTTAGGGTTTCATTTTTATATCATAAAAGACATATTTTAAAAAAAAAATGCGTATCATATTGCATCGTAGGTCACATTAAGGTTTATTTCAGTCATTTAAGTTTGGTTTATATTAAAAATTGCATTCACAATAGAAATTTGTTGTTCAAACATTGTTACACATTTACATTTGACTCACATTGTTTTAACTTGAGAAATTTTTGGAGAAATATTGTCTTTAAGAACTATTTTCACATAGAAACAAAACTTTTAAGTAGTCTAATAAATATTCAAATTTTTAGTTTTTAGAAACCTTGTAAAGGAAATAAACAACCTTGGGTCTCTTTGTCCTGCTACACTTGCATTAGCAAATTTTTTCACAATTATCTCTCTGTCTTTAGTATGTATTTTCTTGCAAGTATCTGTTTTGGAATTGTTAATTGTGTTCATTTAGGCATCTTTCATATAGCTCAAAAATTGAAAAAAAAACCATTGTTTTGTTTCAAAAAGTGACTCAAAATCATCATTTTCAAATTTAGGTAGCTTACAAATAGTCAATTGTTAAATTTTAGATCAAAAAATTGTATTAAAAATTGTTATTTATTGTTCAAACATTTTTATACACTTGCATTGGCATAAATTAAGAAAATTTTGGAAAAAAACTCACTTTTAGACCTGTCTATAAATAGATCCAGAATCCCTGAACAATATTGAATACATAGTCAAACTTTGAAATTCCTATTACATTGTATGGAGCATAGGCACCCTTGTTTGACTTTATCCTATTGCTATTGGTTGAACCAAATTTTCCTCACATTTCTATTTTTGTGTTTTTTTTCTTCTTCTATTGTTTGACTTTGGTTTATTCTTGTTTTGATGCAATTATTTGATTGTTTAGTAAAAGAATCATTATGATGGCTCAATGTTTTGGCAAGATGTTGACTTATTTGAAATCCTAGGTCGATGTTTCAAGTTGTGTGTTTGGTGATGGCCCTAATTTCAATGAGATTAATCATCATCCTTCACCTCCCAACACATGTCCTCATGATGTATATTTCTTGGAACAAGATGAGGAGAGCATGAAAGAATTCATAAATAATTCTTTGCACAACCTTGAGAACAATGGAACCTTTATCCTTTCATGAGATTGCATAATAAACCATACCAACAACCAACAACACTTATCATGCCACCGCTTGAAATGTTTTCCACATTCCATAAGAAAGGTGACTTACAATTCATACCTCAACCAATGCACATGGAGACACCTACAAATAAAAATAAAAAAGGAAATCACATCAACCAATCTTCCATCATATGAGCATAAAGTTACAAAAACACCCATTAACTTGGAGAAAATCTATGGACAAGGATTTAAGATATTGACAAAACAAGGATGCAAAATAAATAATGAACATGAGATCCACTCCCTTTTGGAAAAAATGCCATCTGAAGAAACAAAAGGAATAGTTTACCAAGGTCATCCACCTTTACATCAAACATTTATTCCACCAACCAAGAAATACAAAGCCCATAATTCTATTAAGAAAGGCGTGTTACCCTCTCTATGTCCTTTATCAAAGACTTAGAGTAGTCTAGCTACACTATTAAACTTGGGACTAATTACACTACCACCAGTATGTGAGTGAAAAGGAAATAAATAAAATAATACAAATACATCTTACCATGCATATCATAGAATATTTAGAAATACTATTGATGAATGTTGTTATTTAAAGAATAAATTGAGAAGATTTGATCCTTATAGGGATCAAATTGAATGTATGATAGATTAACATCCACTTTCTTTGCTCCTTGCTGCGTGGTAGTTATAATATCAACATATTCTCATTATCATGTATGGGGGTATAAAATATGACTTATGAAATCATATATTATATTGCAATGAGAAAAACATCATCATCCATTTGGCTCATCTTTATCCCTATAGTTGTGGGGCAAGGGGTTAGGTAGCCTTGTGTTAGGGGTATTCCTTATAGAAAGGGATCCCTTTGTTTCTCCTTAAAACATTAGTGTAGCAAGTACACTAATATTTTAAGGGGGTCATGTAGTCCTCCATTGATCATTTGAATAAGAAATGGTCCCTTCTTAGTGATGATATCATGCATCTCCTTGGAAGTGTGACCTTATCAATAAAAGTGTGGCCTTCTTGATCTATGTGTCTCTTTTGTGGTGATATTGGTCTCATATCCTCTAAAGAGTTTGAAATTTCTTGGCATGTGGTGTTCACCTTTGTGGTAATTTTATGGGTATTCCCTAAGGAATGAGTTTCTATTCCATGACTATTCCATTCTTGGTGGTGATGTCATATATGATTTTACCTAAGGTGTGACCTTTCATATATTTAGAAAACACCCTTTGTCTTTTTGTAAATCACCTTTTGTGGTGTTGTAATAACACCCATTTTATGTTTTAGCCTTATATTTTTTGTCGTTTATGCACCTCCTTAGGTGAGTTTAGTATTTTTTCTTCACTTTGTTTATGCATGTTAAACATAGTGTGGAATTGTCACAACATCTTGATCATTTTATGGCACCATATCAGAGTTATCAGAGAGTATAATTCTCGATATGGTTGTTAATGGGTACACACCTAGTGTGTTTCTCATTTTATATTGTCTTGGTTACACACCTAGTGAATAACATACTTCACTAGATATAGTGTCTCCCATTTTGCTACTTTTTCATGGGTACACACGTATTGAATATTGGACTTACTAGACCTAGTGTGTTTCCCATTTTTGTTGGGGGCTCACCTAGTGAATATTAGACTTCACTAGCCCATGGTGCCTTTTTGTGTGATTTTCCTAGCTAATATAAAAAATTTATATTGTTTGAGTCATTATTTACCTTGGTGTGGATACTAACAAAACATAACTTGCTAGCCTATGATTATCCATACCCTCCTTTTTCATTTTATTTTGGAATTGTGTATGTTTATGAATGTAGTTTTGTTGCATTCATACATGTTCATATTCCTTTTTACTTATGTTGTATTTCCATGGGATCTTGGATCTTGGGGTATTGCATGCTCCCCCTTGATTCTTTGTTATCCTATCTCTTTGACACCTAAACAATCGAACCCCTCTTGACATATATTTTATACCTTAGTGTAATTTTGAGTGTAATTTGATACTCTCACTAAAGTGGGGGCTAAATGTAGCATTGTAAATTGTCACCCTTGAAAATTTCACACTATATTTTTCTCCCCTTAAATTATTGAGCCCAATTAAAGAACCTAATTCCCCAAATTATGCAATCTATGACCTATTTTTAACAATTTCCAAGAAATTTAAAGCATTGAACAAATAAATTTATTTAATGTTTTGTCCCTGACACCTTCTTTCCTGAAAAATAGGGATAGGAATGGAAAAACCTAGGGAATCTAAGTTTGGTGCAACAACACCCTTGGAGGAACATGCCTCCAAGAGGCAACTTCAAGTTATGATTTCAAAAAAATTGGTATAATGTTTTCATAAGGCCTATATGGAAATATTAAACTTTTTTTTGGGTCTACATAGTCTCTTTAATGTAATTTGGGCATAAAATGCTAAGGTTGTAAAAATTGACAAAATATTGTTAAGACAATTTTGTAAGAATGCAAAAGAAATGCAAAATCATGGAATACCAAGAGAAAAGTAGTTCTAGGGAAAATTTTAGGAGGATTTTTAGGTTATTTAAAGCATGATGTAGACTCAAAAAATTAGAGGTAGGTTAGGGAAATGATTTAGGAGTGTGGAGATTAATGAAACGTTCAGATTTTCTGTTATTTTTCTGCAAATTCTTGATTGCAGGCCATTGTGCATCTATGGAAAGTGCTTAAAACCTATCCTCCTCCATGGTAAATGTTAGCCCTATGAATTTAGTTTAATATTCAATTGATTTAATTTGAATCCATGAAGTTTTGTAAAACTTATAAGCAAAACACTCCAGGCGGGTTAAAACCCTAATTTAGGGTGGCAACAAGCAATTAAAATTATGTTTCTCAAAATTTACATATTGAAAATTGATAGAAACTGGTTTATAAGGATTTTTAAACATGTTCTAAAATATATCCAAGTTGTAGAGTCTAAATATTTTTTTTTGGGCCGATTCTATGATGCCCTAGGTCTGCAATTTATCAAAAATCTGGAAATTGGTTGTGTACAGTCAAGTATTTGTGTTTTGATGATATTAAAAGGTGTTCCACTTGTGTGTTATTATTTTGTAAGGGTTTTTAGATGTATGTAACTCTTTTCATGATTGGATTTGGTGAACTAAGAATTTTGGGCTCATTTATATGCTGGTCCTTCATGGAATATTTCTAACAGTCTTATTTTGGAGTCAAATTTGAAGGTTCTATGTAAGGGTTTGATAAAATATCATGAAAAATATTTGGGGAATGGTCTAAAGGTGTTTTGAATACCTATTTTCATTTTATTAAGGAAATTGGAAGATGTAATGGGCCTGGAAAGTTGCTTGTTGGAGGGGTCTAAATAGGCCTAATTGTTGCTTTTGACAGTCAACTCTTGGAAGTTCTAATGTTTGAGTTGTATGGGTTAGTATTTGGGTTTGAATTAGTCACTTTGGGGACGCTAATGTGTTTTGAACAATCTACAAGAGTTTTTTTTTCCTTGTTCTTGTTGGCAAAAAAAGGATAGACAACTGAGAGGGGGGTGAATCAATTGTCACATAATACTTAAATATTTTCAAACTTCATTTTAACTCAATCTCAGATTTGATGAATAAACAATAAACCATAAACATTCAACACATCAGAAACACAGAGAACACCAAATTTTTTTATGTGGAAATGATGTTAGGAGAAAAACCACGATGGAGATTAGTCCACAATATTATACCCTATTAAAAGTATAATGAGAAATAATGGGAATGCACATGCATTCAGGAACACTTCCTAGAGATCACTGCTTAATTACAAAATAGCACTCATTTTCCAAAGAAAATTTTGGATTAAAACCATCCAAATTGTGAACTGAGAAAATAGCTTCTACACAAGCCTGATTACAGTTTGAGTTAAGCACAAAAAAACCTTCTTCACTCTTCACTCAAACTTCTTCACATTTCACTCAGTCTTCTTCACACTCTTCTCTAAAATTGAATGATATTTACACATACTCACATGGGAGCACATGGAGGAAACTTTACATTGATGAAACAATTGCTCTTATATATCTGCAACATGAGATTACATCAACTTAGTCGGCCAAAGATATAAAACAAATTTTCAATGTCGGCCCAATTTTACAAATAAATTTTCAATGCATATCCACCAAGGTTGGCCACAACAAAGTGGAGACCCAAATTAACAACTCCAACCCAAAAATACTTCAATTAATTTCACCTCGAAGATCCACTACACGTTACACCCATCATGTCAACCAAGAACATGAAAAACTGAACATACAAAGAAAAATCTTCGACCATGAGCAGATCAATCAATGTGGACGTACCACAAAGATAGAGCACAATATAGAAACATCCAAGAAACAATAGAGAAACATTTGTAACAACTAGAATTACCATAATTATACCTACTTTAATCAAGAATACTAAAAAAACCCACAAAAATACTATTAAAACACAACTGTTCACAGCACGATCAATTCTTCATGCTGACCTCTAAAACTTCTAGTAGATGAAATAGATACACTCAATAGAAAACTCTTTAATCCACAATAATTTATGTCCAACGTATAGAACAAGACACCTTCATGACCTTCACAGTTCCACTGGGAACCTGCAATACTTTCTTTTACAATTTTCTCAATATCCTTGACATATACAGCCTTCAATAGATCAAATGCTAAAAGAGTTGACATCAATGACAACCACATATCATCCACACAACCACAACATCCAACAATCTCCCCCTTTGGCATTGATGGTAACACATGATGTGAAAAACACCATCAACCCAACTCTCAATCAACACTTACTCCTCCTCCGATTCTAACTCTTCTTCCTTGACTTCTTCTGCAAGATATTTTCCCGACAAGACTCTTCACTCTAGATAAGTAGTAGTTTTTCACATTACGCTTCTCCCCCTTTTAAATCAATGGCAAAGATAAACATTATCTTTCCACATGCAAGCTCTGAACCACATATCTACACATCTGACTACTCCCCCTGAGTAGTAGCCACAAGAACATCAATTTGAATCAGAATATGATCATGAGATGCATGGATTGATGCAAATTAATGCATCCTAGTTCATATCAGGAGGGGTAATCACCCCTAGCATCCCTTTGAGATACTCAAAAGTATCCTTTGGCAATGGTTGAGTGAAAATATTTGCAATATGTTCTTTGGTAGGAACATACTCCAGTCTAACTTCTTTTTCACTCACTTTCTCCCTTAGAAAGTGAAACTTGAATTATATATGTTTGGTCTTAGATTGTAGCACCAGATTCTTTGATATGTTAATTGCACTTGAGTTATCACAGTATATGGCAATAGGTTCATCATATACTACTCTGATAACTTTCAACATTTGTTTCATTCACATCACTTGAGTATAGTTATTTGCAACGGCAATATAATCTGCTTCAGTAGTAGATAGAGAAATGGAATTTTTCTTTTTTCTCAACCAAGACACCAAATTCTTCCCTAGGAAGAAAGCACCACCACTAGTACTCTTTCTGTCATCTACATCTCCTACCCAATCAGAATTAGTATATGCATTCAAAGTAAGATCACCATCCTTAGGGTACCAAAGCCCAAAATCAACTATTCCTTTCATATGCCTAAAGATTCTCTTAACAACAGTCACATGAGATTCTTTTGGATCAGCCTAAAATCTAGCAACCATACATACAACATTCATAGTGTATGGTCTAGTCTGAGTTAAGTAGAGTAATCCACCAATCATTGATTTGTATCTTGTTTGATTTTCCTTAGGAGAATCATCATTCTGTGTCAACTTACATCCAGTTGCCATGGGAGTACCAACAGGTTTTGAATCATCCATGCCAAAGTTCTTCAACAGTTCTCTCACATATTTGGACTGAGATATGAAGCTCCCCTTGTCTAACTGAGTAACTTGCAATCCCAGAAAGAACTTCATTTCTCCAATCATACTCATCTCAAATTCAGCCTTCATTTCATCAACAAACCTCATACATAGATTATCATCTCCTCCAAAAATAATGTCATCAACAAAGACTTCAATAATTATTTCTTTATCATGATCCAATTTGAAGTATAAGTTGTTGTCAATAGTACCTTTATTGAATCCAAGCTTCAATAAGTATTTTTCTAATCTAGAATACTAGGCTCTGGGGGCTTGCTTGAGTCTATACGAAGCTTTCTTCAATTGAAAAACCATGTCTTCCTTATCAGTCAGTTGAAATCCA
Organism: Sequoia sempervirens; assembly: GCA_007258455.2. Lineage (NCBI taxonomy): Eukaryota > Viridiplantae > Streptophyta > Pinopsida > Cupressales > Cupressaceae > Sequoia > Sequoia sempervirens. The sequence goes on from VDFB02000015.1 coordinate 345,916,230, forward strand.
TTAGGCTATTCAATATATACCTCTTCTTCTAGCTCACCATTCAGAAAAGATGACTTCACATCCATTTGATAGACTTTATAGTTTTTGTATGCAACATAAGCAAGAAATAACCTTACATCTTCAATTCTAGCAATAGGGGCAAAGGTTTCTTCAAAATCAATACCTTCCATTTGTGAATACCCTTTACATACCAGTCTTGCTTTATTCTGGACCACTTCACCTTGTTCATTTAGCTTATTCTGAAAGACCCATTTAGTACCAATTACATTTTTATCTTTTGGTGTGGGAACTAGTATCCACGTATCATTATTTTCAATCTGCATTAATTCTTCCTTCATAGCTTCCATCTAGTGTTCATCATTGCAAGATTCACTAACATCTTTAGGTTCAATCTTGGATATCGGGCAATACTCTTCTGCAATCTTTCTTCTAGTTTGCACACCTTTATTCTTATCTCCTATAATTTGATTTTCAGAATGATTTAGCTTTGCATACCTCAAAGTTTTAGGATTCTCTCAAACTTCTGATTCTTCTATTATTTCTTCTGCACTTGCACTTGTCTCTACTTCCTGACTATCTTGATTTACCAGAACAAATTGAAGTTGTCTTACCAAAACATATGGCACAATTTGAAGTTGATTTTGTGTCTAAACATTCTTCCCTTTGTTTGTATTTTCTTCATCTGAATCATATCCACAATATTTGGATGATTTAGTAGAATCCTCATCAAATCTAACATTTGCACTCTCAACCATTTCCCTTAGTCTTCTATTATAGCACCGGTAGGCCTTTCTTTTAATAGAGTAACCTAGAAAAATTCCTTCATTGCTTCTTGCATCAAACTTGCCTATATAATCATCTCTCTTGATGTAGTATTTTCTTCCAAAGATCTTGAAATATTTAACAGTAGGCTTATAACCAAACCATAATTCAAAAGGAGTCTTACCAGAATTACTATTCACATTTACCTAGTTCAAAGTATACACAACAGTGCTTACCACTTCACTCCAATATATGTGAGGAACATTTCCTTCAATCATCATTGTTCTAGCAACATCCATAATTGTTTTGTTCTTTCTCTCAACAACACCATTTTTTTGAGGGGTTTAGGGAGCAGATAACTATCTTCTAATTCCATGCTCTTCATAGAAAGAATTAAACTCCCTGAAGGTGAACTCACCACCTCTTTCTAACCTTAGGCATTTGATTTTTATACCTTCCTCATTTTCTGCCATAGCTTTGAAGCTTTTGAACTTTTCTAATGCTTCATATTTCTCTCTTAAGAAAGCAACCCACATCATTCTAGAGTAATCATTAATAAGCAACATAAAGTACCTTTCACCATGGAGATTTTTGACTCTGGAAGGACCACATAGATTAGTATGCACAAGCTCCAATAATCCATTTGAGTTATGTTGTTTGCTCCGAAAAGAAACTCTAGTCTATTTTCCCATTTGACACTCTTTGCAAATTGTGCTAGTAGGCTTCACTAGCTTAGGTCGATCTCTTACTACTTGAGTGGAACTTGTTTTGATAATGTTATCAAAATTCACATGACACAACCTTCTATGCCATAACCAACTTTCATCTACTTGAGAAATTAAACAACTTTCACTAGCAACATTCAAGTGAAAAATATTACCTTTTATCTATTTACCTGAGGCAATTACATGTCCAGTGCTTCCATATATCCTGCATCTTCCATCCTTGAATTGAAGTTCATAACCTTTTTCTACCATCTATCCAACACTCAACAGGTTATGCTTCAAGCCTTCAACATAAAGAACATCATCAGTGTTATGCTTACCACCAAGACAAATAGATCCTCTACCATGAATCACACAAGCATTGTTATCTCCAAATCTTACAACCCCACTGCCATACTTCTCTAGACTTACAAATTTGCTTTTTTCACCAGTCATATGATATGAGCATCCACTGTCAATGACCCACTCATCATTTTCTTCAATTCGGGTTGCAAGATCTTTCTCAACTTTAGTAGATTCAATAGCCACATGACTATTTTCCTTGATAGCAATGAAAACCCAATCATCTTCATTTCCATTATATTTATCAAACTCATCATTAGTCACACCTTCTTCAACAAAGTAACATTTCTTTTGGAATCTAGATTTGTAAGGCTTAGATCTAGGAACTATTTAAAGACACCTTGATGCAAAATGACCTATATTACTGCAAGAAAAACATTTGATAGGAAACTTTCCTTTATACTTACCTTGTCCTCTACCTTCTTTCTTCACTATCAGTGCTTCCAACTCTTCTACCTCTCTTTCTTCATCTTCAAGTTGTTTCATTTATTCCTCATACTTGAATGCCTTTCTAGAACTTTCTCCCAGATCATATCTTTTCTTGTTTCTTCCGAATATAGTAGCCTTGAATGCAGTTTTAGTCTTAGGAACAAAATCACCAAATTCACTCAACTCAAAGGCAACAAGTTTACCAATCAATGTGTCCCTTGTCACATTCATCAATGATCTGGTTTCTTCAATAGCATGAGCCTTATCTTTGTAAGAGAGAGGTAATGATTTGAGCACTTTAGCCATAATTTCTTCTTCATCTAGGGTACCACCAACACATCTAATACCCATCACTAGTTCATTTACTCTCTGCATAAAAGAGGAAATATTTTCATCTTCACCCATCTTCAAATTTTCATAGTTTCCATTCAAACTCTGTAGCTTATCCATCTTCACATGTACATCTCCTTCATACAAAGTTTCAAGCTTCGTCCACATCTCATGAGTTTTCTTTAGACCTAACACATTTGTCATTTTTGAATCTGTTAAATCACTCAACAAAGCTTCCATTGCCCTAACATTATTCTCAGCCTCTTTAATCTCATCAGCAGTGTAGGGACCATTCTGAAGAATAACATATTTATTCTTTGTAATTTTCAAGAAGGGCTCACCAATACACTTCAAATGCCACTCCATCTAAGATTTCCACAATGAGTAATTTGTTCCGTCAAATCTATGACTATCCTTCTTATATGATGTCATCTCACATCACCTCAAGCTTTTAAACTTCTTCAAAGGAACCTACTCTGATACCAATTGTTGGGAAAACAAGGACAAACAATTGACAAGGGGGGTGAATTAGTTGTCACAGAATACTTAAATCTTTTCAAACTTTATTTAACTCAATCTTAGATCTGATGAATAAACAATAAACCATAAACATTCAACATATCAAAAACATAGACAACATCAAGATTTTTTATGTTGAAACCCTATTAGGGGAAAAACCACGGTGGAGGTTAGTCCAAAATATTATACCCTGTTAAAAGTATAATAAGAAATAATGGGAATGAACATGCATTTAGGCACACTGCCTAGAACTCACTGCTCAAATATAGAAGAGGACTGACTATCCAAAGAAAAGTTTGGATTAAAACCATCCAAATTGTGAACTAAAAAAATAGCTTCTACACAAGCCTAATTATAGTTCCAGTTAAGCACATAAAAACCTTCTTCACTCTTTTCTGAAACTTCTTCACACTCTACTCTGCAATCAAATGATATTCACACATACACACATGTGATCACATGGAGAACACCTTACACCAATGAAACAATCGCTCTTATATATCCGCAACATGAGATTACATCAACAACTTAGTTGGCCAGAGATATAAAACATATTTTCAATGTCGGCCCAATTTTACAAATAAATTTTCAATGCTTATCCACCAAGGTCAGCCACAACATAGTGGAGACCCAAATTAAGAACTCCAACCCAAAAAGACTTCAATTAATTTCACCTCGAAGATCCACTACACATTACACCCATCATGTCGACCAATAACATGAAAAACTGAACATAGAGAGAAAAATATTTGACCACTAGCACATCAATCAATGTGGATGTACCACAAAGATAGAGCATGATCTAGAAACATCTGCAACAACCAGAATTACTAGAATTATAATACTTTAATCAAGAATATTGACAAAACCTACAAAAATACTGTCAGAACATAACTGTTCATAGCACGATCAATTCTTCATGCAGACCTATGAAAATTTTGGTAGATGAACTAGATACACTCAACAGAAAACCCTTTAATCCACAATAATTTATCTCCAATGTACAAAACATGACACCTTCATGACCTTCACAGTTCCATTGAGAACCTGTAATACTTTCTTTCACAATTTTCTCAATATCCTTGACATAAACAACCTTCAATACATCAAATGCTAATAGTGATGACATCAATGAAAACCACATATTAGCCACACAACCACAACATCCAATAGTTCTTAGTTTTGGGGTATGAAACATGATTATGTGAAGGAAAAAATGAAGTAGTGATGGGAAAACAAATAAGGTTCATGTTTTTTGTTAGAAAAATGAGATTGAGTGAATGAGATTTCTTCCTCTTGTATTGCATCAAGTTGGTATTGAGCTTAGAAGGTTTGGGTTGGTAAGTTGGTTTGTGGTTTGTGGTTTTTTGTTGTGTTGTGGTTGGTTGCAGGTTGAGTAGATAACCTGGTTGCTGCCGAGAGAAGGCAGAGAAAGTTGAGAAATTGTGAAAGAGGAAAAGATGGATATGTTAAAGAGGCATTTGCAAGTAGAGGAAGAAAGTAAGAAGAAAAAAAGGCAAGAGAAGATGGACAAAGAGATTGTTGAGTTAAAGCAAGAGTTGAAGATATTTGATGAAGAGTTTTAGCAATCCATGATGAAGATGAAACATATGATTGAGTAGGTGTATAGACAAGCCACTAGTTGTCATTTGAAAGTGAAAAAAAGAATTCAATGGCCCATTCAAAAGATTTTCAAAAGGAGAAGGAAACAAGAAAAGTTAGTAGCAAGAAAGAAACAAGAAGAAGAAGAAGCATTTGAAGATGTAGAAGCAAAATTCAAAGATGAAGAAGACAAAGGTGTTCCCAAGCACGAGGATGAAGATGCAGCAGAGAAAAATAACTTTATTTCAGAGGAAATAGATATTGAGTTGGTGTCAAGAATGGATGAAGAAATGATCAAAGATGCATTGATCTTGGAGGTTTACAAAGAACTGAAGATAGATGGAGGTATTGTGGTTGGTTTAGTATGTCATTTCTTTATTGTACTAATGTTTTGGATAGGGAATCATTTGAAGATCAAAGTGCAGCAGATTGAAGAAGAACAAATGGAGATTGGAGCATATCAGGGAATGAATGAGTAGATTCACAGAGATAGGACAAGATGGAAGCATGTTGGAATTTACCAACTAAAACCTAAGGTAAAGATGAAAGATGTAGGGCATAAAACACTACATGGATGAGTATTTGATGATCTAAGAGGACTTGGAATTCATTTGGTTGAGGAGAATGGTGTAGGAGCACCCTTGGAAGAACATGCCTCCAAGAGCCAACTTTAAGTTATGATTTCGAAAATGTTGGTCTAATATTTTCATAAGGCCTAGATGGCCATATTAAACTTGTTTTGGGGTCTACATAGTCTCTTTAAAGTCATTTGGGCATAAAATTCTAAGGTTGACAAATTGACAAAATATTGTCAAGACAATTTTGTAAGAACTCAAAAGAAATGAAAAATCATGGAATACCAAGAGATAAGTAGTTGTAGGGACAGTTTTAGGAGGTATTTTTGGTTATTTAGAGCATGATGTAGCCTCAAAAAATTTGAGGCAGGTTGGGGAAATGATTTAGGAGTGTGGAGATTAATGAAAAGTTTATATTTTTTGTTATTATTCTGCAAATTCTTGACTGCAGGCCATTGTACGAAAATGAAAAGTGCTTAAAACCCATCTTCCTCCATGGTACATGTTATCACTATGAATCTAGTTTAATCTGAAATTTATTTCATTTTAATCCATGAAGTTTTGTAAAAGCTATAAGCAAAACACTCCAAGCAGGTCAAAACCCCGATTTAGGGTGGCGGCAAGAAATTAAAATTCTATTTCTCAAAATTTACCTATTCAAAAGTGCTAGAAATTTGTGTAGAAATATTTTTGAACATGTTCTAAAATATATCCAAGTTGTAGAGTCTGAAGATTTGTTTTTGGGCCAATTCTATGATGCCCTAGGTCTATAATTTATCAAAAATATGGAAATTGGTTGTGTACAGTCAATTATTTGTGTTTTGATGATATTAAAAGGTGTTCCACTTGTGTGTTATTATTTTGTAAGGGTGTTTAGATGTATGTAACTCCTTTCATTATTGGGTTTGGTGAACTAAAGGATTTGGGGCTCATTTATATGTTGGTTCTTCATGGTAGATTTTTGATAGTCTTATTTTGGAGTCAAATTTGAAGGTTCTATGTAAGGGTTTGATAAAATATCATGAAACAAGTTTGGGGAATTGTATAAACATGTTGTGCAAACCTATTTTCATTTTTTTAAGGAAATTGGAAGGTGTAATGGGCTTGGAAATGTAAATTTTCTTGTTGGATGGGTCTAAATAGTCCTAATTGTTGCTTTTGACAGTCAACTCTTGAAAGTTATGATGTTTGAGTTGTATGGGTTGGTGTTTGGGTTTGAATCAGCCACTTTAATGATGATAGTGTGTTTTGAAGAATCTACAAGAGTTTTCTTTCCTTCTTAGTTTTGGGGTATGAAACATGAGTTTGTGAAGGAAAAAATGAATTAGTGATGGGAAAACAAATGAGATTGAGTGAATTAGATTTCTTCCTCTTGTATTGCATCAAATTTCCCCTATTTTGTCAAGATAAAAATTTAAATATTTCAATTTCAAAATTTTAACATTTGAAATTCAAATTGCTAATGTTGACTATTAGGATTTAATTTGTGGGAAATTGAATAAATTCCTTTAAATACTTAGTTATTGCATCATTTGAAATATAATAGAAACTTTGAGAGAAAATATTATTGTCAGAGCAATTCAAGATAAATCAAGAGCAACATTTCAATAATTAATTGGAGCAATTCAAGATCCAAGCTTCATGTCAAATCCTATGTTAATTTATGCATGTGTTATGTTATCATTATTTATGAAGGCTAGCCCTTGTTGTAGGTCTCCAAGAAATTCAAGTAATTCAAGCAAGCAAGATCCAAGACCTTGAAGTGATGTGCATGAATTCAATCCTTCAAGGAAGCCATTGAAGGGCGATGAGTTATAGCAATTTTTTTATTCATCATTCCTTCCTACTATTTGTCTTTCCTATCATTGAAATTGCCATTGTAGAAGTGGAAACATTGACATGGGGTTTGACTAAGGAATCCCATAAAAGGAACAACATTTACTTTCTCTTTGAATGTGCACATTATAGTTTTGAAGAGGATTGAAGAAAGCTTGAAGATCATTTAAATTCTTTTTTGCATTCAAATACCTACATCTTTTCAACTCACACAAACTCACCTACAAAATTATCTAATTGTGATCTGCCAAGTTTGCAAGTAGAAATAGGGATCTCAGATCTAACATGAAAAGACTACAAAAAAGGAACAAAAAAGGAATACACAAACTAAAACACCCTTGGGAAACTCTGTCCTCATATTTATACCAACACCAAACTTTGAGGATAGGTACACATCAATTTTCCCGTCCAAGATCTACCTACAAATCTTTGTTATAGTCTAAAAATTAACAAAATCTTGTATTTTCATATTAGGGAACATAATTTAATTAGGTTAACAAAGGAAAATACTTTCCAATCCATTATAAGGCTCAAAAAGAAGCTAATCTAGGTCTCATTGGCTCACCTTCATGGTTGAAAGTCTATCTAATCACCTTGTTGGTCTCCATATTAATGAAACACTAGAAAAAGACCCACACAACCCACAAAATTTGAATCCTAGGTTTTACACATTAGACCTAGGGTTTTATTTTTCTCCATTTCAATATCTAATCCTATAATACACTTAGCCTTGTGCATACCCATAATTATAATCAATTCAAGGAATTTTCAATGGTATCCCTTTGTCAAAATTTATTTAAATGTCTGCCCTTGTCATCACCCATCCTCATGTAATAAGTTGAAGGTTGAAAAATATGTCCTCGGTGTTCTCAATATTTTTAGTCAAGTTGTAGAATTTTAGTGGACTATCAAACATTTTTTGTGTATCCAATAACCACTTCCAATGTATTATCCTGAATAAAAGTTATAAATATGATATATATAGCCATTTCTTCCTTCATTTATATTGTGTTTCCTCCTATGTAGAAATTTGGTATTCAAATTGATATTTTTCCAACACCTAGCTCCAATATCCGCTTCTACAATAAATCTTTGCTTTTCTTGTTCCACTTTCTTGATCCCTATTTCCCTACTTAACTAATTTTTAGAGTTATCCCAATTTCCTAGACCTTGCTCTTCCATTATTTTTCTCAACCTCCTTTACTCTCCCACATCCCCACAAAATTTTCTCCTCATTACATTTTTGAACCTCCAAAGTGGATCCATATTCCTCCCTTTCCCCTCTATCCACTTTCCATGTCCACTTACTCTAGCTTTCTCTACATCATTCCATCTCTTCCGTGTGGGATTAATTTGTACCTATAAACTTCATTGAGTGATACTTCCACTTCCTACTACCATCATTTCATTTTTTTTCCTCACTCCCACCTACCTTTCATTGTAGACTTTGACCAAATGTTTGGACTTTCGTTCAAATGTCTAGTCCCCATATCATCTTCTACATCAATTTTTTTTTAGACAAAAGGAATTGAGCCTATATATATTAATATATAATAAAATTATTTTTACAAAATAAGAGTACGACTGGTTCATGCTAACCAGATCTGATAGCATTGCTTAGATTTGAAAAAATTTCATATTCCCCATGATTGTACCTTACTGTAATTGACTAATAGTATTATGCTTCCCCATTCTAAATGCTTTGAGAAACTATGAAATATATATGCAAGATTATGTTATACTTACTTTTTAGAAAATATGTGTTTCATAATAACACTAATTATTCTTTCATTTCCTCATGTTGAATCTCATTTTCTCCCTAACGTTCTTAGAAATATTCTTGTGGAACTTGCAATGTTAGGGAAATATTGAGGTAAGGAACATGATATTGATGGATGGGGAAGTGAAGAACTGGCATGATTTGGTACATTCACCACCACGATAACTTGGAGCACTGGAATGTTACACGCTAGAGGTGCAGGAGCATGAAGGAAGTTGCACACTCTAAGAGTAGTCACCACCATAGGATCATCATGCACATGAGCCAAAAGGGTCAAAAAAGCATTACTTCTCCTCTTAATACTATCTACCATATCTTCCTCGACCACAATAGTGTGCCTATCCAGTACCAATTGCAGGTATCTAAATCTTTGCATGTCTAGAGTGTTCTTGATGGCATCAAGAATAGAAACATACACATTACCATTGAGTATGAAATGACAAGGAAAAAGACCACCAACCTACCCTTGACCCTTCCAAAAATTGTAAGCTTGCACCCCCTTTAGAATTTTATTTCCTTGCAAGAAAACCTCCTTCACAACTTTATCAACAATTAACTAAATCCTGGGAAAATATTGCAGCAAATCATACACATTTAAAGGAAAATTGAAACTAGATGTGAAGGAAAGATTACCCTACATGCCTGGAGGTACAAAATATCATCTCCTAAAACCCTTTTCACGCTCTTCTTATATTGGTAATAGTGAAGCTTGAATACCTGAGCAAGTTGAACATCTCCAATTGCATTCGAAAATGGTAATTCCTGGTCACAAACCAGAATCCAAATACAATGGTTGCGTGGAAAATACTCCATATTTCTTCTACTATAGACTCTACAAATTCATATTTCTCCTTCATCTTTTGAAGAAAAATGGCAATGCATACCCAAAAAATTGAAACCCAACTACAAGCAAACTGAAAATTATCTTGAGCTTCCAAAAATCCTAGGGAATGTTATAAATTTCCCTTGGAACACTTGTTTAAATATGACACCAACAAGAAAATGTCATCATGTCTTTGGTTGATGTAATCGGCTCCCAATTCTCGCACACCTAAAAGTTATCACCTGTCACCAAGCTAACACATTTTCATAATTACAAGGGATGTTATGTGTAGGCTTGTATCTACATACAATTCCAACAAAAGTTAGTAATTTAAAATTTTCTTTCGCTCGCTTGAGGTGATCATTTCATGAATCGTCTGGTTTTGATGATTTGTAGCTCACATGAGCTGAGGACAACACTAGTACCAAACCACCTTAATAGAGATGATGTTTTTGACAAGTAGGCTTAATCACATTGCACATAGACTCCTTTGTAGATTTTGCAAATATTAATCAAATCAATTCCTATCCTAATTCCACCTTTAATAAATGCAATGTAAATTGCTATCATCCATCTTTTAAATGACAAGCCTTGACCTACGCTAAGTAATTATGATACTGTATTTCCAGTTAGTTCCTCCAACATGATTTAGCACAAACCCCTAAACATAGTGAGATTCCTTTAATATAAAGTTGAAGCAACCCTTAGATAACCCAATAGATGTGAATTAATGCAATTATGACACAAACACCATGAAGCACGATTTCCATTTCCCACTAAACCTACTAAAACCAACCCCTTTGACCAAGATCTTAGTTAGATTTATCCATGCTTTCAATTTTAACTATTTCTTATAAATTTGGGAAGGCTTTTAAATTAACTTCAACATTGTCCATTATGCATACCTCTTCTTTCTAGCACCCCATATTTGCTAATCGATCTGCAAGCATGTTTCCTTCACTATATTTATGCAAAATCTGATAGATTTCAAAATCATCCAATAATTTCCATACACGTTGCATTACATACCTTAAATTTCAGTTATGACACAACCTTTCTTTACACACATTTATTATTACTAATGAATCTCTTTCTATATGAATTTTGTTGATTTGAAGCTACCTTGCAAGTTGAAGACCATATAGAATAGCCATTGATTCTGCCATTTTTTTGTTTTAGATGGTAAAGCAATTGATTTGATTGCCCTCACAATCCCTTGATGATCTTTGATACAAATTCCTACCCTTGAAATACCTATGTTCCCTCTTGATGCACCGTCAAAATTGAGCTTATAAAAGCCTATCATAGGTGGATGTCATTTGATTATGCCCTTGTCAACCTTCATCTTATAAGGTTTCTTCATACTTCCTTTGAAAGGTAAGCTAATGCCTTGCCAAGTTTTTAGAATTCTATTGTCCCTTGAAGTGAATAATGAACCAACATTCTTATGATCTTGAACATAAACATTTACTGTCTCTACAATAGACTTTTCAATGATTACACGAACACTTTGAGTTGATGTTGAAACTTTTCTAAAGATACTTTTGTTTCTTTCCCACCAAATGGACCATATCACAATAGCTAGAATTAGATTCCAGATGCATGCAAAGAAAGAGGTCTTATATAATATTTTCCATGAAGAGAAAAGAGCCCATAGTGAGTTTGGCAATAGAGCATAAAAGTTTAGTTTTTGCATTACATATTCCCAATAACTTTGGGCAAAGGAGAACTGCAAAAATAGATGATTAGGATCCTCCAAGCTTTCCCCACACAAAACACATTTAAAAGGCTCTGCTACATCAAATTATCATAACAATTCCTAATTTCTTCTTACCACTTATTTTCTCTTGTATGGAGTTCAAGCTAACTTTTAGACTTCAAATTTTTTGACCTATCCATCTTTTCCTATTATGAAATTTTACATAATTTTCATGCATTTCCTAATGGTGCTACCTTCATTCATTTCACCACTTTTGTAAAGTTACTCTAAAATTTACAAATTTATTTCCCCCATAGGATGATCTTCACTTTCGGGCACCTATAGCAGCTAAACCGTGAGGAATTTGAAGATGATGCAAACTAGAGTTTCATGACATTTTGTCTGTAGATTCTAAATATATTTTTTTCAAAAATTTTGGAATCAGTTTGCACTTCTTTTTCCATCTCCCTCAAAAACTAGTTTTTTTTAGAAAACAACATTTTTAAAAAGTGACGCTTACCGTATAACGCATAACTTTTTTTCCATGAAGGATAAAATTCTAATTCTTTCAAATTTAGATTCATAACTCTGATATCTATTGATTCTACTTGGTTAGAGAGTTTTTATTGAATATTTTTTCTTTAATCAAGTTTCAAAGTCAAACCAATTACAATTCAGACATAGTGCAATCGTATAATGTGTAACTTTTTTTGTATGTATCAAAATTCAATTTTTTTTGTTGGATCAAGGACTTCAATATATGGTGCACTCATATTTTTCATCTTTTTTGATAATCTACTATTTTTCTACATGTGTAGAATAGAGAACTTGATTTTCGGTGAAAAACCTATGTTTAATAAAACTAAAAAGAAAAACATAATAAAACCAAAACATATTAAAATTATATTCGTTGGATAGCTCGTTCTAAGGACTATCTAATTCTAGTTGGGGTTGTGACGTCTCTGCCATTTTTGTCTTCAACCCGAGCTCTGAAGTGCAAAAATTTAGATTTTTTTTTGTGTCTCAGGGGGGGGATGAGGGATAAGGGGGTTCGAGCGAACCACCTTTTAAATGATATTTCCCTTTGTTTTTTGGGTGGAAAATGGGGGCAAGCATTTAAGTGGGTTCAATTGAACCTGTAGGTTCGTTTGAAGCCCTAAAACTATTTATTTTTGCCATGGGCTCATTTTTTTTTGAGTTTTCCTTCCTCCATCAAATTGTAAACCACTATTGTGGCTTCACCCAATATAGTTCTAAAATTTTAATGTAACATTAAATATTGCATATCCCTTCTCATATCCTACTCACTCAAAATGCTCACATTCTTCATGTTTACCCCAACCACTCCCTTAAAACTTCCAATATGCCACTAATATTATTTGAACCATAAAAATATCTAGTCATGTTTTCCCCTCCCATATATTGTTTATTTTAGGGGCATAAATTCACATGCAAGTTCAACAATAGAATATGAGGGTTGCCATGTTTTCATTAATAATGTGGTTTAGTTCTCGATCTAAATGATTTATATGATAGTTTCAAACTCTTGTTTTAGTGGATTTCAAGGTATTTTAACTTGTTTGATCTGCCACATTAATTATATCTAGTTCTCCATCAAATCCTGTTAAGGATTTAGGTGACAAAAAAGATGTTATAAATATTAATTAATTTGTCAAAACAAAAGTGTTATTCATTTATATTTTCCATGTGACTGCAAGTCTCATGAAGCTTCTAAGGTTTCAACTCATGTGAATATAGTCATCATTAGGCAAATACATTTTATAAATCACAAGGGACTCATTTTATTATAGATGGGTTCTGTAACTAAATTTTACATGACTATATTTGTAGACCTTTGAGGAATTCTTAGGTTTTCTCTTTCCACATTTATTAGTGTGACAATATTATGTGTTTTATGAATTCATATGATATTATAAGTCATTGCAAGCTTTATTATGTTCATTTCTCTATTAATTTTTTTTGTAGTTTGTAGATGGATAACTAAGTATGATTATTTATTTGATATCATTATTTAATGTGTATGTATCTACACAACTCATTTTATTTTATGATTTCAATATGTTGTATATCATGGTATCTTGACTTTGTAACCTAATGGATTAGAAACTAGTCAAAGAAGTAATGATGCACCATATGCTCATTTGAAGTGAACACATTTTTCATCAATAGATCATGAATAGGAAATTAGTTGGTATACACATCATGGTTCAATATTTCAACTAGGTAAAACAAATTTGTAGTTACCCCTATGCTTTTTCTATCTTGAATAGTCATGTTATATGTACCTCCATCTTGTAGTTGTGTAATGGTTTCCTTATAAAATTAGTATGAGATCTTATAAGTAGAAGGTTTGTAACATGCCCAACTAAAATTTCCTCAATAAATTAATAATTGATATTATGAATATAAATTTAAGACATCAATCCCATAGCTATTTTCCAACATAGAAATTTCATGTCCATAAATTTAAAAGAAATAAGAAATCTGATTATATTTATTTCCAAATGTTAATAGCCAATGTACAACTTTGGCTTGACATTCAATCGCCACATAGTCAATACAATATCTACATTAATGATACAAGTACATAAAATAGAATTCCATTGTAATTCCTCTATGATAGCTCACCTCCATTAGTGGACGAGAACATGGTTCAGATGCTTTTAAACCCAACCACAAATCAATGCTTCCCTCAAATTCTTTAATCCATCAAAGAATACCTGACCCTGCATGAAACACTAAGCAAGAGATACAGTTTGTAAGGTGGAATCTTTGTGTGCCTTACTACATGCATTTCTATCAATTGTTAGAACATGCAAGTTCCATGTTAGGAAATTAAAGAAATAATAAAGATAGGATAAATATTAAATAGTCTATTCCATAATAAAAATTGTTTGCAAAGCTTGGCCAAGCTCATGTTGCATAAAATGCAACTTAAGTTAGATTTGGAAAAGAAAATCTAGACTCTCTAGCACCCATTCCCAGAAGAAAAGTTTATCATAAAAAAGGGGTATCCCTCCCTTTTAGACCATCTACTAGCATCATATTCCAATGTCCTACAATCTATCATAGTACTTTTGTATCATTCCATTTCAATTTCATCAAACATGTAATCCATCAAAAATATGATATAGTCATTCATTTACTCATCATATAACTATATTTCCTTAAGATTCATTTTGCAATTCAACACTATTCCATTTCTACAGTTGTTTCCTTTGCTAATGAAAGTAAACAATAATAATCGAATGAGTAAATTAAGATGAAAGAAGAAGGTATACTGCATGTATGTGCACATGCATAAATGAATAATTTATGTGTGTACATATATGTGTCTTCTAAATCTTGGATAAATATGCATATACAATCTGAATATTAAGAGAAAAAACTTTCTTACATACAAATTTTCAAACTCAAAAGAGTATCAACTTCGCTTAGATGTTCCATTTGACATTTCAATAAGACCTAGTCTCAATTTAAATACAATAAGAAACATTAAATCAACTGTCACTTATCTCTCATATGGATCATAAATCAATTTCAAATGAAACATGGATGATTCACAAGACTAAGAATAATCAGTTCAAGAGAAACACAACCAAAATTAACAAAATATATATATATATCCTTCAATATGAACAACTCTTAGGTCCTATGTTCATTCTTTTTTTGGCCAAAATATGCTCACATATAATTCAATTTAATTCACCACCTTATTATTTTTTTAAAAAAAATTAGAACACTATAATGTTGGTTTCTCTATTCTAAAAACAATAATATTCCACATAAGGTTGTCGATAAGCATGTTATTATGTAATCTATAGCATGATATTGGTTATCATTATGTACCTTCATTTGACCTATTATCTATTGTGCTATGGTTCAAATGACCATATAATGAAGGCACCTTTTATATATAAGTAACAGAGTATGAACATCCTTCGATTTTGGTTTAAGCAGAGGATTATATAGATGGTGTACACGTATATATATATATACTTTGTATGAGAGAATATATATATACATATATATATGTATGAGAGAATATATATATATATATATATATATATATATATATATATATATATACACACTTTGTATGAGAGAATATATATATATATATATATATATATATACATATAGACACTTTGTATGAGAGAAAATATTTGAATGATTTATTACAACCCATGGTCTGAGATGGCCCAAACATCATGCATTATTTTTATCTACAATTGGCTATGTAATGCCCTCCACGATTTTCCCTTTTATGAAATTTGATTAATTGTGTTTTGGGTGTTTGAATTTAATTGGCTTTAGGATTCCGCTTGATTGTAGATTAAAATAGCATTGCTTGCAACATATGAATGATGATAGAATATATATATATAATTGTGCATATGTAGGTTGTTATATAAAGTTTATTTATGTCTATGCAGAAATAAGTTGGGAAAGTTAAATTAGGAAAGATTAAAACTAATAAATTAAGTAAATTAAAGAAAGTTCATGTTAGCAGTTACTCCATTTAATATAGCTCTGAGCAGGTGGCAATTTCGTCAGACTTATAGTGGAGGTTAGATGCACTATCTCATGCGGGAATAATGCTCAGATATTTTAAACGGGCTTAAGAATCAGTTATATTGTATGCTATAGTATTGGGTTTTAGCGTCGGACTGAGGTGGACATTTGGCACTCGCTCTTCTGTGCTATTATTGCCATCATTAATTTGGCTTCAACTCTTTTGCACAAGAAATGAATAATAGTTAGTGGGGGAGTTAGGGGCATACATGGAAGATTATTTGGGGTCTAGGGAGCTCTCGCGGTATTGGACAATCATGGCTAGTGGGGATATTCATCTTAAAATTATAGAAAGCAACCGCTATGGAGGAGAGGAGGTAATAAGGAGGTCATTCGCCACAGCCATTGTAGCTTTATGGCCAAGAACCAAGCATGGAATTTTTTTGTCGAAACGAATACAATGTTACTGGGCTTTGTAATAGGAGCTCTTTCCCACTTGCCAACAATAGATATGTGACTATTCAGGAACATGAAGGAATTCTTTATTTGCACATGAAGTCAATTGAAAGAGCTCACATGCCAAACAAACTATGGGAAGTGCTTGAATGCGACCAACACATGATCTTGGAGCATGTCTCAAATCTTGCAAGAGCGAGTTCACGAAGGTCATTGCTCTCCATTCATAAACAATCCAAGATTATGCAACAATGTTTCAAAAAGCCTGTAAGTTCTAGATATCTTAATCCATTTGCTTGTGCATTAACCTTACACTTTTTCAGATAAACATTTATAACGTAACCTCTTAAATATTACTCCAGTGCCTTGATTTTTTGTGTGGTAGTAAATGGAATCATTGAATTCATTTTTTGGTATCGGTTCATGCGTATTAAATGTTACCTTATCTTAGTCAGATTCTATCTCCTAAAGGAGATACCAAATAGAGGTTGTAAATGAATTAGAAACTGAGAATTTCTTGACTCAACGAAATTAATTCTTCTTTACCTGCGTTCTCTTTATTGATGTATGTTTATGGTTGCATAGATTTAGCCATGTCTGATATTAGGTATATGCGAGTCCTTAGCTTCAACTGTCAATTCTTTAGTTATCTGACCCAAGTAGGAATCGTCTAGATGGTTGTACCACGATGGAATTCCATGAGGCCTCATTTCTTGAGCTGTATACAGTTCTTGTTTCTTGACTTATCTTCTGCAGGTTGTAGATGCACGTGTCCCCCTATAAGGAGACTCCATGGAACAATGGTTTCCAAACTCTTCCCATGCCTATTAGGAGGCTAGAGTTCAAATCTTTGTTGTGGATAATTTCTCCAGCAAGGTGATAGGCATCGTAGCTAAAGGCCAATCCATCCTATTAACTCAAGAATATCTAATCACAGGAGGAATGGGTTCCAACTCTGCATTCCCAACATGATATCTAATCTCTTTATAATTTCTGAATATTGAAGACTCAATGCACAATACTATAGTGTGAGCTTACTATTTTAGATTTTTTCAGTTAGCACCATCAATATTCTTCACTAGATTGCTGTACCTGTTTAAATGATGGTATTGGGTTAGATTGCTCAGAACAATTCTCTAGCAACAATCTTGGAGATGAATTTAGATGCAGTCGGTGAGTAGAACATACTCGGAAGTTCTTATCAACTCTAATAGTTATACTAGAGGCCATGATTAACAAACCAAATGCAATCGCTAACCTCTCACTATGGTGGCAGATAAATGATTCTTTTTCCTTTCCTTCCACAACATTAAGTAAAAGTCGTAAGTCTTGAAATACCCTGCTACCTTCATTTTCCAAGCCAATTTTTCTCTCTCTACTTAGATCTCCTGTGTTTGTGGATGTGATATTTCTCCTATACAAAAATCATGTATGATTTAAGGCCTTGAAACCGACTTCACCATGGTATCTTTGAAATTCCTCTTTCTTTCATCAAATTCCTTTTTTATTTGAAGCTCACCACACCTGTCTGCTTCCGCACAAGATGTTTTTAGAGAAGAACATAATTTGTAGCATTTTAGGATCCAACAAAAAAGTAGTGTTGCTGGAAATACTCTGCCTTTATTCATATATGATCCATCACTGATAGCATCTCCAAACCGTATTTATGAAGTCTTTTGGATATGCACTGAAAAAAATTTAGATACATGTGATTTCAACCTTTGGCATGATAAAATATGACTTAAGAAGTTGGATCTTGTCGCAGCCACTAAACTTTCTAAAAATAAACTTGATTTTCGAGTAAAGAGGAAGGCTGGGAGATTTCATTGAATTTGGCATTAATCCTATTTATTATTATTTTCTCAAACTCTATTTGCAAAAATCCATTTGTGTAATTGTGTGAGTAAATCCATCTAAGGAAGCTTGATTGAATTTTTAGAGATATATTGTGCAGTCAAGTGTTGTTTGTTCTAGCCTTTTGCTTGGTACGCCCTCCCATATTCTTCCAAAGCGTTACCTTATAAACTCTTCTTGGGTGAACGACAATAGATCCTGGTGTGAATGTCTCTGTATAGCTTGGGCATCACCCAGGTTACTTTTCCTAACCTGCAACCGTGTCTCCTCTCCTGTGTCTTAGGGAATCTTTTAAAGTTTTGACTCTTGTTCAACTGGCTTGGATTATTGTTAGATGCATACTTTTTCATGTCGATGAAGGTAGAATATAAGTGTAGCAATTGATGAATATTTTTTTTTTTCAACTAAATACCATCATTGTTTGCATAGTTGCTTGATAGTTTATGAAGGATTCATTTGGAAATAAGAAGTGTAAAGTTTGATGTTACTCTAATGAAGAATGGAAGAAACACAAAAGTTGCCTAGGAATAACTAATAGAGAAAGCTATAGATAAATAGAGGATTAAGTAAATAATAATTAAATCTCAATTACAAATATAATTATGATAATTAAATACAATCTTGAATTATTAGTTCGCGTTCAATATAGACTTAAATTTGTATGTCATAAACTTAAAAGAAATGGGTGGATCTGCTTAAAGGAAAAACTAAATAGAAATGTAATTTGTAGAAGAGAATTTAAAATCGAATAGTGTTCACTAGTTTTGTTATTCAATTAAGCTTGAGTATGTATGTTTATAAATATACATATATATGTATGCGTGATTATTATATGGTTTGTTTATTATATATATTAGGGTATAATGAATATGTTAAAGGAAATGTAATTTAATTAAAATTGAGCATCTAAGTTGTTAGAGATAAATGAATTAAATAATTAGAGTATTGTAATGTTAATTTGTAAGTTAGTATTGAGGCTACATACTGACTAGAGTTAATAGAGATGATTGTTTTGTGATCAATATGGTTTCTTTAGTATGGTTACTTGGAGTATTGCATGTTTGTGTAGTTTAACTATAGATTAGTTGTTTTCCAGTATAGGCATTTGAGCATTAATATGTGAATGGTTAATTAAGTGAAGTTGGTGAGTAAATGTGTGTTCGTGGTTGTATCGCATGATTGATTATTCACTTTAATTATGGTATTCGATTAGTGGAATCATTTTGGTTTGGATTGAGTTTGATGATCTTGTCGTGATGTTTCCATTTTTTATCTTATTTTGTTGGATTGCAAATTGTGGATTGAGATTAGTCTTTGAGATCTTGCTATTGTTGCTATTTCATAAGCCAATGTGTAAGTGGTTTAGTCTTCTAGAGGATAGAAGGGATATGATTCTTACTCACAAGGGTTGGTATGGGGGCTGACGACCTAGGAGGATCTGCCTCTGATAACCCATATCAAGCCTAAAGTATTTATTTGAGTTTTATGTTGTTTCACCTAAAGTGGGTGGTTTCATGACTTCTTTATTTTGATGATGGTTGACCTTTACACTTGGATTGTGTTTATGTGGGTTTGAGCCTTGCATGATGGAAATGGTTTTTAATGGAGATCTTGCACGTGAGTTGTTGCTTGCCTCATTTTATGTGCATATTTATATGGTTTTGCTAGTTTTTACGAGTTGGCTTGCCTCGTTTGTGTTTATGGGATTTTATTGTTAGTTGGGGGAGTGGCTCTCAGTGGGGGCCGATGCCCAAAGTGGCTAGTCCAAGATAACCCATTGTGAGTTTAATCAAGTGATAACTTACTAAATTAATTAGGGGGTTTAGGTAGTTTCACACATTAATTCAATTAATATAGCCTCACTCATGGGCCCAAGTGCTCGTTTAGGCTTGGGATGAGTGGGAAGGTCTGGAATGGCAATATCAATTACCTTGCCTCTGCATAGTAATCTTGTAAGGTATGTTGATCTAGCATAGTGAGCATGGGGGTTTAGCAGCTGGTAGAGGTTACCAGGGAAACCTAGGATGGGGGCCGATAGCCTAGATAGGTTATGCTAGTGTAACCCGTGGCTACCTATGTGATGACACTCCACCCTTTGACAACCTTATATGTTTGATTGTTCCCCTCTTGATGTTATTGAGCCTCTGGAAGTAGATGTTGTCTTATGTTTGTTGATGCTTTTGTCATGTTGTGTTATTTCCCTTTTTTCTCTGAATATGGAAGTTTCCTATGTTGGATGTCTCTTATGTTGGACATTTTCTTGTGCTATTGTTGCTCATGTCATGGAGCCTTGTAATCCTTGTTTCACTTGATGGTTTTCGTTGAGGTCCTTCTTGTCATCTTCTAGCATGGGGAGTGGGCCTTAGGGTCCATGTGGTCAGGTGGAACATGCTATGCACCCCATTGGGTCCCTATCCATTGATCAATTTGTGTAGAGATGTACCAGTTGCAATAACTCTAGAGATATACTAGTGATGGATCTAGTCTTGCATTTTTGTATTCATACATTCCAGATGTATTATTCCATGTTATTGTACTTTTCCCAATACATATTGGGACACAGCATTGTATGATGTAATTCTTGCTTGATGTACCTCTATATCAATAGTGTAAAGGTTGTAAGCCTTAGCTTTATTTTATGACTATTGATGGATGCCCATTGTAACAGTAATGTATATTGATCCTTGTATTAATATTTTTTCTTTAGTGGTGTTGTACTTGTGGAGTATATTATAATTAAATTCATATGTGGGAAGTTATATAGTAATGCAGTCATGTAGCCCCAAGGGATATTGTCATATGTTGTACATGTATAGTTCATATCTAGTGTTGTGTGTTAACATTATGTTGCATGTTAGTTACTTTAAAAAAATAAAAAATTGTGCCATAAATGTTAGATGTATTTTTTTCCTTTGGGGTTGCGTGGTAGAGCATTATAGGCTGAGGGTTATTCATGGAATGATAATATCATTCCCAACCCCCTTTTAACTATACATGTATATATATATGTATACACACACACACATACACACACACACACACATATATATGAATATATATATATATATACATATATATGTATATATATATATATACACTTCGTATGAGAGAAAAATTTTGAATGATTTATTACAACCCATGGTCTGAGATGGCCCAGACATCATACATTATTTTTATCTACATTTGGATGAGGGTTATTCATGGAATAATAATATCATTCCTAACCGCCTTTTAACTATACAAGGTGAAACTATTTGATAACTTACAAAATAAAAGGGAATGATAAGAACATCATTCATCTCATGCATATAGTAGGGACCAATTCACCAAATTCACCTCACTAAATGGTGGGTGTGATAATCAAACACAAGTTGAACGATGCATTTTTCTCATCAATAGATAGAGTAACAAAATGATATGAATCATTCAGCTAGCAATGGCTAGATGCTTATAGAGCTCATATTAAATAATAGTTAACAAACAATGACTATTGTTTGACCATTTAATGTTTCTCAAACAATAAGTTAAACACCTTAAATTTTTCCATCCAAACAACGAAAAAATGGTATAGAAAAAAGTTATTTAGATAAATGAAATGCAACGATAATGGCCTGGTCAAATGACCAAGGCTATAGAGGTTTGATATAGCATGCAGGTGGGACCCTATCATGGGTGTTCATCCTAAACCCCCACATGCAGGGTATCCAAATGAATGAAGCTCGTGCACATATTATATATATATATATGTTGTAACAAGCTGATCTACTAAGAGGGGGTGACTTAGTAGATATTAAAAAAAAAATCCATCAAAACATTTATGCAAATTACTTCCTTAGCTCTAAATATTTTGTGCATATTTCTTTCTCAAACTCTTAATGTGTAGATTGAAAACTAAAGATGTAAAGATTAACATGCAAATAAACAATCAACACTAGATATATGTGGAAAACCCAACATGAGAAAAACCACGATGATAAAAGCTTCTTGATTCTATTGCTCAAATCTAGCGTCACTAATAAGTACTCAGTTAGATAAGTTTAGGGCTACAACCCAAGGAAGCAACAACTCCCTAATTTAGAAGCTACAACTTCAAGGATGCTATGACGCCTTGATTTAGGAGCTACAATTCCAAGGATACTACAATCCTCTAATCTAAGCTACAACTCAATAAAATGAGGCTACAACCTATGTGATGATACACTACTCATAAATGCATTAAAAATGGTTCTACAAAACATGGTAATGCACTATTATATTCAATACATAAATTCTGCTCACACCTCTTTGCAATTACTCTCTCTCTCTCTTCTACACAACAATCTCTTCTAAATTAGAACAATCACTATTCTAACGTGTTGCATATTCAACAAGATAATACTCAGTTGTGCACACTCTGCCACAACACACTTTTTCTCTCTATTCTCTCACAAACTCAATACTCACTTGCAGACAATCCACTATTGCAAATTCAACACTTAGACATTTTCCAGATTGTTAATAATCAACCTCTTCTCTATTTCACTGATTTGTCTTTATAGCTTTAAGAACTTCATCTATGCACTGATCATCTAGAATTTTCAGTTAGGGTTATCTTCATTTTCTAACATTTCTAGCAATCATTCCATACCTTACACCAATCAATCATTTGTATTAGTTGTATTGTTGTATGCTCAACCTATCAACATTACATAACACTATGTATACACATGGCATAGTCCATTTCATCCAATCACAAATAGGATGTAGTAGAACTAGTTACACTATTGTTTGTACCATTAGTTCATTCATCTAAATAGGAACTAGGGTTTTTATGTCATTTTTCATCTTCATGTGTAGTGGATTCAAATTCAAACTATTTTTCTCCTTCACCGTAGTATTTCCATTTCCTCCAATGAGCAACTAAATCCTTGTTGGAATATCAACTTGATAATGTGTGCAAGGAATCCTATTCTATCATTTTCTTCCTTGAATCGATCTCATATTCTATTTGTTGACATGAGAATCTATGCAATTCATTTTTCCTTTGGATTGATGTCATTTACAACTATTTCCATCACATACAAAATCGTTCCATTTCCTATGTCTTCATGTGCCAAGTGTTCATGCCCTAGCAATCTCATTTTTCATTAGTTCATCGAGTAGGGTTATACCTTGAATTGTCATCATCAACTATATTGATTGATCTAATATTATTTTTGCAACAAGGATGCAAAAACAAAAAATGATCGATTGTCATGTGTCACTGTTGTATTTTTTGGAATATGGCTTTGAGAGATCATTTTTGGCTACTTGTGTTGTCATTGATGGCAATTGGAGTCAGCTATATGGTCCACAGTGTTAGCATTACTCCTACTGGAAAAAAGAATGAAGAGCAGTGCATCTTGTTGGTAAGCTGATCTGATTGTTTCACCAGATCATTATTTTGTGTTGTGGATCTCTAGGGAAGCCTTCCTAGCATGTGTACTATCCTACTGGTGAGTTTTGTGGTGTTGGGTTAGTCAGAATTCAAAATAAGAGGTTCAGTAGTATGGTTCATGGTTTATTCTCCTATTCTAGCTGACATGTTTCATATGGCATATCACAGATATATGTGGAGTATATATTTAGTTATTTCTTATGTTTGGAACATTGTTTTGGGTCCCTACTAAAGTCTATCCAACTTGTGTGGGTACACATCAACTCTAATTAATGAATTGAGCTGACATAAGCAAGAATATTATATTTTGGTGTGAAGCTGACATACAATGAATTCCTGATTAGTAGGTATATAAAGGAGATCAAAAAATAATTTTGGTGAAGTGAGAGAAGTAGTGAAGGAATTGTGGTAGAGATAGAAGTTTATGTGTATCAAGGAGAGATAGCAAAAAATGACAGATTAGATGTTTAAGGGCAGAAAAAAATTTGTATGCAGAGCAGAGTAGAGCAAAAGTGTGAATTGGTGTAAAGATCCAAAATCTGATTATGAGCTTCATTGGAACTGAATCCAGGCATTTGTAGATGTTGTACTCTCAGTTCAATTTTTTTTGTAATCTCAATTATACTTTGTAAGGTAGCGAGCCTTTCTCTCTTGAGCAGTGAGCTCTAGGTAGTGTGCCTGAATGCAAGTGCATTCCCCTCTTTTATTATAATGTTAACAGAGTATACATTGTGGATTAATTTCCACCATGGTTTTTCTCCTAACAGAGTTTCCACTAAAAATTAAATTCTAGTGTCATGGTGTTCTTTAATGTGATGTTTCCATTTGTTTATGTGTTGTGGATGTTGTTTTAAGTTCAATTATTGTTGTTGATAGTTTTGGATCTGATTTGAAAAGTAAAATATCATGGAACACTAATTCACCTCCCCCTCTTAGTGTTCCTAGTGTCCAACAATTGGTATCAGAGCCGATTCCTCTTTTTATTTTAACAACTTGAGGTGAATCTTGAATTACAATGGATGTTGGTGGTCTTCAATAACAACGTATGGTGGCACTTGACAATCTTGATCAGTCCAAAGTAGAGGTCATGGAACTAAATGAAAATCTTGTGGCTGCCAAAAAATTCATTCAATCACTGAAGGATAAGAAAAATGAGTCAAGGGAAAAGAGGAAGGAACTATGTGGTCAATTAAAGAAAAAAGAAAGAAAAGGTTTGGATGGTGTCCATCTGAATCAAACCCTAAGGGAAATAACAAAAGAAAGTGAAAAAATTTCTAAGGACAATACAACTCTAAAGCTTGAAATGGAATCTGTGGTGATGAAGTTTACCAAAGAGATTGAGGAGAATCTGGCCCAATCCCTAAAAGAGAAATCTGAAGAATGTAGCAGAATCAATAGTGGATTCATTCAACTGGAAATTGAACTACAACAATCTAGAAATAATGAACAAGAGCTTGAAAGATAGGTAGTTATCCCTGGAAATGAGCTTGCTATTGCAAATGAATTCAAGGAGAAATTCTAGATAAGCTCGGCTAGGCTTGATGAGATAACCAAAGGACAAAAGGATATAAATGACAAGCGAGGTCTTGGATATGAGAAGGGTGAAAGCTCCAAATCTGAACAAAAGAACCTTAAAAAGAAGAACAAAGGCAAAAGACATCCAGTAAGGCAACCCAATGCTAAAAAATTTAATGGATATTGCTTTGCTTGCAATAAATTTGGACATATGGCTTCTCAGTGTAGAAGAAAGATAAATCCTACTACTCGATCATTTTCTAGTTAGTGTTTTAAATGCAAAAAGATTGGTCATAAAGCATTAGAATGTAGAAGTATGTTAGTCAGTACAAGTAACATTAAATGCTATATCTGTGGAAGATTTGGACATGTTGCTAATCAATGCGGGTTAAGAGGAAATCATTGGAATGGATGGTATAGACTAAAAAATCTGGTATGCTATAATTGTAACAATTTTGGGCACATTGCAAGATTCTACCGAAATAGAAACTTGAACAAAATAGGTTTGGTTTATTAAGGAATAAATTCATAGAAAAACAACCAAGGAAAAGAAAAGGCATCTGTGGAAGAGATAAGAGATCAGATGAAGAAAACATAGGTAAAGAAAAGTGAATCTGATGAAGGAAACAAGGTTGTACTGGAAGCTCCATCCGGTAACCCTTCTGGTAATTGATTTCAAGCCAGTGGCCTAAGGGGGAGTGTTTTTCATGAAAATCTCTTGTCTCCCTCTGATATTGTTGGCATCGAATTGCTGGATGTCGTCAGCTATTGTGTTGTTTATTATTGAAAGTATCAGTAATCATTTGTTGAGTTGAATTAAATGGTACAGATCTGTAGTCGGATTCTTCACTTGTATGAGTTTGTTGAGTAACCAGAACTTTTAGGGCAATGCATTTAATGCAGTAGAAAAATTTAAGTGAGTGAAGTTATAAAAGGGAATTTGAAACCCTAATTCATCATTGAAGGAGAAAAGTTGGAGAGAGCTTACAACAAAATTCCAAAGGAGAAAAAGGTCAATCTTGCAGTGAGATCTTGAGGTATTTTTGTTGCTTATCAATTTCATATCTATTTGGAAATTAACAGAACCATGTTCAGTATGAAAAATGAAACAAACCAAGGGAATAGTAACTCTGGATGAGTATAGCAGTCAAAAATTTAGGGATGAAAGAAATATGTTGTCTCTCACCGAATTGAGGAGGCTTGGAGGATCGAAGCATAAGAATTTGGATATATAGAATGAATTTCCTTATTTCATTAGTACGGAAGTGGTTTGGTTTATCTTAAACAGATTGGACGGAAATATACTCACTTTGGATAAACCTTATCAAATCTTAGAGGATGTAATCAAGAATGTAGTTGGTGATATTCTAAAGAAGAAATCAATTTGAAATGTTGAGGTCGAAGCCCTAAATGAAATAAGGGGAGATCAAAGGGCTATGATAATTGCAATGATTAAAGAACCGTTGATAAGGTATGTTGCACATGGAATCACATATAAGATCTTCTTCAAAAAATGAGAAGGATCAACCTCAACAAGTGCTATATATATCGCTCACAAAATGATAATAGAAAATGAAGACTTTTACCTATGTAGTCTAATTAAGGATCAACTGATGGAGAATGTACAATTAATGAAGGATATTGACTACCCCTTAAGGTTTGGTACCCTTGCAATACGCATTATGATGTATTTTCTTAATTTCTTGCCTCTGAATAACAATGTGGTGTGGAAAGAAAATGTGTCAATCTGCAAGAAAATATTTGTGCATTACAACTCTTTTGAAAATGGGAAATGAGTTTAGGGCATGTGCAGGATCATGGTATGCCAAAAAGTGGCAATGGAGAAAAAAATACGTGTTTCTACGACTCAAAAACGCGAAAAAGTTGAGTTGACTTTATGGGGCTCGGGTGACTACCGAGGTAAAGCAAATACCTAGATTTAAAAATCGGATATCCGATTCAAATCAGATATCCGATTTTTTAAACATATATATATATATTATGGGCCGAATGAAACCGACCAAAACTCATTTTGTTTTGGCTTAACCGCGGTGGGTGCATAGTGGAAAGTGCAAATCAGATATCCGATTTCAAATCCATCTACAACAGGTAGGATTCTTGATTTTTTATTTGCTCTAATCAAATTTTCAATTAGATTTGTTTAATTTTAGTTGATTTTTTTCAAAATAGGGTTTTTTGATAGATATTTTATGAAAAAATTGAGTTTAGCATGGATTTTGATGAAAATTGAATGTTTGCAATGGATTTTCACTTAAAAATAATGTTTTTTATGTATTTGGAATAAAATTTAGAGAATCTTATAAATTTTTGTTAAAAACTAGGGTTTTTGTTGGATTTTTAAAAAAAACTAGGGTTTCTAGAATAATTGGATAAAGACCTATAATGAATTCAACAATTCTTAAGCATTGAACCTTTGGATGGAGAAGCAATCCCTCTTTTGGATAGCATTGGGAAGTTGGTAAATGATTAGGAAGGGATAGAAGTGTTACGTAGCCTAGCTAATATAGTAGATTCTAATATTCCTTTGGTAGCTAGTTTCACGAAATTTTTGACTAATGCTCAAAATCCTTTTGGAAAATAAGTTTCCTCTCCCACAATAATGCCTTCTATTCCCAAATTTACACCTCAAATCATAGCATCAATGATGGAATATAACAATGGTTTAAAACTCAAGTTTAGAATTTCTAGTGGGAAATTATAATAGTTTTGGTTCCTTCACCTATAACACCTATATTCATCACCCCTCCTAAGCATGAAATATAATATCCCACCATTCCTCCATACTAGTTCACCATACTTGAAAAACTCTCACAACATGTGGCCCAATGATTTTGTGATAAATCAACTTTTTTATTTAAAGCATGACATTATTACAACAACAAATTTCAAACTTAAACCAAAATTGTTCAATAGTAACATCCAAAATAATTTTGCTATATAGTTCATTAATGTTCACTATTTTGTACACCTATATCATAAAACATTGAAATACCCTCGCTTTGGAAAAGCAATAATGGTAAAAAATATCCTATAACCATTTGTTAGTTTTTACTACCTTGTGTAGAGACTTTATTTTTGAAGATTCACACATAGTGAAACTCTTTTCTAGATCATTGAAAGATATGGCCTTGGATTGGTTTTGTTCATTGTCAAACAAATCAATTACCTCCTTTACACAACTCATTAGTGATTTCCTCCAACACTTTCAAGTGAACATCAGTCCTCAAGTTACATTAACAAATTTAGTTCATTGTAATCAAGGACCCAAAGAGAAAATAAAAAACTTTATGAAATGATACTAATCCCTTTATTTGAAATTCTCCTATAGTCTTCAAGATGTTGACATTCAAAGGGTGTTTATAGGTAACTTACAACCTAATATTCAAGATAATAAATTGCTAATGAAATATCCATCCTTAACACGTTTTTGTATAACCCTTCATGATTATTGAATATCGATTAGTTGGTATGAAGGTACCCCTTCATAGGCTCCTATTGGTCAATCATATAAGTCATGCCTCAAAACAACTATCAATCATTTAAAAAGAAAAACAAAATATTCATTACTTGATAAACATTCATGTCAAACTGCTCATAATATTGAGACAGAAGTAACTACTGTAAACATAACTCTAGATATATTCTAAAGGCCATGAGATAGGAAATTTTCATAGTTGTTTGATTCTCTCCATGTGATCATGTTGAAATTGTTAAACAAGAATATGATTCAACTTCCACCAATTAGTCATATTCAAACAATTAAACCTTTACCACCAAACTTTAATGCAAAAACATTTTTTCAATATCATCGTACACCTCGACATGATATGGAAAGATGTAAGCATATTTATAACCAAGTGCAAGACCTCATTCTAATCAAATCTAGTTGGATGACCTATTAATGAAAAAGGAAATAAATTGGTTTTTTCACCTAATGAATACTTACAAATATTTACAAGCCCATTGCCAATTCATTCAACAAACTTTGTTCAATACAATGATAATGAAGAAGATGATAATGATTTTCCATCTTTATAAACATTATTAATATTCAAAATCATAAAGGAAAACTAAATATTTTGTTTGACATTTCTTTGTATATATTGATTCTTCTATAACTACACCATGGTCTTCTTTTTATATCAAGTTTGTGAACTAAAAAGGGGAATACTCATTGATCCCAAGTGTACATAGTGAATATGATCAAAAAGAGTACATGAACTTTATGCAGATGATTATGAACAATCAAAAGCATGATTAAAAGTTCATGATGGTTATGGCTTCCCTATAATTGGTTTGATAACTCTCCCAGTAAAGGTTGGACCTAAATAGTTGGGTGGTTTTGATAGATTTTTATGAAAAATTTGAGTATAGCATGGATTTTGATGAAATTTGAATGTTTGCAATGGATTTTGACTTAAAGATAGTGTTTTTTTATGTATTTGGATTAAAAATTAGAAAATTTTATAGATTTTTGTTAAAAACTAGGGTATTTTTATAATATTTTCATTTATATTGTCTAATTTCAATTAGATTGATTTGTTTTTATATTGAATCAGGCATTATGGCCGCTGACAATGAAAATGCACCAATTCCACCACCTCCACCACCTCCACCTCCTCCACCTCCTCCACCTCCTCCACCTCCACCTCCACCACCTCCACCACCACCTCCTCCACCACCTCCACAGCCATCAATTCAAGAATTAATTTCTAAAAAATTGCAACAATTAAGGGGCATTTCTAAAGTTTATACGAGAGTCCCTCGATTATCTTTGATGTCAAACACAATGAATGAAATAATTAAAATATAGAAACCCTCTCCTCGCAACATAATTCCTTTCATTAGTGGCAAGAAGACATGAGAGAATATTATGCATGTGGATTGTTCTATGATGATGTGAAAGATCTTCGAATAACCAAAGCCCAAATAGCCTCTTTATTTGTTAACCCCTGCACACCGTTTTCCAGCCATCGTTAATAAAAAACTTCTATAAAATGCACCCAGACATTAGAAAACTTTGGGATCGCTATGTATGGTTTT
>VDFB02000015.1:345946592-345981347 GCA_007258455.2 Sequoia sempervirens
TGATATGGATGCAATATACCTAGATGAGCTGATTTAAATGAAAAAAAATAATAAAGCATATTGATTATTAAGATGAAACTATCAAAATGCATGTTGTTTGAAAACACATTGTGTAATGCAAAAGTGAACTAGAAATTAATGCAAAACTTATCAGAAATGAATCAAATTGAAAGTGTGCACCTTAGATATTGAAGGAGGCTGGAAATGACATTTGAAATGTTACTGATGCTAGTTTTTAGGCCTGGTGGGACTCATTCACCATTCTAGGTGAATAAGTCCTAGTTCTGCAAAACTGAATCGAAACCTGTTTTGGACAAAAGGGTATCTAAAAATACAAAAAACAAAAAATTGACCTTGGAGTGGGACTCATTCACCACCCATGGTGAATGAGTCCAATTCTTAATTTTTGAATATTCAAAGGTGGAATCCAAAGCTTTCGGTCTACACTTTGATTCTCTATAGGTGTCTGCTTTTGAAACTCTGATTTTTGGGTCTGAAAGTGAGTTCTTATTGATATTTTTCCTTGGAAAATGAAGGGAAGACCTAAAAAAAATTTCAACTTGATTCTTAATGATTTCCACACTTCCAAAATGTCTAAATCTACAAACACACAAGAAGAGAAGAAGAAATGGTGAATGTTAGGGCATGGGGGTTTGCCTTGGTCAAACCTCTTTTAGGTAATTAAAAAATAATAATCAAAGAATGTAATGAAACATGAAATAATGGAGTTTATTACCTTGCCATGATGTTTGATCTTGAATGTCTACAACAAAACATGAAGAATTTTCCCTTGAATGTCTGAAAATTGATGTCTTAATGCCTTGAAATGACAAAATCATAGCTTGCTTGATTTGAGATGGAAGAATGATGGATGAATCATGAATAATGAATGTTATTTGAGTTTTTAGAGGTGAATTTATAGGAAATTTTCCTTATTATCCCAAAAACTGGATCGCTAAGGCTGACATGAAGTAAAATTAAACTTAAATTTCACTTTTTTTCCCACTCGAAGGTCAAAATTAGACAAAATGGGACTCATTTGCCACCCATGGTGAATGGAGTCTCACCTAGATAATTACTAATTCACCATGGATGTTGAATGGGTCCCACAAGGGCCATTTTGATAGCTAGGATGTCAAGGGATAATGAAATAAGGTTTAAATTGCAACCTTATCGGGTATTTTATCAAATATTGCCTCAAGATGCACAATATGGGTTAATAGGGGCCTATTAGTGATGATGTAAGGGTCAATTAGGGCTTGGGACACCAAATTCAATGTGAAAGTGTGATTAAATACACTTTACAACACTAAAATGAGGTCCACATAACCTAGGAAAGCATAAGAACCAATGTGAATGTGCAAGACACATTACAAAACTAGTTTAGCATTAATTTTAAGGTATAAGTCTTCTAGATTGATGTAATAATGTTATTAAACACATATTATAATGTTGAATTAGGGATAAATGGGTTCATTAAGTCTAGAAAATTGTGAAAGCATCTTACAACACTTTACAACACCTTTATAAGACATCATTAAAAGCATGTTATTCAATTTGCAAGGGTCCAAGACCTAGTGTGGATGCATAAAATGCCTCACAACACCTGAATCAAGGCCTCATTAAGTCCAATTTATCATGAGTTATTCTCATGTCAAGCAAGAGGTCCTTTTTTCTACGGTACACACACACATGAGGCAAAAATCACATGGATTCACTACTATCATGGAAGGGACACTCACTTGAAAATTGTGTGATGACAAACCAAAAGGTACACATCAACCCTCCCATTTCACTTATATCATAGTGTGAATATAAAAGGCACAACAGGATGTGCAAAATCCACAAATAATAAACACCAAAATGACACTTTATCTTAGTGCATCTACATAATAAGAAATACATACAATGAGAGCCCATAATGTCTGAAAAATGACCACATGTTGAAAATACAATTTTTTATAGAAAAAGAGGAAATTGATAGCACCATGACAAAGTACACAAAAAAGAATGCACTTTTAAAAAAACACCCAAAAAAAAGTCTAGATGAAGAAGATATGGCCCATCAAAGTCTCCAAAATGAGAACTAAACAACATTGAGAAAATGGAGTTCTAGAAAAAATCAAGAGTAAAAATTGGAAACATTCTACATCACTGTGAAGAGCATGAAATTATACCCCATTTCAAAGAAATTACACTAGAAAATACCACCATATGGCCAAGATATGGCCTTTAGAGTATGACATGCAAAACTAAAAATCCCAATAGAGAGGGATTGGGCTAGGAAAGAAAGAACCTTGATCTATTAATGGGAGGTCGTACGACCTTCCTAGCAATGTTTTTTGCCTCAAAATCTCCTAACACCAAAATAGGTCGAATTATATGTCATAATTCATCGAATAGACCTCCTAAATCCAATAGCAAGGTTCTTTTCATGCCAAAATATACGAAACTCATAGCTACCCTTTGGATCTAGAAAATAAATTGCTTCAAACCCTCACAGATCTGACCTTAAGAGTCCAAATTAGGCCAAACAAAATCCAAACTTGACATTCTTGATAGATCTAAATCTACCAGTGAGGTTTATTTTGCTCCAAAATGTACCTAAAAGTACCCACCTCCAAAAATTATGAATAAAGCAAAGGGGATTCGGATCTGAAGCCTATAACCCTTGTTCAAGAAAAAAAACCTCATAAATCAAGAAGGGGTTTGTTGAATCTAAGCTCTTATACCATGTTAGAATTGTGAAAAACATGATACACATGATAAAAAAATGAACAAAGACACCTTAAATGCAAGTAACCTAGAAACAAATAATTGCAATATTCCCCAACAAGAAAAAAGCTATAGAAGAACCTCAAGAATCTTCAAGGAAAACAAGAGTCTTGAAAGGTTGAGAATTCTATCAAAAGGAATAAAAGCTCAAGAGAGTAGAAGAGTGATAATATAATGAGGGTTGAGTTCTATATAGGAGAAAAACTAAATGGTAAAGGGATTATATCAAAACAAGTGTCAGTATCACATGTGATGATATAAAATGATCTAATAATAGCTCACTTCAACTAACATAGAAAAGAAATTAGTTAAATCAATATCCTAAGTTTAGGTTAAGTTCATAAGAATAATGAGACTAATATTTAAATAAATATTAGTTAATCATTAGCTCATGCATGATTACTCTAACAATATATATAGACTAGATATAGACCATAATGAAAAAAGATATATATATATATATATCTATATTTTCATTATGGTCTATATATATATACTTAGAGTAATATATAGACCATGATGAAATATACGTATATATACATATATATATTGTTAGAGTAATATATAGAGCATGTAATGAAATATATATATATATATATATATATATAGACCATAATGAAAAAAGAAGATATAGATGAGAGTATGATTGAGTGAAGAGAAAAGAGTTGTATAAATATAATAGATAATCAAGATATACATGAGTATGTAGAGAATTCATATGATGTAATGAAATATAGATATATGAGGGAAGAAAGTATAATTGAGGAACATATGTAAGATAGAGAAACAATGTATATGGGAGATGTAATTGATCTGTAATTATATAATGATCTTCTAGAATGAATATATGAGGATGTGTATTGGTTGACATAAGAGTGTTATGATAGATTATATATGTTTAATTTAATTTTCTTTCCTTGTATTCTACTAAAATTGTCTCTATCCACCATGGTAATTCCTATATACCCTTAACCCTTTACACCAAGGTATTATTATATTTTGAAGAGCACAAGCATAGATCTTCGGTTTGCACCTCCTCTTCTAACAACAACAACCTAAATGAAATCAACACAATCACGATCTAGTTATAGATAACTAGTTTATTTTAAAATAAAAGATGAGGATCAATGAATGTAAATTAATGTTATGTTAGATAGAATTGTGGGACAACTTGGAAATGTTTATTAAAAGAACTTTAAATCTTGTTCTTTATGTGATAGTGACTACTTAGATGGGATGAGGTAAGAAGATCCTAAACTTATGAAGTAAGATTTGAATTCTTTTGGATGGTTGAAGGAGAAAAGAATTAA
The DNA here is from genome assembly GCA_007258455.2 of Sequoia sempervirens. Lineage (NCBI taxonomy): Eukaryota > Viridiplantae > Streptophyta > Pinopsida > Cupressales > Cupressaceae > Sequoia > Sequoia sempervirens. The sequence continues at coordinate 345,950,678 of VDFB02000015.1, forward strand.
GGAAAATAAGAGGTATAAGAGAAAATATAAATCTTACAAGAAATATAAGTCTCCTAGTAAAAGGTATCAAATAAAATTTTGGAACTAATGCAAGAAAATATATTTAAGGATATTGGAAGAAGGATGATCGAAGAAAATGTGAATTTGATGATGCTTAAATTATCTACTTTTTCACACATTCATTTTAATATTTATGGATGATCACCTCTAGAGCACATTTCCTCACATTTCCACATGATTCCCAATAGGAATTGGTGTTTATAAAATGATAGTTTTGATGGTGAGAAGGTCCTCCTTGGTGACAATTCTTATCTTAACAATGTTTATAATGGAAGAATTAAGATATAATTATTTTATGGGTGAATCAAGGGTATTATTATATTTTTACACACTCCTAGTTCTCCACAATTTTGGTTATCTATCAATAGAATGAATGATGCAGCTATAAAATTTTCTCTTAACAATGAAGAGAGTAAGATGGTTCAAGAATAAATTATACTCATAAAGGGTGTATCAGTTGGTACTCTCAATTTGATGATAATGAAGGGTGTAAGATGGTTCAAGAAATAAAACTCATGAAGGGGGTGAGAGTTTTTACTCTCATTCATTTTGATGATAGAACTTAAATATATTGTAATTGTCTCCTATGCATGTAATTAAGAGATCTATCATATCCAATTTTAATGGCAATATATTCTTAGTACCCAACCATGCTCATACCTCAAAGAGAAAGTTACTCATAAATAAGATAATGATATTGCATTGAGACATGTGATATATTAGTGAAAAGGTCTATGGTCCTAAAAAATAAAACTCACATTGATAGATATGTTTTTATTAGATAAGCAACATTTACAAGGTGTTGTAACCTTTTCACAAAAGGCCACAAGGGAAAATTTTTAGAGTAGCAAGCCTAATAACATAAGCCAAAATAGAACATATACAAAGAAATAATAGTAGAAAAATAGATCAAACTAAAGGAAATGACCAAAACACAAAAACCAAGAGCCCCATACTTGGGAATGTTCCATCTTCTACTGGTTGGAACTGGGATCGATAGAAGTTTCGTGTTTTTATCTCTATTTGGAGAAACAAAGCTAGAGTGATACCAAAGTGGTGGATCAATTTGATAGTGAAGCATTAAATACAAGCTTCCTTTCAAGAGCTTCCACATGAGCCATTAGTGCATTGCAATCATGTCCAATTTTCACGTAGTTTTGGTATATTTCCTTTTTGTGCTCATGAAGGGGATGGAGTCCTTGAGAATTTTATTAAGATCAGGAATAAGACTTAATCCATCAATGAAATCCTTAGTATCCTCATCCATGTTAGCATGGTTGTTATGATATTGATGTTTATCTTGTTTAGAATCACTTGAAATTTCATCAACTGTTACCTCGAGCATCTTATTATCAACCAATTTGTGGGATCTTCTCACAATGGAAACCTCAAAACCTGAATTTGGATTAGTTATAGTCTCTTTTTCTCTTCACCAATGTTATTAGATTTAACATCATCCTCCCCATCCTCATTGGTTTCTTCTTCAACGAACACGGTGATAGAACTCTTCTTATTTTTTTCAGGGGTTTTCTTAACATGTTTGCTCAAATTTTTAGCATGAAAGTTTTTAAGTTCACAAAGCCCCACTTTCATCAACTTATGGCTCTGAGCTTGGTTGGTTTTACTCTTGCTTTTAGACTACTTTCTAGGGGTTTAGGGTTAGTTTTAGGCCTAGGATGATTGGTAGGAGGATTTATCTTACGCTTGGTACTAGGTTGGCATCATCCACCTTGCATGGGTTTTGGGGGGTTTCATGGGGGAGTTGATAGGGATGTTGATTTTTCTCTTGTGTTTGAATTTTTTTAGAATTATATTTATGGATAGAAAAACCATGGGTAGATTTAATTGATTTCTCATAATTATTCTAAGATTTTGTATCTTATTTATTATAATATATTTGGTCCTATAGATGCTTCTTTTTCAAAATCCATGTATTATATGTCATTTTTCATGATTCCTATAGAAGGAGTTGGATTTATTTTCTCAATAGAAAATCTAAGGTATTTGGATAGTTTAAGGAGTTTAAAGATCTCATGGAGAAATGAACTTGTAAATAGAGAAAGATGGTGATGACTAATAGTTTTGGAGAATTTTGTTCCATGTAGTTTGAAAACTTATATAAATAGGACAACATCAAAAGAATGAGACAACTCACCACACCCCTTAGTAAAATGAACTTGGGGAAATGATTAACAAAAAATGATTGAGAGGGCCAATAGTATGCTTAATGTGACTATATTGGAACATGAATTTTAGGTAGAAGTAGTTAACATTACATGTTATCATGAAAGGAAGCTGAGTGCACAAAAGATGCTTCCCACACAAAACTAAAATGGAGAGAGTTGCAAAAAATTCTTAAACACCTTAACAGTTGTATATTTAGATGCACATACATATCATAATCAAATAAACAATGAGAATATGATATAAAATTTACATGGGGAAAACGATTTTGGGAGAAAAAACCCAAACTCCAAAATATGACTCAGCTATATTATTCAACAACATCAAACAAGTTACAATATAATTGCAAAGCTATGCTCTTGTAGGATTCTTCACACTTCTCAATTGTGGAACTTAGTTCCAGTAGCATAATGGTACTTCCACAAATAAAACAATCTACAACTCCAAAATATAAATGCTCAATATATAGGAGATTATAATGCATTAATTAGACATTTTAAAAATCCAACACTCAAGATTGAAGGTGCAACATGGGAAATACCAAAACCACTAGGTACATGCATAATGGTAAGTGTCTACTTCTCAACACATACAAAATTAAAACTTCCAATTATCACTAATCTTGCACATGACAAAGCTAGACTTTCCAAAATATAACTACACCTTCAAAAATATCACATTCCATGTAAACTCAACATGAAATATAAATTTACTTCATGCACAACTCCACTTACAATAGCAGCTTTCCACTTCTGACTCTTCCTTGAGTTATCTTCAATAAATAAAGCTCATAAATAGTAAAATAATAAAATAATTAAACATTGTATGGAAAAAAAGGTTGAGACACCTTTTTACTGACATATTTAACATTTTTTTTGGTTCAAACAATCCATACTTGCACTCATAGTGGGATCAATCAACTTCAAGGCTAGGGACATGTCATTTTATAAAGTAGAAAGATTAGATCATCAATAAGGTAATTTATGACTAGTTACTAGCAGTGGATAGCGTCTTCTTTTCTTTTGTTTAGCTAAAACAAAGGGGTCTTCCCTAAAGGTATCCATGATTGGATTAATCAAAATAATAGAAGAAAAAGTTTAAAGTGTTGCAATAGTAACCAATTTATTCTTGGTACCAAAGGATGCAACTAGACCAAAGGCTAACCTTGTCACATCTCAATTTTATTACTTGCATTTAATAATGTAAAGTTAATTGAAATATTTGAAAAATTAAATTTATCTTTTAGTATTTATGGATTTTATAAATGCATTAGTATTAAAAAATGATTATCTTGAAATTTTATGATTTAAAAGAGTGTTTCATAATGATTATCGTTTAAAGGTTAGTGATAAAGTTGGAAACTACAAGAATGTGTGTATGTGTAGGAATGAGTTGAACAACAAGAACTTGGTTGAGGAAAGAATGTTTAGCCAAATGGAAAATGGTACAAACAAGTTTGAAATCTAGAATCTCACACACCACAATAGACTAGGACATCTCCATTTTCTACAATTGATAAATATCACTCTTTCTTGGGTGGAATCATAATTTGGTAAAATAAGAAATCTTGTGAAAGAAACAAATTTAGTGCATCCTCATCTTACTATCTCAAAGTTTTATTCAAAATGGTTTTGGAAAATGCATTTGATCATATACAATTTCATAAGGAGAACAATTATATTATTTGTTCTTTTTGACGAATTTGGAAATAGATTCTTGATAGAGGAAATGGGAAAAAAAAAATGTATGCTTATGAATCTCTCTCTCTCTCTATGTATATATATACATATATGTATATGGTAGACATATATATATATATATATATATATACATATATAGGATTTCAACAATGAGAGTGTTTTCTTTAATTTGTAACTCCCATAATGAATGGGGAAGGGGTTGACCTCTATAATTCTCAAAAATGGAGGGGAAGTGGGTGGCTAAGTAAAAGAAGTATGGAAGAAGGAAATCAGACCACTATCTCCAAAGAGAGTGACAAGGATATTCTCAGTCAAAGGGGGGTGATTTGAATGAGACAATCTAGCAAAAGTAGGGGGAATTGAAGGAAAAATTGATAGAGGAAGGGGGAACGAAATAATAGGGGAGTTGTTACTAATTTTCAATAGAGGAAAAAACACCAAGAATCAAAACTAAGAGAGGTATTCTAGAAACTGTATCTGATGTTTCCCTTTTTTGTCAAACAACATTTTGTCTTTATGCTCTATCTTGAAGATATCAAGTATTTCATGTATTTCATTTTTCTTAAAAACTATGCACTTATTATGCAAACCCGTGGCTATGTATTTTTGTTTTGGTCGCTATTTAGTCAACCCCATATTTAACTCTATTAGCTATGCTTAGGGTCGAGCCACTATGTGTGAGCCTCATTCATTTGGATACCTGGCATGTGTGATTTAGAGATGAACACCCATGACAGGTTGCACCTACATGCTACATCAAACCTATGTAACCTTGTTCATTCAATTGGGCCATTGTTGTTGCATTTCATTTATCTGAATAACTCTATTTTGTACCTATTTTTGTTGTTTGGATGGACATTGTTAAGGTTTTTGACTTATGCTTTGATAAAAATAAAATGGTTGTACAACAGTCACCGTTCGATGACTATTATTTCATATGAGCTTTGTTGCTAGCATCTAATCATTGCTAGCTAAATGATTCATATCTTTTATCACTCTGTCTATTGATGAAAAACATGCATTGTACAACCTATGTTTGATTATCACACCCACCATTCGGTGAGGTGAATGTGGTGAATCAAGCCCTATTATATGCATGATTCAAATGATGTTCTCATTGTTCCCTTTTATTTTATAAGTGATCAAACATTTTCACCTTATACAATTAAAAGGGGTTTAGGAATGATACTATCATTCCATGAATAACACTCAGCCAAATTTAGATAACAACAATGCATGATGTTTGGTCCATCTCAATCTACAAGTTGTAATAAATCATTCAAATATTTTCTCATATGAAGTGTCTATATGTATTTATATATATACATATATATATATATACATGTACACTGTTGACATAATCCTCTATTTAAACTAGAGTCGAAGGATGTTCATACTCTGTTACTTACAGATGAAATGTTCCTTCATTATATGGTCAGCCGAACAATAGCACAATAGATAACAAGTAAAATGAAGGTACATAATGATAAATGATATCATGTTATTGATTACATAATAACATTCTTATCGACACCCTTATGTCGAATATTGTTGTTGTTAGAACAAATAAGCCAACATTATAGTGTTTTAATATTTTTTTTATGAATGATAAGGTGTTGAATCAAATTGAACAATATGTGGGCATATTTTGGCTAGAAAAAGAATGAATATAGAACCTAACATTTTTTCATATTGAAGGATATATATATATATATATATTCTATGAATTTTGATTTTTTTTCTCTAGAACTGATTATTCTTAGTCTTGCAAATCATCCATGTTTCATTTAAAATTGATTTATGATCCATACAAGAGACAAGTGACAATTGATTTAATATTTCTTATTGTATTTAAATTGAGACTAGTTGTTATTGAAAGGCCAAATGGAACATCTGAGTGAAGATGATATTTTTTTTGAATGTGGAAATCTCTATGTAAAAAATATTTTTCTCTTAATATTCATAATGTATACACATATTTATAGAAGATTTAGAAGACATATATGTGTACACACATAAATTTTTCATTTATGCATGTGCACACACATGTGGTATACCTTCTTCTTTAATCTTAATTTACTCATTTGGTCATGATTTTTTACTTTCATTTGTAAATGAAATGATTGTAGAAATGGAATAGTGTTAAATTGCAATACGAATAGTAAGAAAAGATAGTTGTATGATGAGTAGATAAATGACTATACCATATTTTAGATGGATTACTTGTTTGATGAAATTGAAATGGAATGATACAAAAGTGCTTTAATAGAGTTCACAACACACTAGAATATGATGCTAGGAGATGTTAAAAAAGGGAGAGATAACCCTTTGTAATGATAAGATTTTCTTCTAGGAACGAGTGCTAGAGAGTGTAGATTTTATTTTCCAAATCTAACTCAAGTTGTATTTTATGCAATGTGAGCTTGGAAAAGCTTTGTAGTCATTTTTTCTTACAAAAAAGAATGCTTAATATTTATCCTCTCTTTGTTATTTCTTTGATTTACCTAGCATGGAACTTTCATATTCTAACAGTTGATAAAAATGCATGTAGTTAGGCATGCACATATTCCACCTTGCAAAGTATATCTCTTGCTAAGTGTTATGTGCAAGGTTAGGTATTCTTCGACGGAATAATTAATTTTGGGGAAGAATTGCTTTGTGGTTGGGTGGAAAAGTACCTCAACTATGTTCTCATCCACTAATGGAGGCAAGTTTTCATAGAGTAATTACAATGGAATTCTATTTTATGTACTTGTATCATTAATATAAATATTGTATTGACTATGTGCTAATTTAATGGCAAGTCAAAGTTGTACATTGACTATTGAAATTTGGAAATGAATATAATTAGATTTGTTATTTCTTTTATATTTATGTACATGAAGTTGCTATGTTGGAAAATAGCTATGGGACTTATTCCTTAAATTTATATTTATAATATCAATTATTAATTTATTAAGGAAATTTTAGTTGGGCATGTTACATTTGGTATCAAATCTTAGGATTTAGCTCTAGGCCTATGAGCCCACGATGGTTGGATTAAGGAATAGTAGACCTTGAACTAGAGATTGAGTTACCTAGAGAATAACCAAATATGAATTGGTTGTAAGAAATGGGGAGGTCCAAGTCAGGAAGAAAGAAAGGAAAAAGGTTTGAGTGGACCAAGAAGTATGAACAAGCTTTCCAACTCTTGAAGGAGAAGCTCATCACAGTCCCAATGTTGACTATTTTAGATCCCAATCTTCAATTCTTAGTGATCATGGATGCTTCAAGAGATGTTGTAGGAGTAGTGTTAATGGAAGATGGGTAAGTGGTGGTATATGAGTCGAGGAAGCTGAAATAGAACGAAGTGAATTATGCACCACACAATCTAGAATTAGTAGCTATATAGTATACCTTATAGATGTGGAGACAATATCTTTTAGGAAAACTATTTGAGCTCAAAACAGATCATTTGAAAATGAGATACATCTTCACATAACCAAACCTCAATGCATAGAAAAGAAGATGGCTAGAATTCCTTAATGAGTATGACTTCAAAATTGAGTATATAAAAGGAAAGGAAAATAGTGTGGTAGATGCTCTTAGTAGAAGAAGACATTTGGAAGCCATGACCTCTATGAGATCCAATTTGAGGTGGTAGGTGAAGCAACACTTGCAAGGAGATGAACATTATGATAGGGTGAAAAAGGCTCTAGAAGAGAATCCATTAGACCATTGATTTGATGGTTATGAGTTTGAATCAAATAGTATCTTAAGATACCCGAGGTAGATGTATGTTTTAGATTCTAAAGATCTTAGGAAGCTAGTCTTAGAACAAGTCCACAATGTACTATATTCAAGACACCCCGAAGTTACAAAGATGATTGTAAAATTGAAAACCTTTTATTTTTGGTTGAAGCTTAGGAGGAACATAGTGGAATACATAGCTAGGTGCTTGGAGTGTTAGTGAGTTAAGGATGAGCACATGCATCCTATAGGGATACTTTAATCTCACGATATACTTGAGTACAAATAGTAAGTGATCAACATGGAATTTGTATAGGGGTTACCTCTAATTTAGAACAAACATGATTTCATTCTAGTAGTATTGATAAGTTGACTAAGGTGGAACATTTTATTCCAGGGAATCTTAAGGATGGATTGTTGACCTTGGCAAAGAAATTTTTCTAAGAGATCTTCTTTATATGGAGTACCAGAGACCATTATATCTGATAGAGGCACACAAATGACATCAAGGTTTTGGACAACCTTGGATGCAAAATTGGGGACTAAGCTAAATTTTAGTTCAACCTATTACCCTCAAACTGACAGTCAAACTGAGAGTGGGAATAAGGTAGTAGAAGATATCCTTCATATGTACTATATGGATCAATAGTATAAATGGGAAAAGTAGCTACCACTGGTAAATTTTCATATAACAACTCGAGTATGTGCAGGATCATGATGGGCCAAAAAGGGGCACTATGATGGGTATGTGCTGACGATTTTTTTCTTACCCAAAATTGATGAAACGAAAAGGGTTTTTAAAGGAGATTCTCAACTTTCCACCAATATAAATTATGCTTTACTTTGAATTTAATAAGTAATTATTATTCATTTTCTATTCAAATTACGACTAAAGTCCTAATTGATAGGTTGATTGAAAAACATCTATAGCTATCAAACGGTATCACATTTTTTGAATCCAAAACATGCGTCACATTATATGCTTCACATAATATAGGATTAAAAAAAAAAAATTGAATTTCATGAAGTTTTGACCAAGTTAAGGTGGTCAGACATATGATTTTTTTATATTTTTTAAAATTTGTAATAAAAAAATCATAATTAATTATTTACTTGGAAAAAAATTACAAAAAAATATGCATCACATTGGGACATGAGTCCTCTACTTATATCTAAAATATTATAAAAATATATTATTATTTTATTGTGGTTAGTGTGGTCCAGACACCTGCTTCTTATTTTTTCCTTGAAATTTAAGTACTACTCCATTGAAATTTCAAATTTTACCAAAATAGTTTTTTTTAAACCTAGTAGTTTAGAAACTACATTCAATTTTCTACAGATTCTATTCTTACATATTTTTGAAATAATATAGATAACTTATTCAAATTTTTACGTCAAGTTGCCTGACTCTAATTTTTCTAATTTTTTTGCCACTTAAGGGCCTATTTTTTCCATGATGATCCTACACATACCCACTCCCATCATGCATCCTTAGGTATGACACCTTTTGAGGCCTTGTATGGGTGAAAGTGTCATACTCCCATCAGTTGGGATAGGTTGGAAGACAGGATCATAGTGGGTCCTAAAATGCTAAAAGAGATGGAAGAACAAATGAGACTCATCAAGAGCAGACTAAAGGAGGTGGCAGATAGATAAAATAGCTATGTTGACAAAAATAGAACCTTTAGATAGTTTATTGTTGGGGATAAGGTCTTTTTAAAAGTCAAGTTGTATAAAAGTTCTATTACCTTTTGGAAAGCATCCATGTTGGGTTTGATATACGTCCTACATAGATGCTATACCACCTAAATTCATCTCATATACTTGATTGGTATTCTTTGCAGGTGGAGGATCCAGGAGTGGTGCTGGTGGAGCCCATTAGAATTCTAGATAGATGCAAAGTCAAGTTGTGAAATAGAGACATTGTTCAATATAAGGTCCAATGGGATCAATATTTTGAGTATAGTGCTACATGGGAGGATGCAAAGGAAATAGAATGCTCCCTTCCTCATATGCTTTCTTAGATGGACTATTGATGGTTTACTATATATATACTATTGCTTAATATTTTTGACTTGTATGTTATGATGTTTTGGCTTGAAAATAGTATGATTTGTTGTTGAAAGGAACCTATGTGAATCAATTTTGTTTGATCATACATTGGGATGATGTATTTTCCTAGTGCGGAAGGATGTCACATCTCAATTTTATCACTTACATTTAACAATGTTAAGTAAACTGAAATATTTGAAAAATGGAATTTATGATTTAGTGTTTATAGATTTGATAAATGCAATAGTATTGAAAAATGATTATATTGCAATTTTATGACTTAAAAGAGTATTTCATAATGATTATTGGTTAAAGGCTATTGATAAAGTTGGAAAGTGCAAGAACATGTGTGTGTACATGAATAGGTTGAAGAACGAGAACTTGGTTGAGGAAAGAATGCTTGGTTGGATGACAAATGGTAAGTTTGGAATCTGGAATCTCAAACACCATAGTAGACCATGACATCTGTATTTTTCTATAATTGATAAATATAATTCTTGCTTGTGTGAGATCATAATTTGGTAAAATAAGCAATCTTGTGAAAGAAACCAATTTAGTGCATCCTTGTCTTACCTTGCCTATCTCAAAGTTTTATTCAAAATGGTTTTGGAAAATGCATTTGATCATATACAATTCTCATAAGGAGAACAATTATATTTTTTTTCTTTTTGATGAATTTTGAAATAGATTCTTGATAAAGGAAATGGGAAAAAAAAATGTATGCTTGTGAATTTCTACATAAATGTATGTGTGTGTGTGTGTGTGTGTGTGTGTGTGTGTGTGTGTGTGTGTGTGTGTGTGTATATGTATATGTATATGTATATGTATATGTATATGTATATATATATGCATATGTATATGCATATGTATATATATATGTATATATATATATATATATATACATATACATATACATATATATACATATACATATACATATATATACATATGCATATACATATGCATATATATATACATATATATATATGTATATGTATATGCATATGTATATATATGTGGGTGAAACCATATAGTGTTGGCATAAGGTTGTCATTGATGTCAAAAGGAGATCATAGATGGATTGGACCTAATTTTCAAAGAAGATTGTGGGCATATGGTGTTATTGAAAAAAAAGTTTTGTGCAATATCATATAGAGAGATGTAAAAGACAGCTAAATTTTTGCTAAGTTTTTTAGGTAATCGAGCATTGGTCTTCAGGTGTATAGCTTACCGAATGCAGTGATAAATACTTAGTATTTTGGATTTGTCGGCAATCAAACTTTGAAATTTCATCATATGTGTGTAATTATATGAAGTATTCAAGAACCCTGAACCTTGATTAGTGAAATGAAGCACATGGAGGAACCTCAACCTCTGAACCCCCAAGATGATTCAAAGTTCATGGGTCACGAAGGATGTTCATGCCTTTCCAAAAGGTCTGGTTAGTAGTATGAAGAAGACAAGATCTTCGATCTCTAGCAGACGATAGGAGAGTTAAGTTAAATTGGCATGACAGGGGCCTTTTAGTGGGACTTGTCTTGGAGTCCCTTTAATGGCTTGATGACCATCTCATCGGTGAGACACTGGTATCTTCATAGGAGTCTAGAAGGAATCTCTTCAATGGAGTGATAAGGAGAAACATAGACACATCGAAGTGACTTAGTCATTTTGAAGGAAGTTACATTGTTGTCTCTTGGATGTTGTGATGATAATCTTCATTAGTGGAAAAAGTGATGTCACTAGAACTATAGAGCTAGTGCCTTAGATATGGAGATGACTGTGCAAGTTAGGTGGGACCAAGCATTGGTTGCCCGCCTGCCCGCTAAGAATTCAATGGGGCCTGTGCGAGACCCACAAGGAAGCAGTGATTGGTGGAAATAAATCCATGTTGGTTGGTATGTGGCAATGGGACCTAATGGTAATGATGACCATCGCTAATTTCATACGCATCGTAGAAATATCCTTGAAATTGGCAAGTGGTTTAGTGATACGAGATGAGATAAATTGAACAGCCGAGATCAAAAGAGTATACAATCTAACAATGATCACTATATCTTTTTCCATCATGATAAGCAATGGTGAAGCTTGACATGTTATAGAAATATGTGATAGAACATGTTAATTGCATCTACCTTTTCATATCACCAAAATAATAAATGGAAGTCTTATCAAAACAATGATATAACGATAATCGTTGCGTCACTAAAGTGGATGTGCATTCGCTAAATGTTACAGTGATATGGCAATAAGGTGAAATATAACTATGTAAATGACAATATGTTAATTGATGATGTTGATATGGAAGGTGTGGTCAATTGAAATTGAAACTCCCCACATTTGAGGCATAAGCACAAGGTGAGAGTTCCTATTTCACAATTGCCACACTCAAGGACACCTTAGAGATCTCAATCCAATAAAGAATGGAAGGAGATATTTGACTATTAGGTATCCTAGGATATGATTTTATATTATAAGAGGGGTTCACCACCAAGTTTGGACTTGGAAAGACAATGCAATGAAAGATGAAATGTAAAACCGTAGTTTGATGCAATGCTACAATGACTGACCTAGAAATGACCATGAAACAAAATAGAAAGCTAAAAAACTAAAAGTGTGCACTTGGAATCTAGTGAGAGATGGAATGAAGCTTTGCAATATTTAAATTGATGCTTTTTAGGCCTAATGGGACTCATTCGCCATTTTGGGCAAATCAGTCCTAATTCTAGATTTTTGCACAAAAGTGGGTTTCGGGAAAATGGGTATCCAAATTTGTAAAAATCTCTAGAAAACACCAATAGTGGGACTCAATCGCCACTTGTGGTGAATGAGTGGGTATGTGTAGGATCATGATGGGCCAAAAAGTGGTGATATGATGGGTATTTGTAGGGTATGTGGCTGATGACATTTTTTTACCCAAAATTAATGAAATGAAAAGGCTTTTTAAAGGAAATTCTCAGCTTTCCACCAATGTAAATTATTATTTACTTTGAATTTAACAAATAATTATTATTCATTTTCTATTTGAATTACGACTAAAGTCCTGATTGATAGGCTAATTGAAAAACATCTATAGCTTTCAAAAAATATCACATTTTTTGAATCCAAAACATGTGTCACATTCTATGCTTCATATATTATATGATTAAAAAAAAAATGAATTTCATGAAGTTTTGACCAAGTTAAGGTGGTTAGACACACAAGTTTTTATATTTTTTTTTAAATTGTAATAAAAAAATCATAATTAATTATTTACTTGGAAATAAATTACAAACAAATATGCATCACATCAGGACATGAGTCCTCTACTTATATCTAAAATATTATAAAAAAATATTATCATTTTATTGTGGTTAGGGTGGTCAGACAGACACCTACTTCTTATTTTTCCCCGAAATTTAAGTACTATTGCATTGAAATTTCAAATTTTCACCAAATAGATTTTGTTTAAAAATAAATAAACCTAGTAGTTTAGAAACTACATTCAATTTGCTACAAATTCTATTCTTACATATTTTTGAAATAATATGGATAACTTATTCAAATTTTTACGTCAAGTTGCCTAACTCTGATTTTTTTGATTTTTTTGCCACTTAAGGCCCTATTTTTTCCATGATGATCCTGCACATACCCGAGTCCATTTTGGATTTTTTGGAAATTCAAAGTTCTAATCTACACCTCTCAGTCTACTCTTTCTCTTCTTCCAAGTGTCCAAATCTGAAACCCTAATTTTTGGGATTGTAAGTGACTTTTTGTGAAGATTTTGAATTTTCCAATAAGGAGACAACTCCAAAAAATTTGAAACCTAATATTCAATGATATCTAAGCCTACAAAGAACCTATATCTATAATCACACAAAGAGAGAGAAAATGTTGATTGTTAGGGAATAGGGGTTTTCCTTGGTCAAACCCCTTTTAGGTAATTAAACCAAAATCATGAAATAAGATAATGAAGCATGAAAATAAAGTAATGCAATTAGAAACTTTCCATTATGATGGATATTGAATTGCTGCAACAATTGATGAAGAATATTGCTCTTGAATTCCTTAAAATTGATCTTGAATGCTCTTATGACAATTTTGTGAAGTCTTGAAATGCTTAACCCTTGCCTTCTTGACTTGATAACATGTAGGCTTGATGTTGCTTGGATCAAATGAAGATTTGAAAGCTTGTTTATATAGGAAATCCACTCACATTACCATTAATTTCATCCCCAAGGCCGACATTGAAGAAATTTGAATTAAAAACCCACTTTTTCCTGCTCAAACCTCAAAAATAGCTCAGATGGGACTCATTCGCCATCCTACTTGAATGAGTCCCACCTGGATGGGACTCATTCACCCAAAGTGGAAAATGGGTCCCATAGGGGCTATTTTGCTAGCTACGATGTCAGGGAGTGAAGAAATTAAGCTTTTATGTTGATTTTGTTAGGATTTTGATCAAAATATTCCTTGGGATACACAACATGAGGTCATAGGGGCCTATTAATGATGATATAAAGGTAAAAAATGTAACAGGGCCAAAAATACAATGTGAAAGTGTAAATAAATACACTTTACAACACTAAATTAAGGCAAAATTGGATCTATTTAGCTTAGAAGGGCCCTAAATCCCATGTGAATGTGTAAAACACATTACAACAATAGATTAGGTCCATTTGATTTAAAATCCTCCTAAATTTAATGTGAATATTTGAATAAATACATTTTACAACATTAAATTAGGATACAGTTAGGTTAATTTAGCTTAAAAAGGGCCCAAGACTTAATGTGGATGTGTAAAACACCTCACAATACTAGATCAAGGCTAAATTAGGTCCAATTTATCATTAAATAATTCCCAAATCAAGCAAGGGAAAAAGCATAATTTTTTTATGTCTCCATTTAGCCCTTGCTTTTGTGAGAGGATGAACTTGCTTCAAACTCAGACTAAAGTAGACATTCAAGAGGGGTCCAATCATACCAATGCAGTCAGTCTAGGATGAAAAATATGGAGGAGATAGTCAAGCCCCCAGGATCCAAGATCCTAAGTAAAACTGACATAAGCACAAAAGGACACACACAAGGTGTATAGTATGCATCAAGACAAGGTACACAATCATGCAAAATGTCAATGACTAGAAGAGAAAAGAAAAAAACTAAGCAAAAAAAATAAAAAGGTGGATCAAGCTTCGACTGTTTGTATAATGCGATGTGGATCAAATCTAGGTTGTTTGTCTGAAAAATGCATACTCACCCTGAGGCGAAAAAACTCTTGGTTGTCTACTAGGTGAGAAGTCCTAAAATATT
This sequence comes from Sequoia sempervirens, assembly GCA_007258455.2. Taxonomy (NCBI): domain Eukaryota; kingdom Viridiplantae; phylum Streptophyta; class Pinopsida; order Cupressales; family Cupressaceae; genus Sequoia; species Sequoia sempervirens. Next base: position 345,965,692 of record VDFB02000015.1, read on the forward strand.
AGAAACATACACTCATGGCTGGTATGCACTCACACACACACAAGTGGCTATGCGGAAATTCATGCCAAAGATTGGGCTTCCCGCTCAAACCATACCAAAGTTATACCCCCTGATAACTTTAATAAGGTTGCACATAAAAATGATTTTCAAGATTTACGAGGCAAGAAAAACTTCATATGCTTGGAGCTCATGAACAAATAGGATGGCACTACAAGCATGCAAGTTGTGTTATGCAAGGTGGCCATATAGCAGTTGTTGTAAGTGCCAAAATAGTGTAAGGTATGTTCAAAGGTATTTTTCTTAGTTCATGCAAGGTCTTTTCTTAGGGAACATTGTGCCTAATGTTTCCAAGAGAGGACAAGTCGAAGAAATATCATGCTCTTGGAGGAAATCAAGCCCAATGACACCACCAAGAAAAGGATGCATCACAAGAAGAAAGAAAATTGCATAGTGAAACATGAGTGGTGATGTATGCCCCCACTTTAAAGTGAATGATAACACCATTACTGTGAGCAATTGCTTTAAAGTAGAAGAAGACATGAGAGCCTATTTGGAAAGCCCTATGCCATGCCATATGTTTTTGATAAGCTATGTCATGAAAAAGGTAGTATGTCACATGCAAGCCAATTTAAGGCATGTCATCCACATCCCAAGCTTGCTCTTATATGTTCATGAAAGGTGATAAACTAGCCGAAAGAGACAATGAAAAGTGACATATGAGGAAAAGGCTAACTAACCCCTTGCCCCCACTTAGTGTAGGATAAGGGTGAGTTGAATAGGATTAAAATAAGTATCAGTTAGAGGAATTAGGTGCTTCAAGACAAGGAAGAGTACCACACTCCTGAAGATGTCAATTTTTTTTATTTAAATCCTTACATTCATTAGTAACATGACCATGAATTATATGATATGCACAAAATGAAGTCTTGTAATAAAATTTCTTTCATGTTCTTGGAGGGAGGGATATTAGACGATGTTGGAGGAGTTTCTCCAAGATACTCTCTTGATCCATAGAAGATGTTCCTTTATTATGGGACAAAGATATCTCTTGCTTAGTACAAGATGTTATACTTACAAAAGACTCTTTAGATTGTGATATTTTGTTCTCTCCTTGAAAGGAGGATGTAAAATCTAACAAATACAAATCACTAGTGTTTTGCATGATGACATTGACATCAAGAAAATATTTATTTGTGTGTTTCATTTCTTGCAAAGGATAATGATCAAGACCACTAGTCTCTATTAGTTTGGGATGCACTACTACTAAAGTTGGGTTAGAAGGATGTTTTGTAAGAGTGTTGATATTGAGTGAAGGTTTGTTTATTCCTATCAAAGGACAATAACCAATACCATTAGTTGTTTCTTACATGTTAGGCTTGATGGTACATGGATACCTTATTCTTTAGCACCACATCCTTATCCGCTATAGCCAAGTTATTTCATAAGCTCATAATCTCTTCCATAAATTTTTTTTATTTCTTTTGGATTTGGTGATTGTTGATAGTTGGTTTTATTAAAATTTATTATGTATGTTGTGTTTTCTTCTAAATTGGTTGAGGTGGATGCTTTCGAAGGTTCTTCTAAATTTTGTGTTGACGTTATCACTTTTTATTTTCCCTTTTCATAGTCTATGTGTCTGGTCTTGTATTCTCCCATGAATGTAGGTGTGAAATCTAAAGAACCCCAATCATTGTCTAATAGCTTTGTGACTCCCTCAATGTGTTTTGCTTTGTCTTTTTGTTGCATGGGTTCTATTTGTGTAGTTGGTGTTAATGTTTTCAAGGGGTTCTCTTTGTTTTTCTCAAGTTGTAAGACACAATAAGGCTCATGATCAATGTCAAGTGTGTACACTATTTTGTTGTACATATATTTCATTTTACAATATTGAACCATAGAAGGAACCGCATTCATTGCATGAATCAACGGTCTGCCTAAAAGGAGATTATATGAAAGATCATGAGGCATAACATGGATCAGTTTTTCTAATGTGTCCTTTCCCTTTGTAATAGGTAAAGTGATCACACCAAGCGATTTCTTTCTGACATTGTCAAATCCACTAATAGATAAAGAGGTTGGTTGAATTTTTTATTTATCCACACTGAGCCTATCCAAAAGGTTTACTCTACACATGTTAAGAGCAGAGCCATTGTCAACTAGGGTTTTCTTTAGCCCTTTTCTATTGTATTGAGCTATGATCATGAATGCATCATTTTGTTTTTGCACTTCCAAAGGGGGAAGTTCACATTGGTGGAAAACAATGTCAGCATATATTCCTTGAATCATGGTTGTTATGTCATTTGATTGTGCATTAGGAGGGATAGGAACCTATTGAAAATCACTTTGAATCATGTTGTGGTAATGAGGGGAGGCTTGAATAAGGTCCCACAATGATCTCTTAGCAGGAGTATTCTTTATTTGTTCAACAAGATTGTACTCCTTTCCACTTTGTGTAGGAAATTGAGGAGGACCTAGTAAGATGGGGTTAGGAAATGGGATGTATGTTGAAGGTGTTTTTCTTGGTTGCAAATTATTTCTAGTGTTATATGTATGAGAAATGATATTATGACTTGGCTTTTGCAAAACAATGTTCTTAGATGGGTAAAGGAAAGTTCGGGTTTGTTTTGAGTTTTTTTTTAGTTTGTTTCTTGTATGATGGTCAGTAAAGAATTAGAGGATTATTAGGATGTCCCATGGGGTATGCAGGAGGTCCAATAGTCAAGGAAACTTGGGCATTAATAACCTCAATAATCTTTGTTTGATGTATTTCTAATAAGGGGCAATCTAGAATCACTTGTTTATCATCACCTAAGGAAGCCACATTACTATTGTTGTGATTTTCTTTTACCATGATATTCTCCCTAGGAGGAGAGTTGTTAGGAGAATGAAAAGCCAAATGTTCTTGACATTCAAGGATTGGTTCTTCAAAAATGACTTCATTGCAAGTAAGGGAGTTATCAATGGTTGAATTTTCTTTCTCGATAAGTGTTTTCCTAGGTGAAGGGGACAACTAAGATTCTCATGACTTTCATCGATTAAAGTATCTTCTTGAAAATGAGGAGAGATACTAGGGGAAGGACAAGTATGATTTTCATGATCATTTATGATTTCATTCCTTTGCTCCCTAATGTCTTCCAAAATAAGAGGGGAAGTATCATGATCATCTAACACCCATCTATCATCTTCATCATTTACAATCTCATCCTCCACTAGATCATTATAACAAAAAAGAGGAGAATGGGGATTAGGTAAAGTAATGTTTAGAAATGTGTCTATGATTTCACTCTCTTGTGCTAAAATATATTCCCAAGGGGAATGAGGAGAAGGACAAGAAATATATCCATGATTCTCAATGATTGTATCTTCTTTCACCAAGATACCTTCATCACTAAAAGGAGAGGTATCGGGAGGAGAAAAAATATGGTCATCATGATTATCTATGTTTGTATTCTATTTTATCAAATCACTCTCACAAATAGGGGAGATAGGAGGGAAAGTGTTAAAATTCTCACTCTCTTGCACTAAGAGACTCTCATAACTAGGCAATGCATTGAATGAATGACTAACATGCTTATTGACTAACTTTTTCTTTGTAAACTTGGAGAAGATCAAAAATAATTTTTTTGAAAAGTAATCTATGCAAACTTAAAATGCAATGTAAGGACTTGAAATGAAATGTAATTTTCAGTTTTCAAGCAGGATAGTTTTCTAGTTACACTATGCAATGATATGAAAATTGAATGTTGTGAATGTGAATTTGAAATGAAGAAATGAATGAAATGGACTAATTTAACCTAGATTTAGTGAAATGCATGTAACAGAAAGTCAACCAAATGAAACAAATAACCAATGGCAGCAAACAAAATCTTAAAAATAATGTTTTCAGTGTTGTAAAAGGTAGTTTCAGATTTGTTCTAGGACTAATTCACCCAAGATCGCGAATGAGTCCCAGTATGGATTTTTTTCAAAAGTTTTAGGAAATTTCAATGGATTTTTGTGTGTTTTATGTTGTATGACTTGAAGACTAACTGAAAATGCATATTTTGAATGATTTTAAATGAAACTAAATTCAAAAATTCAAGCTATATGAGCTTTAACTAATGAAAATTTTGAAACCCTAGAATGCAAATTAACCAATGAAAATCCTAATGCAATGTTGATACAAGCCAAATATAGGATGATGATGGACTCCAAATCAGAAAAGAAGGTACTTTAAAAGAAGATTCACAAAAATGTAGTCAATGGAAATGGAAGCTTCCCACCTTTGAGGCATAAGCACAAGGAGAGAGTTCCTATTTCACAATTGCCACATGCACTCAAGGACACCTTAGAGATCTCAATCCAATAAATAATGGAAGGAGAGATTTGACAATAAGGTATCCTAGGATATTATTTTAGATTATAAGAGGGGTTCACCACCAAGTTTAGACTTGGAAAGGCAATTCAATGAAAGATGAAATGTAAAACCCTAGTTTGATGCAATGCTTCAATGAATGGCCTAGAAATGACCATGAAACAAAATAGAAAGCTACAAAACTAAAAGTGTGCACTTGGTATTTGGAGAGAGATGGAATGAAGCTTTGAAATCCTAAAATTGATGGTTTTTAGGAATGGTAGGACTCATTCGCCATTCTGGGCGAATCAATCCCAGATCTAGATTTCTACACAAAAGCAAGTTTCAAGCAAATGGGTATCCAAATCTACAAAAATCTTTGAAAACACCCACAATGGGAATCATTCGCCACTTGTGTGTTGAATGAGTCTAGTTTGGCTTTTCTAGAAATTCAAATTTTTGATCTGTACCTCTTAGTTTTCTCTTTGTATCCTTCTATGTGTCTAGATTTGAAACCCTTATTTTTGGGACTATAAGTGACTTTTTGTGAAGATTTCAAATTTTCCAATAGGGAGAAAAATCCAAAAAAATTAAAACCTAATCTTCAATGATCTCCAAGCCTTCAAAGCACCTAGATATACAATCACACAAAGAGAGAGAGAGAGAGAGAGAGAGAGAGAGAGAGAGAGAGAGAGAGAGAGAGAGAGAGAGAGAGAGAAAATGTTGATTGTTAGGGAATAGGGGTTTGCCTTGGTCAAACCCCTTTTAGGTAATTAAACAAAAATGATGAAATAAGATAATGAAGCATGAACATGAAATAATGCACTTAGAACCTTTCCATGATGATGGATCTTGAATTTTTGCAACAATTGATGAAGAATCTTGCTCTTTAATTCCTTAGAATTGATCTGGAATGCTCTTATTACAGTCTTGTGAAGTCTTGAAATGATTAACCATTGCTTGCTTGACTTGATAACATGTAGGCTTGATGTTCCTTGAATCAAATGAGGATTTGAAATCTTGTTTATATAGGAAATCCACTCACATGACCATTAATTTGATCCCCAAAGCCTCAACATTGAAGAAATTTGAATTAAAAACCCACTTTTTCCCACTCAAACCTCAAAAATAGCTCAAATGGGACTCATTCACCATCTTGGGTGAATGAGTCCCACCTGGATGGGAATCATGCACCCAAAGTGGTGAATGGGTCCCACAGGGACTATTTTTCTAGCTAGGATATTGGGGAGTGAAGAAATTAAGCTTTTATGTTGATTTTGTCAAGATTTTGATCAAAATATGCCATGGGATACATAATATGGGGTCATAGGGGCCTATTAATGATAATATAAAGGTCAAAAATTCAATAGGGCCCAAAATCCAATGTGAAAGTGTAAATAAATACACTTTACAACACTAAATTAAGGCAAAATTGGATCTATTTTGCTTAGAAGGGCCCTAAATCCCATGTGAATGTGTAAAACACATTACAAAACTAGATTAGGTCCAGTTGATTTACAAGCCTCCAAAATTTAATGTGAATATGTAAATAAATATATTTTATAACATTAAATTAGGATAGAGTTAGGTTAATTTATCTTAAAAAGGGCCCAAGATATATTGTGGATGTGTAAAACACCTCACAATACTAGATCAAGGTGACATTAGGTCCAAGTTATCATTAATTATTCCCAACTCAAGCAAGGGAAAAGGCATAATTTTTTAGTGAATCTAGAAGGTGAATACAATGGTGACACATGACAATTGATCATTTTTTTTTTTGCATCCTTGTTGCAAAAAAAAAAATCATTCAATTGATATAGATGATGATGATGATTCAAGGTATAACCCTAGTCGATGAACAAATAAAAAACGTTACCAGTTGCTAGGGAATGAACACTTGGTGCGGGAAGACATAGGAAATGGCACAATTTTATATGTGATGGACATAGTTGTAAATGAGATCGATCCAATGGAAAATTGAATTGCACAGATTCTCATGTCAACAAACATAATATGAGATCAATTCAAGGAAGAAAATGATCAAATAGGATTCCTTGCATAGATTATGAAATTGATATTCCAACAAGGATTTAGTCACATTGGAGGAAATGATGGTACTAAGGTGAAGGAGAACAGATAGTTTGAATTTGAATCCACTACATAGGAAGATGAAAAACAACATAGGAACCCTAGTTCTTGTTTGGATGAATGAACTAATGGCACAAACAATAGTGTAACTAGTTCTACTGCATCCTATTTTTTATTGGATGAAATGTACTATGCCATGTGTATACAAAGTGTTATGTAATAACAATAGGTTGAGCATACATCAATATGGTTAATATAGATGATTGATTGGTTTAAGGTATGGAATGCTTGCTGGAGATGTTAGAAAATGAAGAGAACCCTAACTAAAACTTCTAGATGATCAATGTGTAGATGAAGTTCTTAAAGCTATAAAGACAGATAAGTGAAATAGAGAAGAGGTTGGTTATTGACAATCCAAAAAATGTCTAAGTGTACAATAGTGGATTGTATACAAGTGAGTGTTGAGTCTGTGAGAGAATAGAGAGAAAAAAACATGTTGTGGTAGAGTGTCCATAACTGAGTATTATCTTGTTGAATATATGTAGCAAGTTAGAACAATGATTATTCTAATTCAGAAGAGAGAATTGTTTAGAAGAGAGAGAGAGAGCAAGTGCAAACAGGTTTGAGAAAAAAATATGTATTGAATATAATGATGCATTACCAAGTTTTGTAGAACAATTTTTAATGCATATATAAGTATTGTATTATCAGAGAGGTTGCTTAGATTAGGGGATTCTAGTCTCCTTGGAGTTGTAGTTCCTAAATCAGGGTTTCGTAGAATCCTTGAAGTTGTAGCTTATAAATTAGGGAGTTTTTGCTTCCTTGGGTTGTAGCCTTAAACTTATGTAAATGAGGACTTATTTATGACATTGGATTTGACCAATAGACTCAAGTAGGTTTTTTCATCATGGTTTTTACCATCTTGGGTTTTCCACATATATTTGGTGTTGTGGGAATTTGGGTTGATTGTTTATTTGCATTTTTATGCTTGCATCTTTAGTTTTCAATATATACATTAAGATCTTGAGGAAGAAATATGCAAAAAGTATTGGAGCTAAGGAAGTAATTTACATAAATGTTCTAAAGGCTAAATTTTTTAATATCTACTAATTCACCTCCCTCTCAGTAGATTATTATGTTCCAAAAATTGGTATCAAAGACTAGGTTCCCTAGGAGAAGCTTAATCAACTCAATTTGATCTTGGATAAGTGAATAAAAAAATGGATTATCAAGAATATTTATTTGCAAAAGACGTACCTCTCTTTGATGGATCTAAATATGTATTTTGGAGATATTTAATGAAAGCTGATTTTTGATCCTTATGTTTTGATGTGTGAATTTCAATGGTATATGGATATACAACTCATGTTAAAAATCCTACTACTGAGGTTGAGAAGAAGGCATATGAGGATAATGCTAAAACAATGGATGCAATTATTTGTGCATTGTGAAGTTCCATATTTTTTAAAGTAATGCACTGCCAAAATGCACAAGAGGTGTGGAACAAGCTAAAGAGGATGTATGAAGAAAGTGATGTTGAGGTGCAGTCATTGTTTGAGAGATATCAATGTAAATATGAAAGTCTTGAGTCAAGTGAAGATGAGAAATCTGTAAATTGGTTCTCAAGTGAAGCTACAACAAGAAGTGATGAAGAAGAAATGTCTACACCTGGATCTAAAAATGTTGTTAAAGAGGAAGCTGATTTCAAAAGAAGAATGAGGTATGGTTTTAGAAAAAAGCAGGAGTAAAACTTCTTGTCTTACTTCTAAATGTTCTCGTAATTCTAAGGATAATTCTAAGGATGAGAAAGCTAAAAATTCTAGTGAAAAATAAAGTAGTAGTAAGTAGATAGATAAGGTAGATCTATACACAAAAGAAGAAAATAGATTATCAAATGTTTTTGGTAGCTCAAATTATGAACAAGATGATGAACATGAAGGATCATGTGAGATTAAGAAAAGGCATTTCTTGTTTGTGGATGTTGAAAGATCTGATAAAGAAGAAAATGTTGAGACCTCTAGTGAAAATGGAGAGATTGATCTCGAAGGTCAACTCATCTGTGCTTTGGATGAGATTAAGAGGTTGAGAAAAGAGAACAAAGAACAAAAAATAAATTCTCACGAGGAGATAGATAAGCTGACCATGAGTCTTGATGAATCTAATCAATTTGTGGTAAGCTTGAAGATACATGTGGAAGAAGAAAAAATGATAGAAGATGTAGTTAAATCAAAAATACAGTCTAAATCAAATGAATGCATGAAGTTGGAAGAAAAGATAGTTTTTATAAGAAAGGAGTTAAAATATGTAAAAGAGAAGTTGGATAAAAAATTGAAGCTGAAAAGTGGCTCTAATATGGTAGATGAGTTGATCATATCACAAAATTTGTCTAGACCAAAAAGAAATATTGATCTTCATTATGAGAAAGGGAAAACTTTTGCTACTTTTGTAAGAACATTTGGTATATTCAAATCAAAAGTAAGAGATTGCATGAAGGATAAGAAAGTATGCACAAGCTTACCAAGGAAGATGCTTCAAAGAATGAAAAATCAATTAAAGGTATTGTTGAAGTGATGACAGAAAAAGAAGAAAGGAAGCCAATTGTTTTTACGAATAAATTTGTGAAGGAAAAGAGACTTACAATAGATAAGAATGTTGAGAAATTGTCCCTGATGAATTGAAGAAAATAATGCATACAAAAGGAGTTGGTGCAGAAATTTTTACTACGATGAGATACATGAAGAATTCAAATCAAAGAAGGCCACCTCATCTTGCATAATGTAGATCTATGGCCAAGTAACCCTCATAATTTTATGGATATTGTTATACTTGCAATCAGTTTGTTCATAAGGCTAGTGAGTGTAGAGCTAGACATAGTGGGAGCACAAAACATATGCATATAAATTCATTTGCTCCTATTGTAGACATGAATGTGATGTCTTTTAACTACCACAATTTTGGTCATATTGCAAAACATTGTAGAATGAGTCATGTAAGATCAAAATAACATAGTGAGAAGAAGAATATGTTCTCCAATGTGAACAATGTTTCACATGTTGTTGAGAAGAAGGCTGATCGGATAGAGAAAAAGACAAGGAAGGTCTAGAAAGAGAAAGACCGGCAGGAAAAGATCCATGAGGCTACTTCTACCTCACATCACTAATTATAGTATTGGAGCATAGATCTAGAGGGGATAAATTGGTGTTTTCATTCATCCTTGGCTATGGAAGGCAGGTCAAGTCAAGTAAAATATTCTCTATAAATTTCTAATGACTTGGTGCTTGCAAATTTATGGAAGTTTGTTTAGTTGTTCAATTAATAAATGCTTCTTAATTGCAAGAAGAAGAATTACGGCTAAGTAAGAGTAGTTTGGAACGGTTTGGTGTTAGTTTCAAATTGGTTTCATTCCATTGTGAGTTTGTATGGTGATAGTTCAGTTGGTACAAAGCTTGCAATAAAGAAGATGCTTATGTATGCCAATGAAGTAGTTGTTGCATTATCTAAAGGGGAATTGCTATTGGTAGCAGATCAATGTCATGATCATATTAGTTGGTTCATATTAGCTTAAAATTGGTGTAGAACTTGGAATGAAGAAAATGCATGAGCATGTCACTAGAAGAAGATGAAGCAAATTTTATGGAGAAGATACAATTGGCATCTATGGAGAAATTGTAATTGGTTTTAAAATCAATGTTATACTTGATGTAGTGTAGAAAAAGAGAATTTGAAGAGAATTATGTTACAGGTAGTGATTTGAGTTAAGTTTTTTCTCACTATTGGTATTAGGGTGTGATATCATTATTTGGTGTGAAAAAATTCAAATGGTACAAAACATGAATTATAATATCAATAATTGGTATTAGACTTGATTGGTATGAGAGCAGTAACAAGGTATCATTTCAATAATAGGTGACATGAGTATAATTTCAATTGGTACAAGAGCACAAATCTAATTTTTGAAATTTTTGTCAGGTTTGTTTGGTCCAGTATGTATGATGGAAATTCAACTAGTGATTGGATAGTTTACATTGGTACAAAGTAGTTGAGTAGTATGGTTTTTCCACTATGATCACTAGTTGGTAGCAAAAATTGGTATTATAGATAGATGTTGGATGCAATTATTATAGTGGCAATATTTTCCTTCTATTGGTATTAGGAACTTTTCTTTCTCTTTGAAATCTTTTGTTAAAGGGGAAGAATGATCTAAGAAGGAGTAATGTTCCTTTTCCATCTCCAAGAAGGAATCAAGGTTACAATAGTGTGGTGATCTAAGAACAATGACCTAGAGGTGTGACCCTTTTCCATTGATTTCAAAGGGGGAGAAAGTTGTGCAAATGCTCAAAATAGTTGAGCATGAGGGAGAAAGTTGTGTAGTTGCTCATAAGTGTGAGAAAAGGAGAAGATATTTCCAATGAGGAGAATTGAGAGCTTAGATGTTATCCATAATTAGTACCAGACCTTTGGAATTTTGAGCATCTATTTTTTCCATCAATGATAAAGTGGGAGATTGTTGGCATAAGGTTGTCATTGATGTCAAAAGGAGATCATACATGGTTTTGACTTGATTCTAAAAGGAGATTGTGGGAATATGGTGTTATTAAAAAAGAATTTTTGTGTAATATCATACAGAGAGATGTAAAAGACTTAGCTAAATTTGTGCTAAGTTTTTTGGGTAATTAGGCATCGGTCTTTGGGTGTACAACTTATCAGATGTAGTGATAAATACTTAGCAACTTGGATGTGCCGGTAATCAAACTTTAGAATTTCACCATATGGGTGTAAGTGTATTAAGTATTCAAGAACTCCAAACCCTAATTAGCAAAATGTGGCATGGAGGAACCTCAACCTCCGACCCCCAAAGATGCTTCAGAGTTCATGGGTTGTGAGGGATGTTTATGCCATGCCAAAAGACCTAGATAGTAGTATGAAGAAGATGATATCTTTGATCCCCAACTGTCGATAGGAAAGTTAAGTTACATTGACATGATAGGGGCCTTTTGGTGGGACTTGTCTTGGAGTCCCTTCAATAGTCCGATAATCATCTCATCCGTGAGACACTAGTATCTTGATAGGAATCTAGGACTCTCTTTGATGGAGCGATAAGGAGAAAAATAAACTCATCAAAGTGACTTAGTCATTTTGAAGGAAGTTACAATGTTGTCTCTTCAATGTTGCGATGATAATCTTCATCGGGTGGAAAAAGTGATGTCGCCAAAACTATAGAGCTAGTCCCTTCAATATGGTGATGACTATGTAGGTTAGGTGGGATTGAGCATTGATTTCCCACCTTCCCACTAATAATTTAGTGGGGCCCGTGTGAGACCTGTGGGGAAGCAGGGATTAGTGGAAAGAAATCCACATTGGTTGGTATGTGGCAGTGCAACCTGATGGTAATGATGACTATCACTAAGTTCATACGCATCATGAAAATATCCTTGAAACTGGCATGTGATTTAGCAATATGTAATGAGATAAAGTGAATGACTGAGGTTAGAAGAATTTATGCAATCTAACAGTGATCACTATATCTTTTTCCATCGCGGTAAGCAATAGTGAAGCTTAACATGTTATAGTGATATGTGATAGAACAAGTTCATCACATATACCTTTTCATATCACCAAAAGAAAAAAGGAAGTCTCATCAGAACACTGATATAGCAATGATCATTACATCGGTAAAGTGGATGTGCATTTGCTAAATGTCAGAGCGATATGGCAATAAGGTGAAATCTAACTATGTAAATGACAATTTGTTAACTAATGATGTTGATATTGAAGGAAAATACTGTTGGACACTAGGAACACTGAGAGGGGGGGGGTGAATCAGTGTTCCATGATATTTTACTTTTCAAATCAGATCCAAAACTATCAACAACAATAATTGAACTTAAAACAACATCCACAACACATAAACAAATGGAAACATGCAATCACATTAAAGAACACCATAAAACCAGAAATTTTTTTTTGTGGAAACCTTGTTAGGGTAAATACCACAGTGGAGATTAATCCACAATGTATACTCTATTAAAATTATAATAAAAGAGGGGAATGCACTTGCATTCAAGTGCACTTCCTAGAGCTCACTGTTCAAGAGAGAAAGGCTCATTTCCTTACAAAGTATAATTGAGATTACAAAAAAATTTGAACTGAGAGTACAACATCTACAAATGCCTGGATTCAATTCCAATGAAGCTCATAATCAGATTCTGGATCTTTACACCAATTCACACTTCTGCTTTGCTTTGCTTTGCATACAAAACTTTTTTTCCCTTAAATATCTAATATATCATTTTTTGCTCTCTCTCCTTGATACACATAAACTTCTATCTCTACCACAATTCCTTTACTACTCTCATTTCACCAAAAATGATTTTTTGATCTCCTTTATATACCCGGTAATCAGGAATTCATTGTATGTCAACTTCACAACAAAATATAATATTCTTGCTTATGTTGGCTCAATTCATTAATTCGAGTTGATGTGTACCCACACAAGTCAGCTAGAATTTAGTAGGGACCCAAAAAAATGTTCCAAACATAAGAAATAACTAAATATATACTCCACATATATCCGCGATACACCATATGAAACATGTCGGCTAGAATAGGAGAATAAACCATGAACCATACTACCAAACCTCTTATTTCAAATTTTGACTAATCCAACACCACAAAACTCACCAATAGGATAGTACACATGCTAGGAAGGCTTACCTAGTGATCCACACCAAAAAATAATGATTTGATGAAACAATCAGATTAGCGTACTAACTGGATGCACTACTCTTCATTATTTCTATCGGTAGGAGTAATACTAACACAATGGACCATATAGCTAACTCCAGATGCCATCAATGACAACACAAGTAGCCAAAAATGATCTCTCAAAGCCATATGCCAACAATCTCCCCCTTGGCATTGATGGCAACACTTAGTGAAAAATTGACTAAGTGTCAAAACTAAAAACTTCGACAAAATCAAGACTACTGCTCCCCCTTTGATGTCAAGGAAATTTTTCACTACATTCTCTCCCCCTTTGACATCAATGGAAAAGCTTCTACTATACTTCTCTTCTTATTTTTCCTCCTTTGAAAAATAGATAGATGAATCAAAATTTGAGAAACTACTGCAAAAATCAGAAGATTATTTTGTACTTAGCTTTAATTTCTGGAAGGAATTTCTTCCAAGAGTCCACTGCAATCCCAATGGCTATAATCAAGTTTTTATTCTTTGATGTCCTATTGATAATCTGGACAAGGGATTCAGGGATGGTAATTGCTTCTTCCTATTTTTCTCCTGTCCTTAACACTTCAATCATCTGCTCTAGTCTGCCTTCAATCAGGTCTTTTACTCTCCAGAAGGTGTCCATGAGAGTATTTCTAGGAAAGTGGACCTTTGCATGTTCAGCATGCAGATCATGAACCTTTTTCTTAACCTTTTCATCCTTATCCAAAAACATACTATAGTCCTCTCCAATTCTGACAAGCTCTTTTTCAATTTCCTCCAACTTATCCTTGTACTTGCCAACCACATGAGGCCACTTTAAATAGTAATTGAAGAATTTATTGGCCGAATCAATGCACTGTCTCAACACATTCATTTTCTTCTTCAACTTACCAAGAGATATCCTAAACTACATCTTCAAATGGGAAATTATTTCCTCCTCCTTCTTATCTAGAGGCACAGATTCCATAGCCTCCTTAACACAATCAATCAATTCTTCTGGGAGAACATCCTTTAAACTCTCTAACTCAATATTGTTATCAACAAAGTATCTTCCTAAAGTTTCTTCAATGACATCCTACTCATACGATAGTCCATTCAACCATATTTCAGTTATCATTTCCATCCCATCTTCATCTTGAATAATTTGCATTATCTTTGATTTGAATAGACCACCTTCTTCATCACTGTCTTCAACTAATATTATTTTTGGTTCACTTGATTTAGGTTGATCTCTTGGAGTATACTCATTAGAGTCTTCATCTACTACATCCACAACCAACTTCCCTTTCAAATTTTCTTCAACTTTTGCTGACTTGGGTACCAGAGGATTGACATCAGCCAAATCTCTTCCTCTCTTCTACTTCTTCTCTATATTCCTGGAGGATGATCCAACTTCAGTTTTTTTTACTGGAAGAGAGATAACATTTACATCAAACTTTTCCAACACCTTTCTAAAGAAGTTTTCATAAAGGGTATGTGCAGGATCATGGTATGCCAAACAAACCCTTAAGTGGCAATGAAAATTCAGAACAATTAGAGTTAGGCAACTTGAAGTAAAAATTTGAATAAGTTATCTATATTATTTCAAAAACATGTAAGAATAGATTCTGTGGGAAATTGAATTTAGTTTCTAAACTACTAGGTTTATTTTTTTTTAAACAAAATCTATTTGGTGAAAATTTAAAATTTCAATGCATTACTTAAATTTCGAAAAAATTAAGAAGTAGGTGTCTATGTCTCACCACCCCAACCATAATGAAATGATAATATTTTCATGATATTTTAGATGTAAGTAGAGGACTCATGTCTGGATGTGACGCATATTTTTTTGTAATTTTTTTCCATGTAAATAATTAATTATGAATTTTTTATTACAACTTTTTAAAAATATAAAAACTCGTATGTCTGACCACTATAACTTGGTCAAAATTTCATGAAATTCAATTTTTTTATCCATAGTATGCAAAGCATAGAATGTGACACATGTTTTGATTCAAAAATATGATACCGCTTTTGAAAGTTATAAATGTTTTACAATCACTTATCAATCGTGACTTTTGTCATAATTCTAGTAGAAAATAAATAATAATAATCTATTAAATTCAAAATAAAACATAATTTATATTGGCAAAAGTTGAATTTCCACAAACCCTTTTCTATTTTATCAATTTTGGCTAAAAATAAAGTCACCACATGGGCGAAGTCCGGAAAAACAAAGTAAGCTGCTAAACACGCTTTTTGTGTTGACTTTTTAGGATTGGTATCTCCTAACCAAATACCAAAGAAAACCCGAGCCTATTCCCTAGGAAATGAATTTTGTGTCAAACATATCGGATATCCGATTTGAATCGGATATCCAATTTGTTTACATAGCATTTAAAAAAATGTCAAGACTTTATAACATATGATTTAACATATGCAATATATCTCATTTGTAGTTTATAGTTTATTTTAATATATTTAGTTTAGAATATACGATTTAGTTTATATATGATTTTTAAATAGTTTA
>VDFB02000015.1:345981447-346012042 GCA_007258455.2 Sequoia sempervirens
AATTGATATTATAAATATAAATTTAAGGAATAAGTCCCATAGCTATTTTCCAACATAGCAACTTCATGTACATAAATATAAAAGAAATAACAAATCTAATTATATTCATTTCCAAATTTCAATAGTCAATGTACAACTTTGACTTGCCATTAAATTAGCACATAGTCAATACAATATTTATATTAATGATACAAGTACATAAAATAGAATTCCATTGTAATTACTCTATGAAAACTTGCCTCCATTAGTGGATGAGAACATAGTTGAGGTACTTTTCCACCCAACCACAAAGCAATTCTTCCCCAAAATTAATTATTCCGTCGAAGAATACCTAACCTTGCACATAACACTTAGCAAGAGATATACTTTGCAAGGTGGAATATGTGCATGCCTAACTACATGCATTTTTATCAACTGTTAGAATATGAAAGTTCCATGCTAGGTAAATCAAAGAAATAACAAAGAGAGGATAAATATTAAGCATTCTTTTTTGTAAGAAAAAATGACTACAAAGCTTTTCCAAGCTCACATTGCATAAAATACAACTTGAGTTAGATTTGGAAAATAAAATCTACACTCTCTAGCACTCGTTCCTAGAAGAAAATCTTATCATTACAAAGGGTTATCTCTCCCTTTTTTAACATCTCCTAGCATCATATTCTAGTGTGTTGTGAACTCTATTAAAGCACTTTTGTATCATTCCATTTCAATTTCATCAAACAAGTAATCCATCTAAAATATGGTATAGTCATTTATCTACTCATCATACAACTATCTTTTCTTACTATTCGTATTGCAATTTAACACTATTCCATTTCTACAATCATTTCATTTACAAATGAAAGTAAAAAATCATGACCAAATGAGTAAATTAAGATTAAAGAAGAAGGTATACCACATGTGTGTGCACATGCATAAATGAAAAATTTATGTGTGTACACATATATGTCTTCTAAATCTTCTATAAATATGTGTATACATTATGAATATTAAGAGAAAAATATTTTTTACATAGAGATTTCCACATTCAAAAAAAATATCATCTTCACTCAGATGTTCCATTTGGCCTTTCAATAACAACTAGTCTCAATTTAAATACAATAAGAAATATTAAATCAATTGTCACTTGTCTCTTGTATGGATCATAAATCAATTTTAAATGAAACATGGATGATTTGCAAGACTAAGAATAATCAGTTCTAGAGAAAAAAAATCAAAATTCATAGAATATATATATATATATATATCCTTCAATATGAAAAAATGTTAGGTTCTATATTCATTCTTTTTCTAGCCAAAATATGCCCACATATTGTTCAATTTGATTCAACACCTTATCATTCATAAAAAAAATATTAAAACACTATAATGTTGGCTTATTTGTTCTAACAACAACAATATTCGACATAAGGGTGTCGATAAGAATGTTATTATGTAATCAATAACATGATATCATTTATCATTATGTACCTTCATTTTACTTGTTATCTATTGTGCTATTGTTCGGCTGACCATATAATGAAGGAACATTTCATCTGTAAGTAACAGAGTATGAACATCCTTCGACTCTAGTTTAAATAGAGGATTATGTCAACAGTGTACATGTATATATATATATATGTATATATATAAATACATATAGACACTTCATATGAGAAAATATTTGAATGATTTATTACAACTTGTAGATTGAGATGGACCAAACATCATGCATTGTTGTTATCTAAATTTGGCTGAGTGTTATTCATGGAATGATAGTATCATTCCTAAACCCCTTTTAATTGTATAAGGTGAAAATGTTTGATCACTTATAAAATAAAAGGGAACAATGAGAACATCATTTGAATCATGCATATAATAGGGCTTGATTCACCACATTCACCTCACCGAATGGTGGGTGTGATAATCAAACATAGGTTGTACAATGCATGTTTTTCATCAATAGACAGAGTGATAAAAGATATGAATCATTTAGCTAGCAATGATTAGATGCTAGCAACAAAGCTCATATGAAATAATAGTCATCGAACGGTGACTGTTGTACAACCATTTTATTTTTATCAAAGCATAAGTCAAAAACCTTAACAATGTCCATCCAAACAACAAAAATAGGTACAAAATAGAGTTATTCAGATAAATGAAATGCAACAACAATGGCCCAATTGAATGAACAAGACAACCCCTAAGAATAACTAATAGAGTTAAATATGGGGTTGACTAAATAGTGACCAAAACAAAAATACATAGCCACGGGTTTGCATAATAAGTGCATAGTTTTTAAGAAAAACTAAATACATGAAATACTCGATATCTTCAAGATAGAGCATAAGGATGAAATGTTGTTCTATGGGAAACATCAGATATATAGTTTCTAAGAATACCTCTCTGCCATTCTAGTGCTTTTTCCATTGGAAAATTACAGCAACAACTCTATTCTTTCAGTCTCCTTTCCTATATCATCAATTTTTCTCACTGCTTACATAGATTATCTCTCAAACTGCCTCCCTTGACCTATATACCATCTTTTTCACCTTTCGACATATGGCCTTATATTTCCTTCTTCCATACTTTACCAGCTTCCACTTCCTCTCCATTTTGAGCCATAGGGCCTCTTCCATTCATTATGGGAGTTACTAATTAACATATATATATATATATATATATATATATATATATATATATATGAGCATATATATATATATGAGATATATATATATATATATATATATATATATATAATACATAGAGAGAGAGATTCATAAGCATACATTTTATTTTTTTCCCATTTCCTTTATCAAGAATCTATTTCCAAATTCATCAAAGAGAACAAATAATATAATCATTCTCCTTATGATAATTGTATATGATCAAATGCATTTTCCAAACCCATTTTGAATAAACCTTTGAGATAGTTAGGGTAAGACAAGGATGCACTAAATTTGTTTCTTTCACAAGATTGCTTATTTTACCAAATTATGATTCCACACAAGAAAGAGTGATATTTATCAGTTGTAGAAAATGCAGATGTCCTAGTCTATTATGGTGTGTGAGATTCTAGATTTCAACCTTGCTTGTACCATTATCCATTTGGATAAGCATTCTTTCCTCAACCAAGTTCTTGTTCTTCAACTCGTTCCTACACATACACACATTCTTGCAGTTGCCAACTTTATCACTAACCTTTAAATGATAATCATTATGAAATACTCTTTTAAATCATAAAATTGTATGATAATCATTTTTTAATACTAATGCATTTATAAAATCCATAAATACTAAATGATAAATTTAATTTTTCAAATATTTCAATTAACTTTGCATTATTAAATGCAAGTAATAAAATTGAGATGTGACAAGGTTAGCCTTTGGTCTAGTGACATCCTATGGTACCAAGAATAAATTTTTTACTATTACAACACTTTAAAAAATTTCATCTAGTATTTTGATTAATCCAATCATGGATACCTTTAGTGAAGACCCCTTTATTTTAGCTAAACAAAAGAAAAGAAGACGCTATCCATTTCTAGTAACTAGTCATAAATTACCTATGATTTATTGATAATCTAATCTTTCTACTTTATAAAGTGGCATGTCCCTAGCCTTGAAGTTGACTGATCCCACTATGAGTGCAAGTATGGATTGTTTGAACCAAAAAAATTGCTAGATATGTTAGTAAAAAGGTGTCTCAACCTTTTTTTCCATACAATGTTTAATTATTTTATTACTTTACTATTTATGAGCTTTATTTATTGAAGATAACTCAAGGAAAATTTGGAAGTGGAAAGATGCTATTGTAAGTGGAGTTGTGCATGAATTAAATTTATATTTCATGTTGAGTTTACATGGAATGTGAGATTTTTGAAGGTGTAGTTATATTTTGGAAATTCTATCTTTTTCATGTGCAAGATTAGTGATAATTGGAAGTTATAATTTTGTATGTGTTGAGAAGTAGACACTTACCATTATGCATGTACCTAGTGGTTTTGGTATTTCCCATGTTGCACCTTCAATCTTGAGTGTTGGATTTTTAAAATGTCTAATTAATGCATTGTAATCTCCTATATATTGAGCATTTATATTTTGGAGTTGTAGATTGTTTTATTTGTGGAAGTACCATTATGCTACTGGAACTACTCCACAATTAAGAAGTGTGAAGAATCCTACAAGAGCATAGCTCTACAATTATATTGTAACTTGTTTGATGTTGTTGAATAATATAACTGAGTCATATTTTAGATTTTGGGGTTTTTCTCCCAAAAGCATTTTCCCCATGTAAATTTTATATTATATTCTCATTGTTTATTTGATTATGATATGTATGTGCATCTAAATATATAACTGTTAAGGTATTTAAGAATTTTTTGCAACTCTCTCCTTCTTAGTTTTGTGTAGGAAGCATCTTTTATGCACTCGGTTTCCTTTCATGATAACATGTAATGTTAACTACTTCTACCTAAAATTTATGTTCCAATATAGTCATATTAAGCATACTATTGGCCCTCTCAATCATGTTTTTGTTAATCATTTCCCCAAGTTCATTTTACTAAGGGGTGTGGTGAGTTGTCTCATTCTTTTGATGTTGTCCTATTTATATAATTTTTCAAACTATGTGGAACAAAATTCTCTAAAACTATTAGTCATCGCCATATTTCTCTATTTACAAGTTCATTTCTCCATGAGAGCTTTAAACTCCTTAAACTAGCCAAATACCTTAGATTTTCTATTGAGAAAATTAATCCAACTCCTCCTATAGGAATCATGAAAAATGACATATAATACATGGATTTTAAAAAAGGAGCATCTATAGGACCAAATATATTATAATAAATAAGATACAAAATCTTAGAATAATTATGAGAAATCAATTAAATCTACCCATGGTTTTTCTATCCATAAATATAATTCTCAAAAAATTCAAACACAAGAGAAAAATCAACATTCCTATCAACTCCCCCATGAAACCCCCCAAAACCCATGCAAGGTGGATGATGCCAACCTAGTACCAAGCATAAGCTAAATCCTCCTACCAATCGTCCTAGGCCTAAAACTAACCCTAAACCCCTGAAAAGTAGTCTAAAAGGAAGAGTAAAACCAACCAAGCTCAGAGCCAAAAGTTGATGATAGGGGGGCTTTGTGAACTTAAAAACTTTCATGCTAAAAATTTAAGCAAACATGTTGTTAAGAAAACCCCTAACAAAAATAAGAAGAGTTCTATCACCGTGTTCATTGAAGAAGCAACCTATGAGGATGGGGAGGATGATGTTAAATCTAATAACATTGGTGAAGAGAAAAAAAAGACTAACTAATCCAAATTCAGGTTTTGAGGTTTCCATTGTGAGAAGATCCCACAATTGATTGATAATAAGATGCTCGAGGTAACAGTTGATGAAATTTCAAGTGATTCTAAACAAGATAACCATCAAGATCATAACAACCATGCTGACATGGATGAGGATACTAAGGATTTCATTGATAGCTCAAGTCTTATTCCGAAGCTTAATAAAATTCTCAAGGACTCCATCCCCTTCATGAGTACAAAAATGAAATATACCAAAACTACGTGAAAATTGGACATGATTGCAATGCACTAATGGCTCATGTGGAAGATATTGAAAGGAAGCTTGCCTTTCATGCTTCACTCTCAAAGTGATCCACCACTTTGTTATCACTCTGGCTTTGCTTCTCCAAATAGAGATAAAAACATGAAACTTCTATTGATCCCAGTTCCAACCAGTAGAAGATGGAACATTCCCAAGTATGGGGCTCTTGGTTTTTGTGTTTTGGTCATTTCCTTTAGTTTGATCTATTTTTCTACTATTATTTATTTGTATATGTTCTATTTTGGTTTATGTTATTAGGCTTCCTACTCTAAATTTTTTCCCTTGTTGCCTTTTTTGAAAAGGTTACAACACCTTGTAAATGTTGCTTATCTAATAAAAACATATCTATCAATGTGAGTTTTATTTTTTAGGACTGGATAGACCTTTTCACTAATATATCACATGTCTCAATGCAATATCATTATCTTATTTATGAGTAACTTTCTCTTTTAGGTATGAGCATTCTTGGGTACTAAGAATATATTACCATTAAAATTGGATATGATAGATCTCTTTATTATATTTTTTAAAGTCAATGGTTTAGGTATAATATATCTCTTAATTGCATGCCTAGGAGACAATTACAATATATTTAAGTGCTATCATCAAAATTAAGGAGATTAAAAAATCATACCCCCTTCATGAGTTTTATTTCTTCTTGAACCATCTTATACCCTTCATTATCATCAAATTGAGAGTACCAATTGATACACCCTTTATGAGTATAATTTATTCTTGAACCATCTTACTCTCTTCATTGTTAAGAGAAAATTGTATAGCTGCATCATTCATTTTATTGATAGATAAAAAAAATTGTGGAGAACGAGGAGTGTGTAAAAATAGAATAATACCCTTTATTCACCCATAAAATAATTATATCTTAGTTCTTCCATTATAAACATTGTTAAGATAAGAATTGTCACCAAGGAGGACCTTCTCACCATAAAAACTATCATTTTATAAACACCACTTCCTATCTAGAATCATGTGGAAATGTGCTCTAGAGGTGATCATCCATAAATATTAAAATTAATGTGTGAAAAAGTAGATAATTTCAGCATCATCAAATTCAAATTTTCTTTGATTATCCTTCTTCCAATATCCTTAAATATATTTTCTTGCATTAGTTCCAAAATTGTATTTGAGACCTTTTACTAGGAGACTTATATTTCTTGTAAGATTTATATTTTCTTTTATACCTCTTATTTCCCTTAATTCATTTCTCCTTCAACCATCCAAAAGAATTCAAATCTTACTTCATAAGTTTAGGATCTTCTTACCTCATCCCATCTAAGTAGTCACTATCACATAAAGAACAAGATTTAAAGTTCTTTTAATAAACATTGCCAAGTTGTCCCACAAGTCTATCTAACATAACATTAATTTCCATTCATTGATCCTCATCTTTTATTTTCAAATAAACTATGTATAACTAGATCATGATTGTGTTGATTTCATTTAGGCAGTTGTTGTTAGAAGAGGAGGTGTAAACCGAAGATCTATGCTTGTGCTCTTCAAAATATAATAATACCTTGGTGTAAAGGGTTAAGGGTATGTAGGAATTACCATGGTGGATAAAGAGAATTTTAGTAGAATACAAGGAAATAAAATAAAATTAAACATATATAATCTATCATAACACTCTTATGTCAACCAATACACATCCTCATATATTCATTCTAGAAGATCATTATATAATTACAGATCAGTTACATCTCCCATATACATTGTTTCTCTATCTTACATATGTTCTTCAATTATACTTTCTTCCCTCATATATATATATATATATATCTCATTACATCATGATATGAATTTTCTACATACTCATTTATATCTTGTTTATCCATTATATTTATACCACTCTTTTCTCTTCCCTCAATCATACTCTCATCTATGTCTGCTTTTTTTCATTATGGTCTCTCTCTCTCTCTCTCTATATATATATATATATATATATTTCATTATGCTCTATATATTACTCTAACAATATATATATATATATATATATATATATATATATATATATATATATATATATATATATTTCATTATGGTCTATATCTAGTCTATATATATTGTTAGAGTAATCATGCATGAGCTAATGATTAACTAATATTTATTTAATTATTAGTCTCATTATTCTTATGCACTTAACCTAAACTTAGGATATTGATTTAACTAAGTTCTTTTCTATGTTAGTTGAAGTGAGCTATTATTAGATCATTTTATATAATCACATGTGATACTAACACTTGTCTTGATCTAATCCCTTTACCATTTAGGTTTTCTCCTATATAGAACTCAACCCTCATTATATTATCACTCTTATACTCTCTTGAGATTTTATTCCTTTTGATAGAATTCTCAACCTTACAAGACTCTTGTTTTCCTTGAAGATTCTCGAGGTTCTTCTGTAGCTTTTTTCTTGTTGAGGAATATTGCAATTATTTGTTTCTAGGTCACTTGCATTTAAGGTGTCTTTTTTCATTGTTTGATCATGTGTATCATGTTAAATTTCACAATTCTAACATGGTATTAGAGCTTAGATTCAACAAACCCCTTCTTGATTTATGAGGTTTTTTTCTTTAACAAGGGTTATAGGCTTCAGATCTGAATCCCCTTTACTTTATTCATAATTTTTGGAGGTGGGTACTTTTAGGTACATTTTGGTGCAAAATAAAGCTCACAACTAGATTTAGATCTATCAAGAATGTCAAGTTTGGCTTTTGTTTGGCTTGATTTGGACTCTTCAGGTCAAATTTGTAAGGGTTTGAAGAATTTTTTTTTCTAGATCCAAATGATAGCTATGAGTTTCGTATATTTTGGCATGAAAAAAACCTTGCTATTGGATTCAAGAGGTCGATTAAATGAATTATGATATATAATTTGACCTATTTTGGTGTTAGGATATTTTTAGGCAAAAAACATTTCCAGGAAGGTCATACGACCTCCCATTACATAAATTGAGGTTCTTTCTTTCCTAGCCAAGTCCCTCTCTATTGGTATTTTTAGTTTTGAATTTCATATTCCAAAGGCCATATCTTGGCCATATGGTGGTATTTTCTAGTGTAATTTCTTTGAAATGAGGTATAATTTCATTCTCTTCATAGTCGTGTAAAATGTTTCCAAGTTTTAGTCTTGATTTTTTCTAGAACTCCATTTTCTCAATGTTGTTTAGTTCTCATTTTGGAGACTTTGATGGGACATATCTTCTTCATCTAGACTTCTTTTTTGGGTTTTTTTTTTAAAGTGCATGCTTTTTTGTGTACTTCATCATGGTGCTATCAATTTCCTCTTTTTCTATAAAAAATTGTTATTTCAGCATGTGGTCATTTTTCAGACATTATGGGCTCTCAATGTATGTATTTCTTATTATGTAGATGCACTAAGATAAAGTGTCATTTTGGTGTATATTATTTGTGTATTTTGCACATCCTGTTGTGCCTTTTATATTCACACTATGATATAGGTGACATGGGAGGGTTGATGTGTACCTTTTGGTTTGTCATCACACAATTTTCATGTGAGTGTCCCTTCCATGATAGTAGTGAATCCATGTGATTCTTGCCTCATGTGTGTGTGTACTGTAGAAAAAAGGACCTCTTGCTTGACATGGGAATAATTCATGATAAATTGGACTTAATGAGGCCTTGATTTAGGTGTTGTGAGGCATTTTATGCATCCACACTAGGTCTTGGACCCTTACAAATTGAATAACATGCTTTTCACGATGTCTTATAAAGGTGTTGTAAAGTGTTGTAAGATACTTTCACACTTTTATAGACTTAATGAACCCATTTCTCCCTAATTCAACATTATAATATGTGTTTAATAACATTATTACATCAATCTAGAAGACTTATAACTTAAACTTAATGCTAAACTAGTGTTGTAATGTGTCTTGCACATTCACATTGGTTCTTGTGCTTTCCTAGGCTGTGTGGACCTCATTTTAGTGTTGTAAAGTGTATTTAATCACACATTCACATTGAATTTGGTGTCCCAAGCCATAATTTACCCTTACATCATCACTAATAGACCCTTATTAACCCATATTGCGTATCCCGAAACAATATTTGATAAAATACCCGACAAGGTTGCAATTTAAACCTTATTTCCTTATCCCCTAGCATCCTATCTATCAAAATGTCCCTTCTGGGACCCATTCAACATCCATGGTGAATTAGTACCATCTAGGTGAGACCCATTCACCATGGGTGGCAAATGAGTCCCATTTGGCTCAATTTTGACCTTTGAGTGGGAAAAAAAGTGAAATTTAAGTTTACTTTTACTTCATGTCAGCTTTAGCGATCCAATTTTTAGGCTAATAAGGTAAATTTCCTATAAAATCACCTCTAAAAACTCAAATCACATTCGTTATTCATGAGTCATCCATCATTCTTCCATCTCAAATCAAGCAAGCTAGGGTTTTGTCATTTCAAAGCATTAAGACATTAATTTTTCAGACATTCAAGGGTAGATTCTTCATGTTTTGTTGCAGACATTCAAGATCAAACATCATTGCAAGGTAATAAACTCTATTATTTCATGTTTTATTTCATTATTTGATCATTTTGGTTTAATTACCTAAAAGAGGTTTGACCAAGGAAAACCCCCATGCCCTAACATTCACCATTTCTTCTTCTCTTCTTGTGTGTTTGTAGATTTAGACATTTTGGAAGTGTGGAAATCATTAAGAGTCAAGTTGAAATTTTTTTTAGGTCTTCCCTTCATTGTCCAAGGAAAAATATCAATAAGAACTCACTTTCAGACCTAGAAATCAAAGTTTCAAAAGCAGACACCTATAGAGAATCAAAGTGTAGACCGAAAGCTCCAAATTCCACCTTTGAATATTCAAAAATTTAAAAGTGGACTCATTCACCATGGGTGGTGAATGAGTTCCACTCCAAGGTCAATTTTTGGTTTTTTATATTTTTAGATACCCTTTTGTCCAAAACAAGTTCCGATTCAGTTTTTAATAACTAGGACTTATTCACCTAGAATGGAAAATGAGTCCCACTAGGCCTAAAAACCAGCATCAGTAGCATTTCAAGTTTCATTTCCAGCCTCCTTCAATATCTAAGGTGCACACTTTCAATTTGATTCATTTCTGTTAAGTTTTGCATTCATTTCTAGTTCACTTTTGCATTACACAATGTGTTTTCTAACAACATGCATGTTTTGATAGTTTCCTCTTAATAATGAATACACTTTATTAGTTTTATGCATTTAAATCAGCTCATCTAGGTATATTACATCCATATCATATTAATCTTTGAATGTGAGCATTGCATTTTGGCCCATCTTTCTCCTTTTAGGTGAAAAACCCTAGAAGTGCTAGAAAGACCTTGGGATGCCAAAAATATATGTTACGTTTTGGTGAACCTACTTTTAGAATACTTTATTTTCTGATTTTGAGTCCATTCTCATCCTAGGAATAGCTTACATGCATTATATTTTGCATTGTTTTGCATTCTAGGGTTTTCAAAACTTGCATTCATAAAAAGTGCATTTAGGTTGCACTTTTAACCTCTAAATTCATTTGAATTTTCTAAAATTCTACATTTTTAACTTAGGTCTGCATCATTGCATTCAGAAACCATCAAAATCACTCAAAATTTTTTGAAAATTTTGAAAAAATTCCATACTGGGACTCATTCGCCACCCTGGGCGAATCAGTCCATTTTGACTCTTGAAACTGCCTTTTACAGAGTTGAAAACCCTATTTTTAGGCTTCTTTTTAGTGCCATTTCCTAGTTGTATTAGTTGGCTACATTTCTATAACATGCATTTCATAAAATCTAGCCTAAATTATTTCATTTCATGCATGGTTTCAATTTCCAGCTTGCATTTTCATCTTGTTACATATCATAATCAATCCATTGTCATCTTTAAAATTTAAAAAATTACAATCCCCCTTTGCATCTTTGCTTTAGAATTGTTACATTTAACGTTTGTAGAATAATAATTCTATCATGTTTTCATTACAACATTCTATAGTTATCATCTTTCATGTTCTCTTTTTTGATATTATTGCATGTTGTAAGAGAATTTTGTTAAAGGCATATGAATATGAGGTCCTTTCCCCTCTCTTTTTTTTCATAATAGATCCCTCTCCTAGTTCCCCTTTTGTGGATGAGGTTAGTCTAGTGAAAGAAACCTTGGATAAGCATAACACTTACATTTGTTCTTCTCCTATTTTCTCTCCCACTTGTGAAGAAGAGATTATAGTGTTAGAGGAACCAATCGATGAGAATTTTGACAGTCTGAGTTGTTTCTCTCCTCTTACCTCTCCTATTAGACATAACATTACTAAAGAGGAGGAAATCACACTAAGTAATCATGAGGATAACACAACACAACATGAAGATAAGATCATAGACACATTTCTAGACATTACCTTACCTTGTCTCCATAATCATGATAATCAAACTTGTTCTTCTCCTAATATCCCTCCTCGATTGAAAGGGGATAGGTTGGTGTTAGAAGATATACCTATTCAATATCATTAGAACATTGCCTCTACCTTCCCTAATTCCCCTATTCCATGGGAAGATCTATCTAAAAATTATAATGGTCCTTCTATTGATGCTTCTCCCACTTGTGATGAAGCTACTTTGCAAATTTCAACCTTATATATGAACATATTACAAGCTCTCCTAGTAGGGTAGATAATATGGAACACAAGAATGAAACCTTACAAACAACGAATGATCACCTAGAGTCTTCCCCTAATCTCCCAATTATCAATAATAAAACACATTCAACAATTAATAAATCCCTTAGTTGTGATGAAGTTATCATGGATGAACCAATCCTTAATTGTCACGAACATATGGTTTGTTGTTCTCCTAAGAACTCTCCTTCTAGAGAGGATATTATGACCCAAGACAAAGATAACATTGGCACTAACGATATTATGCCCTTCAAAGACAATGTAGACTCTCACTTGTTACGAGATGTTAACATTATTCAACCTCAACTCATCCTTTATCCCCCTTCACATAAACTTCCAACTCAAAATAAACCTGAATTCATCCTCTACCCACCTTAGAATAATGTATCATAGCAGCTGAGTTATAATACCATTGCTCATACATATAACACTTGAAATAATCTATAACCACTCAAAATAATCTGTAACCATCGCAACCAACCCCAACACCTTTACCTTTTCCTAATCCTATCCCCTTTGGACCAATCTTACCAAGTCTTCCTAGTGGAAAGGAGTACAATCTTGTGGAACAATTAAAGAATATACCTACTAAAATCTCATTATGGGACCTTATTATAGCCTCCCCTCACTATCACAACATGATCCAATTAACCTTACAAAAATTTCATGTCCCTTCTAATGCGCAACCAACTAACATCACAACCATGATCCAAGGAATACATGATGATGTTGTTTTCCACCAAAGTGAACTCCCCGCTTTAGAAGTGAAAAAACAAAATGAAGCTTTCATGATCATTGCTCAATACAATCAGATAGGGATAAAGCAAACCCTTCTTGATAATGGTTCCACCCTCAATGCCTGTAGTGTGAATCTCCTTGATATATTGTGTGTTGACAAGTCATAATAATACCTGATTTTGTATCTATTCGAGGATTTGATAATACAACAAAGCAATCACTTGGTGTAATCACTTTTCCTATTATAGTTGGGGTGGA
Organism: Sequoia sempervirens; assembly: GCA_007258455.2. NCBI lineage: Eukaryota > Viridiplantae > Streptophyta > Pinopsida > Cupressales > Cupressaceae > Sequoia > Sequoia sempervirens. The sequence goes on from VDFB02000015.1 coordinate 345,994,723, forward strand.
TACTTTGTAAACTCCTATTCGTGTCATGCCTTATGATCTTCCATATAAACTTCTTTTAGGCAGACCATGGATTCATGAGTTGAATGCAGTGCCTTCGACCCTTCATTGTAGAATGAAATATGTCTATAAAAATAACATTTATCACATTGAAATAGACCCTGAGCTTGAAATTTTCTTACACCTAGGTATGTGCAGGATCATCATGGAAAAAATAGGCCCTTAAGTGGCAAAAAAATTAGAAAAATCAGAGTTAGGAAACTTGACATAAAAATTTGAATAAGTTATCTATATTATTTCAAAAATATGTAAGAATAGAATATGTATCAAATTGAATGTAGTTTCTAAACTACTAGGTTTTTTTTAATAAAAAAGAAATCTTGTAATGACCCTGCTCAAATTTGATTGAAAACTTCTAATTGAAGGCTCAAATTTTTTTGTAAAACACTTCACATACAAGGGTCATATGACTGATATAACATTTCAGTTTGTTTTAATGACTCTTTTCTTTAATTAGCGTCAATGAGAATGCTTACAAATGACTCTAAATTGACTAAACAATGTTCTAACATGAATGTGCAACTTATTTTTACAATATCCAATGCATATATATGAACTAAGCATAAAAAATGATCACCTATAGCCAACTGATATTTTAACAAACAGTTGGTATGCAAACTAACAAACTAAATACAAATGATATTGAATTTCTCAAATGACACCAGCATCTTATATCTCCTTAATTGCAATGAAATTTCTAATACAATGCTCATGAAATATGGCCAAGACTCTTGTCATTTACATGGATTACAAAATATGACAATGCTGGTATAATGCACACCTACAGCTGAAACTGATAACACCTAAAATGCAATGCTAACATGAATGATAAACAAAGGAACCTCGAGAAATGATGATGCCTTAGAAGAGAGTTGATGAAAGAATCAAGTTTCAAGCAAAATGAACTCCTCTTAGGCCCCAATCGAAGCTTTCATCCAGCCGCCCCTGTTCTTGCCTGGAAATACTTTAGATAAATAAATGCAGCAATTAAAATCTACCTCTTGGCACTTGAAATGATTGTCTCGGCAATAGCAATTGAATGCAACAATACCCAGAACCAAAGGATGCTTCAATGATGAGATATGAACAAAAATGTCTTGCCAATGGTGCCCTTGTTGTAGTATATCAAACCATTGAAATTATTTACTAGCAACCTGATAGCTACTCTAAAATACTCCAAAACAATTTCCAAGCTCTCCCAAGATGAATGCTCAAATACCCACAAAGAAATAATGCACGAATGAGGCCATACAAGCAAAAATTTGAATATGATATGCAAAATCGTCCTCCATTAAAGTCTGAAAATGACTGGTAACTATAACAGCAATGTACAACAAATGAAATCGACCCAATGATGAAGTTCCAAAGCTCCAAAATGCCTCCAAAATCTGCGATGGATTTCCTCAAATCGATACAACCAAAATTTGGCCAAAGGCCATAAAATTTTGCTTTGAAGTACAAGTAGAAAGTCTGAAGCAACATCCTCAACTTTGCAATAATTCAAGTGATATTTCACACCCTCAAAATTGCTTACCAATTGAGAGTTTTCGTTCTCAATGGCCAAAGACAACTACAGAAACCCTAGGCTCCACAACCATCAAACATCAACATCAACAACATCAAATCTGCATGATAGGAAATGAGCCCTCAATGCCTATTTATTCTTTTTCCTCAAGAGGTCGGCCTCCTTCTAGAAATTTCCCAAGTCACCTTCTAGAAGGAATATTGTTTTATTTTATTTTATTATTTTATTATTTTGCACTTTATAATAAAATAATTATTTATAACATAAAGTGCAAACATAACATTACTTTATAACATGAGGTTTCTAAAAATAGAAACATATCAACAAATCATTAGAACACCTCCATATGTAGACTGAATCATGAAACGAGCCAACCAATCAACTGGGTATCTGCCAAACGACCCTCTGATCAAGCCCCATTAGCCTACGAGGATCTGGAATAGGCTAATTCCTCTAAACTCCATTGCTCACAAAAAAGGGGACATTACCATCCACCCTCCCTAAAATTGCTTGTCCCCAAGCAATCTCAGCAACAAGTACAATTCTCCTCCACTTGGATCCCAAGTGAAGATTTGTGTAATGTCCCAAACATCACCAAACAACTCTTGTAGAACAAGCACATCCCGTTGAATCAACTCAACCCCAAAACTGTGATGATAAATTTGATGCGTCCATATTGTTGGAAAGCCACCACCCATTGCTTCCCGTTGTGCCACTCTGATACCTCCCATCTCCAAAACACAAGTCCCGAAGTCCTGAATCAAATGGTAATCATCATGAGATCACAAAGTAGAAGACCTACCAAACTCGGAATCACCATCTGAGATCGGAAGTAAGTCACCAACCAACAAGTAGATAGCTTCCCTATCATATGAAATAGGTAACCAATCCAAAGATGAGTTGTAGATGCCTTCATTACCCTCCAAGGACAAATTTTTAGTGGCTGATCCACTAAGAGTGTCATCACTAACATCATCATCCTCCTCAAGGGAATGATCAACCTCATCACAAAGTGCTTCCTTCCTTTGAGTAAGGAGTCTTCGAATATTATCTACTCCTTTTTGTCTTGCCAAGTTGGAGAGATTGACTTTTTCTTTCACATCTTGAAGATGTTTCCTTGCATTTGCAGCCACTAATCTAGCTTTCTTGGCCTCTCTCAACCATTCTTCATTCAACATTTCGGACCTTTTAATCTCTTCAATGCCAAAGTACACAAAATCAGTCCTCTTGATATCTTCATGTCCACTAATGAGTGTAGTGCTGTCATCAAGAAATGATATCATATCATTTGCTTTCCCATGATCATAAGCTTCATTTTCATAAAAATGATGATGCACCATGTTGTTGTCCTCAAACCAATCTGTGATGACATCATACCATTGTAGAATGCCTCCATCATCATGTGAAAACAAAACACTAGTGGCTGCTCCACTAAGTAGAGGATCAAATTCCACATCCTCCTTAACCTCTTGTGCCCCCAATAGACTTCCATATGAATGAACAACATTTATTGAACTACTATCATGAGAAGAAGAAGCAATGCTAAACTCACATATTGAAGCATCACAAGAAACCATATCCTCAAGTGGCTGCTCCAAAGCAACTGATTTGTCCTCAAACATTACTTGTTCCTCTTCAACTTTGAAATCATCTGAAAGTGTCATGTGCCCATCTTCTTCCTCTATGTTGGTCTGATTTTTATTCTCCATAGGATTAGCTGTATGCTGGTTATCAACTATTGCAAACTCATTGTAGAGGTTTCTAGACACCTCACTTGTAGAAATCTCTTGTTCTTCCTCCTTTTCATTTTGTGATGTAGACTTCTTAGAAATGGAAGTCATATACCTTGCAATTTTGTCTATGGTTGCAGGTGAGAGCAATTCGGCCATCTTTCTTTAACTTTGTATAAGCTTCTCCAATTCTCCCATCATGGCATTTAACTACATCCTAGGAATAGCCATAATGTCTTCGTTCTTCACCCAACAGGATGGCAGGAGACTGCTCTGATTCCACTGTAATGACCCTGCTCAAATCTAATTGAAAACTTCTAATTGAAGGCTCAAAAAATTTTGTCAAACACTTCACATACAAGGGTCATATGACTGATATAACATTTCAGTTTGCTTTAATGACTCTTTTCTTCAATTAGCATCAATGAAAATGCTTACAAATGACTCTAAATTGACTAAACAATGTTCTAACATGAATGTGCAACTTATTTTTACAATATCCAATGCATATATATGAACTAAGCATAAAAAATGATCACCTACAGCCAACTAGTATTTTAACAAACAGTTGGTATGCAAACTAACAAACTAAATACAAATGATATTGAATTTCTCAAATGACACCAGCATCTTATATCTCCTTAATTGCAATTAAATTTCTAATACAATTCTCATGAAATATGGCCAAGACTCTTGTCATTTACATGGATTACAAAATATGATAATGCTGGTATAATGCACACCTACAGCTGAAACTGATAACACCTAAAATGCAATGCTAACATGAATGATAAACAAAGGAACCTCGAGAAATGATGATGCCTTAGAAGAGAGCTAATGAAAGAATCAAGTTTCAAGCAAAATGAACTCCTCTTAGGCCCCAATCGAAGCTTTCACCCAGCCGCCCCTATTCTTGCTTGGCAATACTTTAGATAAATAAATGCAGCAATTAAACTCTACCTCTTGGCACTTGAAATGATTGTCTCAGCAATAACAATTGAATGCAACAATACCCAGAACCAAAGGATGCTTCAATGATGAGATATGAACAAAAATGTCTTGCCAATGGTGCCCTTGCTGTAGTATATTAGACCATTGAAATTATTTACCAACAACCTGATAGCTGCTCTAAAATACTCCAAAACAATTGCCAAGCTCTCCCAAGATGAATGCTCAAATACCCACAAAGAAATAATGCATGAATGAGGCCATACAAGCAAAAATTTGAATATGATATGCAAAATCGTCCTCCATTAAAGTCTGAAAATGACTGGTAACTATAACAGCAATGTACAAAAAATGAAATTGACCCAATGATGAAGTTCCAAAGCTCCAAAATGCCTCCAAAATCTGTGATGGATTTCCTCAAATCGATACAACCAAAATTTGGCCAAAGGCCATAAATTTTTTCTTTGAAGTACAAGTAGAAAGTCTGAAGCAACTTCCTCAACTTTGCAATAATTCAAGTGATATTTCACACCCTCAAAATTGCTTACCAATTGAGAGTTTTCGTTCTCAATGGCCAAAGACAACTACAGAAACCCTAGGCTCCACAACCATCAAGCATCAACATCAACAACAACAAATATGCATGATAGGAAATGAGCCCTCAATGCCTATTTATTCTTTTTCCTCAAGAGGTCGGCCTCCTTCTAGAACTTTCCCAAGTCACCTTCTAGAAGGAATATTATTTTATTTTATTTTATTATTTCATTATTTTGCACTTTATAATAAAATAATTATTTATAACATAAAGTGCAAACATAACATTACTTTATAACATGAGGTTTCTAAAAATAGAAACATATCAACAAATCATTAGAACACCTCCATATGTAGACTAAATCACGAAACGAGCCAACCAATCAACTGGGTATCTGCCAAACGACCCTCTGATCAAGCCCCATTAGCCTACGAGGATCAGGAATAGGCTAATTCCTCTAAACTCCATTGCTCACAAAAAAGGGGACATTACAAATCTATTTGGTGAAAATTTGAAATTTCAATGCAGTAGTACTTAAATTTCAGGGAAACATAAGAAGTAGGTGTTTGTCTGACCACCCTAACCATAATGAAATGATAATATTTTTTTATAAGATTTTAGATATAAGTAGATGACTCATGTCCCGATGTGATGCATATTTTTTTATATTTTTTTTTCCAAGTAAATAATTAATTATGAATTTTTTATTACAACTTTTACAAAATATAAAAAACTCGTATGTCTGACCACCTTAACTTGGTCAAAACTTCATGAAATTTAATTTTTCTTTTTTTAATCCTATAGTATGCAAAGCATATATTTTGGATTCAAAAAATGTGATACCATTTGAAAGTTATAGATGTTTTTCAATTAGTCTATCAATTAGGACTTTAGTCATAATTTCAATAGAAAATGAATAATAATTACTTATTAAATTCAGAGTAAAGCATAATTTATATTGGTGGAAAGCTAAGAATCTCCTTTAAAAACCCTTTTCATTTCATCAATTTTGGGTAAAAAAGAAGTCGTCAGCCACATACCCATCATATTGCCACTTTTTGGCCCATCATGATCCTGCACGGTCTTGAAAAAGGAGGTACAAGTCCTTTGAAAAAATTGATTCCAACATCCAATATAGACCCTCTTGAAATTGAACAAAACAATGAGGAATCAGTGTCTAAATTATTTGGTGATGATTGGGAATCCTTAGAATTCACACCATCATTTATGGGGGAATACATAATCACACAAAATATAGATGAGAAACAAAAAAAACCAACCATCATATCAACACAAAATTCAGGTGACCTTTTGAAAGCATTTGCCTCCACCACTTTAAACAAAGAAGAAAAATACACAGTCCCCTTTGACGACGCTTATGACTAACCACCACTTGATCCAAAAGAAATGAAGCATCTTTATGGAAAAGGTTATGAACTCATGAAACAACTTGGATATAGTGGAAAACGATGTGGTTCTCGAGAACAAGGTATCTGCAACCGTATAGAGCCTAACACACAAAAAACAAATCATGGTTTTAGTTATTGTCATTTGTTTGAGATTAAAAAAACCTCACTCACCATCAATAATCTCACACAACATACTCCTAAATTATTCTTACTTGAACACCTCGACACTAGTGGTCTTGAACATAATCCAAATATGCTACATAGAACTACACCTTCACTTAATGTCAATGGCATCTCGCAAGACACTAAATATTTTCCTTCGATAGATTTTCCCTTCTCTTGTAGGAGTGAGAACAAAATCTTGCAATCTAGAGAAACTTGTGTAAGTATGATATCTACTACTAAGAAAGATATATCTTTGACACAAATCACAAGACCACCTTCTACCATTGATCAAGAAGGAATCTTGTCAAGACTCCTCCAAGATCACATGATCACCCTTCCCCCTAGAACTCAAAAGAAATGATCTTACAAGACTTTCTTCTATGCCTATCATAGAGTTCATGATCACTCCACTAATGAATGTAAGGCTTTCAGTCATAAAATCCAACATCTTAAGGAATTTGGTATGCTTCCCTCTGTGGGGGTATCTACTTCCTCTAATTGATAATGATTTTCACTCTAGCATGCATTTCATCAATCATTTCGACTCACCTTTTTCTTGCACTAAGTGGGGTGAAGGGGTTTATTAGCCTTACCCTCGTATGTCACTTGTGGTTTCCTCCTTTGGCTAGTCATTAACCTTTCATGAATACATAAGAGAAAGCTTGGGATGTGGATGACATGCATTAATTTGGCTCGCATATGACATGTAACGGGTGATCCCACAAAGTTGGTTTACAATTTCTGGGAGGATCTGATTTTTGTTGAAATCACATATTTTTAGAAAATATAATGATTTAAGCCTTTAAAATTTCCATTTAAATAATTCAAATTGAAGAGGGTTTGATCAAACTACCTTAAATCAAACCCCCTTGGATAAGACCCCGCTAGTTTTAAACCATACCTATAATGGAGTCTCCTTTACACCTATCAAAATGCTGATAAAAAGCCACTTTTGATTTACCTTTTGGATAGTCCTTATTATAATCTTCCCAAAATGTATAATTTTAAATAAATTTAATTTTATTATTATATTTATTTTTTATTTCTCGTGAATGTAGGTTTTTCATCGAAAGTCAAGCTCTTTGTTCTGCACATGTGGAAAAATAGCAGATTATCAAACAAAAAAGATTAAAAATATTAGTGCACCATATATTTAAGTCCTTGATCCAAAAATATAATAAAATTTGAATATCGATAAATACAAAAAAAGTTATACGTTATACAGTTGCGCTATGTCTGAATTATAATTGGTTTGAATTCAAAACTTGATTAAAGAAAAAATATTCAATAAAAAATATCTAACCAAGTGGAAGCACTAGATATCAGAGTTAAGAATCTAAATTTGAAAGAATTAGAATTTTATCTTTCATGAAAAAAAAGTTATGCGTTATACGGTGAACATCACTTTTTAAAAATGTTGTTTTCTAAAAAAAAACTAGTTTTTGAGGGAGATGGAAAAATAAGTGCAATCTGATTCCAAAAATTTTGAAAAAAATATATTTAGAATCTATAGACAAAATTTCATGAAACTCTATTTTGCATCATCTTCAAATTCCTCGCGGTTTAGCCACTATAGGTGCCTGAAAGTGAAGATTTAGTTAAAAAAAATTATTTCAGTGTCCACTTTGGCCAAAAATTGTAGACCACTATTATGGGATCACCACTTCTCTTTTTCATGACGTAGCTTATTGGAAACATATAACTTGGCATAGGGATTTTTGAGTAATCTCTCATGTTCTCCTCCTACTTTAAATAAATTTCTCACAGTACTGGTGAACCGCTTTAAAGTGGGGGCATACATCACCACTCATATTTCATTGTGTGATTTTCTTTTTCTTGTGTTTTCCTCTCTTGGAAACATTAGGTACTGTAATGTTGCCCAGGATGAGACCTTACATTTTTCCTCTCTTGGAAACAATGTGAGACAATTTGCACGTATCCTCTCTTGGAGACATTAGGCATGATTTTCCCTAAGATGAGACCTTGCATGAACATAGAAAAATCCCTTTGAACAATCCTTACAATATTTTGCATTAACAATGTCTATGAGTGTCAAGCATATGGATTTTTTCTTACTTCATAGAGCTCAAAATGACATCTTCTTTTTGGCACCTTGTTAAAGTTAGCAGGAGCTATAACTTTGATATGGTTAAGCAGGAAGCCCATTCAACGACATGACTTTCCCCATAGTCACCTTTGTGTTGTGAGTACATACCAACGAGTGTATGTTTCTCACCTTTTGGACTTTCTCACCCGATAGATATCCATGAGTTTCATCGCCTTAGAGTGAGTACACATTTATTTTTTGGAACAAACAACTTAGATCTGATCCACAACTAGTTGGACAAATGATCAAAGCTTGATTCATCCCTTTCATTTTAATCTTCTTTCTTGCCATTGCATGATTTTGTATCTTACTGGTTTGATTTAGGATATTGGATCTTGGGGGCTTGCGTAACCTCCTTTGATCTTTTTCATTCTTTTTCATCTGCATTTGTATAGTTGAATCTCTCTTGAATGTCTACTTTAGTGTGATTTTCAAGCAAGTTCATCCTCTCACTAAAGTGGGGGCTAAATGTACCATAGAAAAAAGGACCTCTTACTTGACATGGGAATAATTCATGATAAATTGTACTTAATAAGGCCTTGATTCAAGTGTTGTGAGGAATTTTATGCATCCACACTAGGCCTTGGACCCTTGCAAATTGAATAACATGCTTTTAACGATGTCTTGTAAAGTGTTGTAAGATACTTTCACATTTTTCTAGACTTAATGAACCCTTTTCTTCCTAATTCAACATTATAAAATTTGTTTAATAACATTATTACATCAATCTAGAAGACTTATAACTTAAACTTAATGTTAAACTAGTGTTGTAATGTGTCTAGCACATTCACATTGGTTTGTGTGCTTTCCTAGGCTATGTGGACCTTATTTTAGTGTTGTAAAGTGTATTTAATCACACTTTCACATTGAATCATGTGTCCCAAGTCCTAATTGACCCTTACATCATCACTAATAGGCCCCTATTAACCCATATTGTGCATCCTGAGGCAATATTTGATAAAATACTTGACAAGGTTGCAATTTAAACCTTATTTCCTTATCCCTTGGCATCATAGCTGTCAAAATGGCCCCTATGGGACCCATTCGCCATCCATGGTGAATCAGTCCCATCCAGGTGGGACCCATTCACCATGGGTGGAAAATGAGTCCCATTTGGCTCAATTTTGACCTTTGAGCAGGGAAAAAAAGTTGAAATTTAAGTTTAATTTTACTTCATGTTGGCCTTAGGGATCCAATTTTTAGGTTAATAAGGCGAATTTCATATAAAATCACCTCTAAAAACTCAAATCACATTCATTATTCATGATTCATCCATCATTCTTCCGTCTCAAGTCAAGCAAGCTAGCGTTTTGTCATTTTAAGGCATTAAGACATCAATTTTCAGACATTCAAGGGTAGATTCATCATGTTTTGTTGCAGACATTCAAGATCAAACATCATGGCAAGGTAATCAACTCCATTAATGCATGCTTCATTTCATTCTTCCATCATTTTGGTTTAATTACCTAAAAGGGGTTTGAGCAAGGCAAACCCCCATGCCCTAACATTCACCATTTCTTCTTCTCTTCTTGTGTGTTTGCAAATTTAGACATTTTGGAAGTGTGGAAATCATTAAGAATCAAGTTGCAAAGTTTTTTTAGGTCTTCCCTTCATTGTCTAGGGAAAAATATCAATCAAAACTCACTTTCAAACCTATAAATCAGAGTTTTGGGAGTAGACACCTGTAGAGAATCGTAGTGCAAACTAAAAGCTCCATATTCCACCTTTGAATATTCAAAAATTCAAAAGTGGATTAATTTTCCATGGGTGGAAAATGAGTCCCACTCCAAGGTTAGTTTTTGGTTTTCTATATATTTTAGATACCCTTTTGTCTGAAATAGGTTTTGGCTCAATTTTACAAAATTGGGATTGATACATCCAGAATGGCGAATGAGTCCCACTAGGCTTGAAAACCTACATTAGCAGCATTTCAAATGTCATTTCTAGCCTCTTTCAATATCTCAAGTGCACACTTTCAGTTTGGTTCATTTCTGTTAAGTTTTACATTTATTTCTAGTTCACTTTTACATTACATAATGTGTTTTCAAACAACATGCATTTTGATAGTTTCCTCTTAATAATCAATAGACTTCATTAGTTTTCTGCATTTAAATCAGTTCATGTACACATATTCCATCCATATTGTATTAATATTTGAATGTGAGCATTGCAGTTTGGCCCATTTTTCTCCTTTTAGGTGAAAAACCCTAGAAGTGCTAAAAAGACCCTAGGATGCAAAAAATCTATGTTACAGTGTTCCTTAGTTTGCACACCCTTTTATTTGTAGGTTGTTTCTCCCGCATGCACTTCTTGGTTTCACACAGTTTCAGTGTACCTATCTTGGCTCTCCCTATTTAGCATTATGGGGGGTGTTTCTACTATTGGTGGAAATGGCTCCTTAATTTGGTTTCACATTGGATTGATCTACATATCTAGTTCATTTTCCTATGTACAAGTTTTGGACACAAACTTATAAATCAATGGCTAGTTATTTGCATTTTAGTGAGATAGAGCACTTACCATATGAACACTATTACATTCCTATTTTTTGGAGGCAACCTTCCATTTTCATTTGATCAGAGACTATTGGTACTTGTGTTGTTTGTATCTTCGAGTTATATATGTTTTCCTTTTTTTTCCATCTGATTCAAGTAGTTTCGTTGGGGACACTCATGTAGATTATTATCTCTCTCTCTCTTGATCAATGTTCTTAAGACTATTTGGTACCTATATTTTTGACTTGCATCTTGTATGTTGAGTAGTGTCATTAGGTTAACTCATGCAGATTCTTGTACCATCTATATCTTTGACTTTTAGATGTTTTCCTATGTTTTTCATCTAACTCGGGTAGTGTCATTGGGGGAACTCATGCAGATTATAGTCTCCCTAATCTTGAAATTTTTATCTTCGATTTCCTAATGTTTACCATATGATTGGAGTAGTGTTGTTGGGGACACTCATGAAAATTCTTGTAATGTCAATCCTAATCATCATCTGTTTCAATGGAGTTTCTTTTTTTAGAACCATACAAGTCATCATTCGAAAATAGTCTACAACTTCTTTGTGTTTCAACAATGTTCTACATGTTCCTCTATATTTGGGACATTATTTTTGTTGGAGGCTTCTTAGTCCTTCACCTCAATTTGGAGGCTTTTTCATTCTTTCATTCTACTCTCTCTCTCTTGGAGAGGAGTTTTTTCCATGTGGTTTTCTCCTTTTCTCCAATTTTGAGAGATCTTTTGTTTGTACATGGGTACCTCACAAGGCCTTATTTTTCAGGACCAATCATGCATTCTTTTTAGGGTTTTTAGCTACTTCCTAAGTTCATTTTAAGGGGGGTGTTAGACTAATCATTTTTTAGCTAATGATTAATCAATATTTAATTAATTATTAGTCTAATTTATTCTCATGAACTTAAGTTCAACTTAGGATTGTTTCATTAAGTTAACTAAGTACTTTTCTATGTTAACCAAAGTGAGCTATTATTAGATCATTCTATCTCATCACATGTGATGTGGCACTTGTCTTGATCCAATCCCTTTACCATTTAGGGTTGCTCCTAGATAGCACTCAACCCTCATTGTATTATCACTCTTCTACTCTCTTGATATTTTATGCCTTTTGATAAAACTCTCAACCTTTGAGGACTCTTGTTTTCCTTGAAGATTCTTTAGGTTATTTTGTAGTTTTTTTCTTGTTGAGGAATATTGCAATTCTTTGTTTGCAGATCTCTTGCATGGAAGGTGTCTTTGTTCGTTGTTTGCTTCTGTGGCTCATGTTTTTCACAATTCTAACATATGTGTGTGTGTGTGTGTATAAAAGGGTGTATCATTTTATGTTATTATTTTATTTAGTTTTTGTTGTAGGTTAATTGTAGGTGTTTCATGTGTCTTTCTATATTCTTATTCTTTTTCTTTACTAATGTATAGTTCTATGCTACTAACATTTTATCCTAGTTGAACCCATGTCTTGAGCTAGAGACATGCAAACTCTATCTTACAATTTTCAAAATTGTGCCTACCTTCAAAATTTTAAAAAATTCTACCACAAACTATAAAGATTCTCCTCTTAAGGAGAAATATTTTTATATTTCCCTTAGTTGTGTGTATGTACTATCCCATTGAGTTGTGGCTTGTTGTAAGTGATGAATGTAGCCATTCATATTTACCAAAATTTCTTCTCTATTATTAATAGAATCTATAATTTTAATGGATTTAGTAGGTTCTTTTTCTTCCCATAGTAGGCATATAGATGCACCAACTAGAACTTAACCAATTCTTGCATCCTCTTGACTCGTGCTCTTAGACTTTCTCTTTTATTATACACTTGTTGATATTGTTTATGCCAATTTTCTACATGAACCCGTTAGCTTCCATCTATATATTTTTCTATACCATATGAGGTAGAGATCTACATGACATGATTTCAATATTGTTTATTTGTATGTTTAGTGCTTTAGTTTATGTTGACCATCCTAGCTAGAATTTGTAGTGTATCCACATTGCAAAAGTTATTTTATATGTTGTTTACTTTATATTTTCATCTTAGTTTGTGCATGCTATTTATTTAGGTCCATTGGATTGCATTGTTTTATCAATGGTTGAGAACAATTTTCTCTTTCTAGCAATGTATAACTATAAGGTTTTTTTCACTCATCAATATACTTTGGCTCTTGATGAATGATAGTGAGTTTTTGGTTTTGTTCTTTATACCTTGATTCACAGAGTTTCATTTGGTTTGGTTTTACCTGTGATTTGATTTTTCTTTCTTATGAACCTTTTATAGGAGTGAATTGAGCCAACCCTAGCAACAAACTTTAATATTTTCATATTTAATAATTGGTTTAATGTTGAAGGGTGATCTAATTGATCACTTATTTTTGTTGCATTACTGATTTTTATTTATTTCTCTTCCCTTTATTTCTTTCTAATTTTGTTCCTCCTCTTTACTTTATGTCTCCTCCCAACTTCTTGTCTCTATAAATATTAGGTTAGTTTCTAGATTAAACAAAAATCAACCTCCAGTAAAGATTGTTCACATATTTGAAGCTATATGTACAACTATTCGAAATTAAATCCTCTGCGAACCAATATTTATAATTTCTAAAATATATGTAACAATTTTTAAACAAATGAAATACCTTAATTTCAATGATTTCTAAATTTAAAAATTCTATTATATAATCTAATTCCAGATTCAATTAATTAATGTTAAATTTAAATAAAAGAATTTTCTTATTTCCTTAGAATTATATATACAGCAGCCTAGGACATTAAGATGTATTATATTCATGGTTTTCATATTCTCTCTCTACCAATATAAAACTATCCACATATTCTCAGCTGTTATACTAGTGTTGTATTTTATAAAATATTTAGTGTTTTGTTCTCTTTGTTTTCATCCGTGGTCTATTCTCTATTTTTTTAATTTTTGGCGACCTTGGTAGCACAATTCGGTCTCTTACGCATACCACAGGGTCCTATTGAAATAGGATTATTCCTTGCATGCTTCCACTTTTATGTTTTCTGTCAGGCAACAGGAATATCTTAACCAGTGGGCATGCAATAAATTTAATGTAGTTAAAACAAAACCGACCAGAATGTTTGGTGCAGTACAACGTCGGTGGAATGGATGCACTCTAGAATTGGATGTCGCGGGGACAAATCTTTCTGCAAAGAGTAATCAATTCTCCATTATAATTATATGTATGCTAATGGGATCTCATCCACTGAACAGTTTCTATGGTCCTTCAAAGAATGTAAACAAGCTATCCAATAGTGAATGTCGATTCGCAATGTTAACATGTTAAACGACGGGTTAAAATGTTGTAAATTTCAGTTTAGATAGTAATGTTTTGTAAATAATTGTTAAAGATATAATTTTATTCAATAAAATATATTTCTATTTTATTTTATCTTTCAATCTGTGTTTGATAATGTTAATATGGAATTGAAATCAAAAGTCTGCATGGATTGTGTGTGACACTTAGATGATGATGACCACGCCCGGACCAAAGAATCTGATTACGTGGTAATTCATAGATTCTTTTTCTTATGTATGTGGGTGTTATTTGAAAGTATAAAAGTGATTGTTAAAAATTGTGGTGATTATATGTCAAGATTAATTTCTAAATGTTGGAGACAATATAAACATCTATTCATGCAATTTTGTAACCAATACATATTATTGAGAAAAGAACTTAATAGGTTACAAGATCAGTCATGAAACACACAATAGAAAGATGTTAAGCAAGATGTACCTTCTTCTAGCAATTCAACTTAGCAAGCAAGTAAGGTGTTGTATCTTCCCTTGTGTCTCAAAGGAAAAATGTTATGTCTAAGTCTATGGTCCAGAAATGCCACCAACTGGTAACAAAAGCACAAACCCATTGTGTTAAAATTTGTTACTTCATCCAAACCCATTGTGAGAGTGAGAATCACAATAAACAAATAGGGAAAAATGTAGTCTTTGTTACAAAGGTTTTTTTGGCTCTTGTATCCGAGAATATTTTAAACCCATAAAATTTGTATGAAGGGGACATACAAATAAATGTCATCTTAAATATACATTTGTTGATGATTCTTATGCAGTTCAAAAATCTAAGCAACCAAAAACAATGTGTACTAAGTCCAATAATGTTCAAATTTGTTCACATTATAAATGTCAAACTTATCTTTCTAGTACGTGTTTTGATCTACACCCATATTCTTCATGTGATCAACATGCTCATGATTCTTTTGATTGTTTTCAAAATAAAATGTAAAAATCTGTGTTAAACGTTGTTAATCCTTTGTTTGAATCAGTCCTACAAAAACATCAGACGTTTCTTTAGATATTGTGGTTGTGACAATTAAACTATTCTTCTATCTACAAAATAAGAATGTAAACATTTCTAAAACACACAATTTATATACAATAAAAATACATTTCTACGAGCTTTTAACACTAAAAACTTTTGTTGAAAAAAATTCTAAAACTACATTTATTTGCATTTTGTTTTTTTGCATTTTACATGTATCAATGAAGCATATACTACATGCATGCGTTGGAGATTTATCACAACTGCTGCATTTTTTCCAGCTCCGTACTCTCTTCATCCCTCCCACTGTCGCCAAATCTTCACAATCTGCTCATACATGTGGGACTTCATTACACTAGCTCAGATTTATTTCAGCCTTCTCATCATTCTCGATATCAGGACAATTTTGCCTATGAATTAATTGTTCAAATCTCCTTCTCAGATTCTAGATAGTTTTGCTGGGCATATACATAGGTATTAGATAGTTTGTTTTTGAACTGATGTATGTAATGAAAAAGAGAGAGCAAATGCATGTTCTGCTGGAGCAACAGTTAGAAGAAACAGTCAGTAATAGGAGATTTTATTCTGATTTATTACTGAGAGTAAAGAAAGAGGAGCAGCTCTGTTTCATGATCTATAAATGTAATGAAGTTTGTGTATTTTTAAAATATTTAAAAATTAAAAATTTGCAGCTTTATCTCTATTTTTCTTCTGTGCTCTGTTTCTCTGCTCTGCCTCTTCCTTCAGCATGTCCCCCCACTGTTACGAGATGGGGACTCCATAGAAATACCCCTGCGTTTGCAAATCTATTTATTCATCAATCTCACAACTTCACTCATCGAAGGTCTTAATTGAGGGTCTCCACGTATGACTCCACCAGTTCTCGTATCACCAAATCCAGACAAACCACTCATCTTATACATTGCTGCAACAGAGACATCTCTGGGGGCACTGCTAGCACAAGAAGATATGCTAGAAAGGAGCGTGTAATCTACTACATCAGTAGAACATTAACAAGTCATGAGCTCAACTACACTTCTATTGAGAAGTCTTTTCTGGCAGTAGTTTTTGCTTCACAAAAGTTTTGGCATTACATGCTGACCCATTCAATGAATCTGGTCTCGAAGATTGATCCACTGAAGTACTTGTTGAGCAAAGCATCATTGACAGGGAGGTTAGTAAAGTGGGTCATGATTCTAAGTGAGTTTGACATACACTATGTTGACCGCAAGGCCATCAAAGGACAAGTTATAGCCGATCAATTAGCAGAGGCACCACTACAAGCAGATCACCCCTTGCACATTGAATTTCCAGATGCAGATGTATTCACTATAGAATCTAAACAAACGTGGGCCTTATATTTTGATGGTTCTTTCACTCAACATGGATCCGGGGCCGACATACTTTTCGTCACCCCTCAAGGGCATACCATTCCTCATTCATATAGGCTAATGTTTCCATGCACCAACAACATAGCTGAATATGAAGCATTAATCACTGGACTCAAGATAGCACTAGAATGGAGAATAACAGAATTACAAGTGTTTGGTGACTCACAGTTGGTCATTTGTCAGATCAATGATGACTATCAAACTAAAGATGAAAAACTACTATCTTATAAAAAGATGGTGGATGACTTCAAGAAATACTTTGTGGACATTAAATTCACACAAATTCCAAGGCTTGATAATAAAGCAGCTGACGCTATGGCTACAATCGCATCATTGTTACAGCTCCCAGAAACTCAAAATCGTTATGAATTTTTGGTGGAACAATCATTTACACCTGCATATGATACCCCTGAAAGCCAAATCATTTGTCATTTGATAGGATCCGATTCGCCTTGGTACGAAAAAATTTATACTTACCTCAAAGACGACATTTTACCACCCGATTTATCCCGTAACCAAAGACACAACTTTATTCACCAATCCGCTCGCTATACCCTCATCGCTGACACCCTTTATCACCGTGGTCTTGATGGTACTTTACTCCGATGTCTTGAACGCGAGGAATTTGACAAAGCTTTACAAGAAGTTCATGGT